>VYZM01007296.1:156003-169701 GCA_013398915.1 Dromas ardeola | reverse complement strand
AACAACAACAAAACCACAAAAAAGCAAAGGCAGTTAAAGCAAAAAGGACTAAAGTAGAGAAACAAAAACTTACAGCAGAACATCATAGGTTCATGATAACAATGAGCAGATTTCCTTTTGGTAGTGGTTTATGTAGTCTCCAAGAAAAATGCACTCTTGTCAGGAGTAAAGGACTAGTGGTAAAGTACAAAAGCCTCACAGCTGATCAACCTGCTTCTTATTTACTTCTTATGTTGATACATATCTCTATGTATATATCTATAGAACAATATCTGTAAAACATCATAATGTATTTGTGTATTATCTAAATGGTTAACTATTGTCTCATTCCCATTTAATTTGAATGGTGTAAATTCAGCAGAAACTTCTTGCAAGTCCCCTGGTGCAGAGACCCGAGGTGTGGTTTTCAGTCTTGCTAAGGCATAGACCACAAAAATGATAGACAGGAAAAGGACTGATAGATTCTGACCAGCAGTGAGGTTTAGTTATGGAGATGTACATTTGTCACTTTCAGCATTGCAGGAGTCCTTCAGATAGTCATGTACTGACAAGCATGAAAGCACACTGACGTGAAAAGAGTCCGTAAGAGTGAAACTGAAAAAGCAATCCTGTGAGTTAGTCAATTCCAGAAAGGTTTAATGTGTTTCATTCAGATTTTTAAAATATAAAGCTCTTAAACATCAAGGAAAACGGAGGATCTGCAAACTGTCAGGGCACCAGTACATTAAAGAGACTTACACAGGCTTAATCAGTTTAGAATATCTTATTTCTCCTCCTCAGGCCATGATTTGCTTATGCCTTTCACAGATGGATTTTACAGTGAATCTGCTGATTGTTCCGACTAGGTGTCATAGTTTATGACCTAATTTTTCTTTCTTTCCCTTTTAAAAAAACAATAACAGACTTGATAAATCTGTTTGATGCAAACTGAACAGAAGCTATTTTGAATTTTCTGGCAGAAAAATTTTATCTGGTTCACAGACCTCACATATACAACCCTGCTTGATGTTCTGTTGAGACACAGAATGAATCATTTCCCCCAAAACAGAGAAATAATGTCAAATCTAACGGCAATGCAAAGTGTAAGATTACCCACCTAATTTGGCTACACTGTCTTGACTTTCAGGCACATAACTTGTCAAATGGAATGGCAGCCTACAGCGGCATGTTATGTGGTGAGTTTTTGAGTCATAGAGCGTGCCTTGAGTCACCCTTCTGTCCTGGGAGAAGGATGATGCCCAGCACATTGCAGCCCAGTGTAGAAGAGGACATTGCTGCAGCTCCTCCTCTAGCTCAGCAAGATGCACTGGCACGCACCGGATGAAGTCACCAGAACTTAGAGCATCAAAACACCCAGCAAAGCTCTGAAGTGCCTACATTCCTACTGCTCAGGATGAACAGCAATGCCTACAGTAAAGCTGCTTTTTGTCTGTGCTGTATGCCAATTACACTGGGATTCACAGATTAGACCTCCAGGGTAGGACCTCGCAGGTGTGCTTAGAGCGATCTGAATCCCTTGCAAAAATAGTTGGAGAAGTGTCCACTCCTGCCATAGAGCACAGCTGCAGAGCTGACAGGGTGCTCAGCTGGGACTCAGTTAATGTCTCTTCCGTATCTGATTGCATTTTGATGAAAGTATTTTACATCTCAGCAGAGTGCCCTAATTGCAACATTTCCAGATAGTCTGGGACATCTCTCTCTTGCTCTGAATTTCTTCAACTGAAGGTATTTAATTAATTTCCCTACCAGAAAGTAATGAAATAGTCACTGGAACAAAGAGAAAAGAGAAGGCAGAAACACAAGGTTGAATCATGTGCAGGCTCTAGTCCTTGCTCCAATGAACACTGAAGCCTCTTAATTGAAAGGTAGCATTTTCCACAGGAGAGAAATTTACCCTGGAGTACAGCTCAGCCCTGTGGTTGAGTTATTTGGTCAAGTATTAGCATAGACCTGAGCTCTGCTAAATTGCTTGAGACTGTAACTGGACTGGTCTAGCCAGCTACTGGGGGGCAGGGGAGGTGCAGGGGAAAGGGTCTTTCTGCATAGCTCTGTCCATATATTCTTGACTGCTTCCTGTTCCCTAAAAGCCCAAATATATTGTTTGCTATAGAGAATTTAAATTAGGTGGTAGAATATCTGCCAGCAGTCATTGCAATACCTAACTTCAATCTTCCTGTCAAATATAACCCCTCACGAACATGAGGGACGCACAGGTTTTGGAGTAGTGGGAATGTGGAGCTACCTGCAATCTCTTCCCCTCCAGTGTACCTCTAGTGGAGGTGGTTGTGACTACTTTCTACCTTCTGAAAAGGTAATTTTGAAAAAAATAGGAAAATGTATCAGCAATACAAAGTCATGCTGGAATGAGAGAGGCATAACTTCAAAACAAAGGCATTATACAGATCTCATGTAAAATCAGAATCTTATGACTCTACTGGACATTCTTAACACTGTCAGTAACTATAATAGCAGGTCATGACTGTCAGGGAGATGAATTTATTCCTACCTGCAAGTATGTATGATTGTGGAATTTGCATTGATGTTGCATTTGTGTGAATCAATAAATTAAATAGACTTGCTATTTTCTCTTCAAAACCAGTGTGTACATATATAAGACAGATGAAAATTAGAGGTACAAAAAGAAATCTAATTGAATTTACAGTAAAGGAGCAAAAGGTAAATGATGTATCATTGATGTGATTTGAGTATTAATAATTAGAGGGTTGTGAAACTGAAGCTATAACTGGTTAAAGAACCTTGTTAACACTGTGCTAAAATTAAGTATATAGTTGATTACATAAAATAAAATATTTGTATGGGAAGAAGGAAAGGACAGGGAAGGAGGCTTTGTCATTATGTATAGATATATACTGATACCGGGGAAAGGTACAGGAAAAAACCCTCTACATAAAATTACTTGTACCCCAGAAAGTTTTTGTTCTTTTGTTTTCTTTCCTGCTAATCTTCTCACTCACCCTGCTTAAGAAAGTGCGTTTATTTTGCATCTACAAAAGGTTCAGTAAAATATTGCCATTCAGTTGATTTCAAATGCTACTTTTCAATTGCTTAAATATTGCTGGGACTATCTGTTTCTTTACAATCTCTTATGTTTATAGATCAAACAATAATCACATCTACATATTGTATTATCATCTCCAGTCTGTTTCTTCTAGAACACTCAGCCTTCTTGTATCTCCTAGTCTACATACAAAACCTATTTTTCATTCTCTTCTAAACACATATATCTTCTCCATTACTCCTATCTTTATAATATCTGGTTTTATTCATTAGTGTACACTGGTAAATCTCTCTTTTCCTAGTGCTGCTTGAGCAACACAAACTGATATGTAAATGGGAACAATGACTTTGGCTCACAGTTGCTTGTTAAAATCTTCTCATTAATGTTTTTTTCCATTCACTGGTTAAATTTTGACACCCTGACAATTCAAATGGGACATAGAGTACTAATTATTTTTGTTGTTACATCATTTTTTAAAATGTTGCATTCATGCATATCAGAATTAATACTGCATGACTCAGGGGAATGGTTCTCCACAAAGGGTGAAATAACGCCATCAACCAAAACATTGCTTTTTAGTCTGTAAATACTTATGTAAGTAGCAAATGAATTATTAAAAAATAGGGTTGATTAATGAAGGATTGTCACATGTGAAAGCTAAGGTTTTAAGCGCTATTATTTGAAATAAAAAAACCTAATCAAGTCTACTGAAACGTAATTGGGATCTGCATAATAGATGCTATGCTAGCAAAGGGTCAGTTGAGTTTTCACTGAAGACAATGACAATATTGTACTTGTTCAAATATGAATAGCCTTAGATGCTAAAGATATTTCATTGCATACTTGCATAATTTGTGCCCTCACGCTGTGGGGCTTGAGCGAAAAACCTGCTCTTTTAAGAATACGCTTATCCACATACTAAAAAATCAATTATTTAACTGCAGTTGCTACACAAAATTCTCACTCTGCTTAATATCTGACAGGTGGTATTAACAAGAGTAAGCAATAAGTTAACATTTCTCCTATATTTCATTTTCTTCGCTTTTGAAGTTCAAAGGAAAACTTGGGAATGTTATAACTATGGAGGTAGAAATGATTCTTTTCAGGTACTACTGTTGATGTCACATTTGTACTATCCTAATGAGGGGTACACCTCAGCTTCTCTTTCCAACTCACTGATTTTGGTAGGAATTAGATATCCAGTGCAAATTTTGTAGAGGATTCAGTTGGCTGAAGTAGGTTGTTTTTTGAACACAGGGTAAGTTTTGTCTGTATCTGGTTCCTAGGAAGCTGTTACACAGCTGGGAACAATTGCCTCTGGCAACAAATTTCAGTTGCTGATTAGGAAAATAGCTGGCCAGTGCAAAACATTAAGTATAACAGTGTCTGAATCACTTGTTGCAGCTTAATGATGGCTTCAGAAGTACTGGCAGCCACTCAGCTACTTCTTAGATATCTTAATAGAGTAGTGCAGCTTCTGAAATGGCGAGCAGAACAAACTTTATCTTTTAAAACCTCCAGCATGATGTTGGAGGCCCTCTGTCACAAAATATGTAGTAGCCTTCCAAGCAGTGGGATATCCAGGCCCTTCTCAGCCTAAAGCTTAAGTTGAATTTTTATTTTGTTAGTGTCTAAAGGTAGAAACAAAGATGAGAAAACCCATTGCTGCCTTCTTATAATACACAAGACGCTACAGTTCATTTCTTAGAAAGTTTATATTCTAATTCAAAAAGCACTACAAATATAATGTAAATTCAAAGAGCTTTGAAGTGGAAGGGGGTAAGGTCCCTATCACTAAGCAAGTTAAATGGCTATTCATCTTTATGGTTGTGAGTCACCTAAAAGCTTTTTTTTCCTTTTCTTTAATTTATTCTTTATACAGTAATGCATGTGTGCATGAATGCATATTTATAAAGCAAATAGTTAAGGCTGACACAACAGTCTCAAAATAACAGACACGGGTCATTCTCCCTGTTTATAGGTATTCTAAGTGCTAAAGAAAGGAGCTTCACTTAAAATTTTGTTTACCATATCCAGTATATCATACAGACTCTGCATCTAAGGGCTGAATATCATTTTTAGCTTCCTAATTAACTCTTCCCTTTTCCTTCCTTCCAAAATGACTCAATAACTAGCTGGGTGGCAGGTACAAAATTGGTAATTATGGAATTGAACAGCTATTGGGCACAATCATGCATCCATTTATTCAGACATCTCTCTGGTATGCTTATGTTTATGGAAAACACTCATTTATCTTAGAACGCAAATCAGAAGTACATTTTATTATTTCTACTTTCCCCCTGCCCCCACTATTATGATTCTCTCAGGAAATTACATGTTCTATAGTGTAGGATTTTTNCATCTACATATTGTATTATCATCTCCAGTCTGTTTCTTCTAGAACACTCAGCCTTCTTGTATCTCCTAGTCTACATACAAAACCTATTTTTCATTCTCTTCTAAACACATATATCTTCTCCATTACTCCTATCTTTATAATATCTGGTTTTATTCATTAGTGTACACTGGTAAATCTCTCTTTTCCTAGTGCTGCTTGAGCAACACAAACTGATATGTAAATGGGAACAATGACTTTGGCTCACAGTTGCTTGTTAAAATCTTCTCATTAATGTTTTTTTCCATTCACTGGTTAAATTTTGACACCCTGACAATTCAAATGGGACATAGAGTACTAATTATTTTTGTTGTTACATCATTTTTTAAAATGTTGCATTCATGCATATCAGAATTAATACTGCATGACTCAGGGGAATGGTTCTCCACAAAGGGTGAAATAACGCCATCAACCAAAACATTGCTTTTTAGTCTGTAAATACTTATGTAAGTAGCAAATGAATTATTAAAAAATAGGGTTGATTAATGAAGGATTTTCACATGTGAAAGCTAAGGTTTTAATCGCTATTATTTGAAATAAAAAAACCTAATCAAGTCTACTGAAACGTAATTGGGATCTGCATAATAGATGCTATGCTAGCAAAGGGTCAGTTGAGTTTTCACTGAAGACAATGACAATATTGTACTTGTTCAAATATGAATAGCCTTAGATGCTAAAGATATTTCATTGCATACTTGCATAATTTGTGCCCTCACGCTGTGGGGCTTGAGCGAAAAACCTGCTCTTTTAAGAATACGCTTATCCACATACTAAAAAATCAATTATTTAACTGCAGTTGCTACACAAAATTCTCACTCTGCTTAATATCTGACAGGTGGTATTAACAAGAGTAAGCAATAAGTTAACATTTCTCCTATATTTCATTTTCTTCGCTTTTGAAGTTCAAAGGAAAACTTGGGAATGTTATAACTATGGAGGTAGAAATGATTCTTTTCAGGTACTACTGTTGATGTCACATTTGTACTATCCTAATGAGGGGTACACCTCAGCTTCTCTTTCCAACTCACTGATTTTGGTAGGAATTAGATATCCAGTGCAAATTTTGTAGAGGATTCAGTTGGCTGAAGTAGGTTGTTTTTTGAACACAGGGTAAGTTTTGTCTGTATCTGGTTCCTAGGAAGCTGTTACACAGCTGGGAACAATTGCCTCTGGCAACAAATTTCAGTTGCTGATTAGGAAAATAGCTGGCCAGTGCAAAACATTAAGTATAACAGTGTCTGAATCACTTGTTGCAGCTTAATGATGGCTTCAGAAGTACTGGCAGCCACTCAGCTACTTCTTAGATATCTTAATAGAGTAGTGCAGCTTCTGAAATGGCGAGCAGAACAAACTTTATCTTTTAAAACCTCCAGCATGATGTTGGAGGCCCTCTGTCACAAAATATGTAGTAGCCTTCCAAGCAGTGGGATATCCAGGCCCTTCTCAGCCTAAAGCTTAAGTTGAATTTTTATTTTGTTAGTGTCTAAAGGTAGAAACAAAGATGAGAAAACCCATTGCTGCCTTCTTATAATACACAAGACGCTACAGTTCATTTCTTAGAAAGTTTATATTCTAATTCAAAAAGCACTACAAATATAATGTAAATTCAAAGAGCTTTGAAGTGGAAGGGGGTAAGGTCCCTATCACTAAGCAAGTTAAATGGCTATTCATCTTTATGGTTGTGAGTCACCTAAAAGCTTTTTTTTCCTTTTCTTTAATTTATTCTTTATACAGTAATGCATGTGTGCATGAATGCATATTTATAAAGCAAATAGTTAAGGCTGACACAACAGTCTCAAAATAACAGACACGGGTCATTCTCCCTGTTTATAGGTATTCTAAGTGCTAAAGAAAGGAGCTTCACTTAAAATTTTGTTTACCATATCCAGTATATCATACAGACTCTGCATCTAAGGGCTGAATATCATTTTTAGCTTCCTAATTAACTCTTCCCTTTTCCTTCCTTCCAAAATGACTCAATAACTAGCTGGGTGGCAGGTACAAAATTGGTAATTATGGAATTGAACAGCTATTGGGCACAATCATGCATCCATTTATTCAGACATCTCTCTGGTATGCTTATGTTTATGGAAAACACTCATTTATCTTAGAACGCAAATCAGAAGTACATTTTATTATTTCTACTTTCCCCCTGCCCCCACTATTATGATTCTCTCAGGAAATTACATGTTCTATAGTGTAGGATTTTTGCCTCGTAGAATAGAATCTTAGAATGGTTTGAGTTGGAAAGGACCTTAAAGTTGCCTAGTCCCAACCCTCCTGCCATGGGCAGGGACACCTCCCACTAGACCAGGCTGCTCAAAGCCCCATCCAACCAGGCCTTGAACACTTCCAGGGATGGGGCATCCACAACTTCTCTGGGCAACCTGTTCCAGTGTCTCACCACCCCCACAGAAAAGAATTTCTTCCTAATATCTCATCTAAATCTCCCCTCTTTCAGTTTAAAGCCACGACCCCTCATCCTATCACTACAGTCCCTGATAGAGTCCCTCCCCATCTTTCCTGTAGGCCGCCTTTAGGTACTGGAAGGCTGCTGTAAGGTCTCCCCAAAGCCTTCTCTTCTCCAGGCTGAACAACCTCAACTCTCTCAGTCTGTTTTCATAAGAGAGGAGCTCCAGGCCTCTGATCATCTTCATGGCCTTCTTCTGGACTCACTCCAACAGGTCCATGTGCTTCTTATGTTGGGGGCCCCAGAGCTGGACTCAGTACTCCAGGTGGGGTCTCACCAGAGCAGACTAGAGGGGTAGAATCACCTCCCTTGACCTGACGGACATGATTCTTTTAATGCAACCCAGGATATGGTTGTCTTTCTGTGCTGCGAGTGCGTTTTTCTTCCTCATGTTGACCAACACCCCCAAGTCCTTCTCCTCAAGGCTGCTCTAAATTCGTTCTGTGCCCAGCCTCTATTTATGCTCGGAATTGTCCTGACCCACGTGCAGGCCTTGGCCTTGTTGAACTTCATGAGGTTTGCACAGGCCCACATATAAGCAATTAATTGATAGATTCTTGAACCCCCTGAGGAAAGAAAGGATTAGATCTTAACTCATTCTAAAGTATTTTAAAAAGGTGCTATATGTGTGTAAGATGGAAATATCAAGTCCTTGCCCTGGCCTAGAGCTGAGTACAATGCAAACAGCCTTGTGAGCTTTGGCATGAACCGTGAATCAATCACTAATGGAAGAAAAATACTTGTGCCTGCTGGAAAGGTAAGCCATGATGTCACTGTGGGCTGATCATGGGCCTGTGGTGATACCTCACCATAGAGACTCTCAGTGGTAGACACCAGGAGGGATGTAGTTCTGTGGTCACCTGACACCACACAGAAGCAGCGCACCCACGGGGACAATTTCTGCATTGGTGCTGAGCTGCCCCAGAGGAGCCTGACATCAAGATGGGCTGGAGTGTTATGTTCATCATTTGCTGCAGTGATAACTGGGGGTACAGGAGGCCTCCATTAACACTATGTGTGTGTGTGTGTGTGCAAAGTCCTCCCTGACACAGCCTCCCTCAGTCAACTTAATGAACGGGGCTTAGCAGTGTGATGCTGTTTGGCATGCGAGTGTTGAAGGGTTCACTTGTAAGTACTGTACCCTGTGCGAGAGCTGGGCGCCATTCTCTAAATGGAAAGATCTTCCTCAGGGCAATATTTTCATACAAGAGTTTAAGCATGAAGGAGAAAAAAAATGTTTTTTTTACACAAGTGCCTGAAGGCCCCGATGACTAGACAAATTATGTTAAGAAAAAAAGACAGCACACATGGCTGGGAGCCTCTGGCTCTGAGGACAAATGGTGGAGACTGGCTGCATTTCGGCTCCTGATTTCCTGCAATATTCCTAAGACATGATAAACACTTTCTCTGTGTCTATGTGTGTATATGTATCTGTATGTTCAATTCAAAGTATATGAAATAATGTGAGGGCTGTGGCTGTACAGGCAGTTTCTGAAAACAGTTTCACAGCATGAAACTGGTGGATGTGTCACACCACAGGACATGGAATTAGGGAGGAGGGAGAGTGCAAGGCTTCCTCAGCTAGTGTTGGAGGTCTCTGTCTGACAGAGAGGGAGACAAACCTGGTGCAATCTTGTCCATGATGTCTACTGTGGAGCTTCCTTGGCCTGTGCTATACCTTCAACCCAAGGCCAGAGAAGTGGTAGTTGAACCAAAATCCCATACCTTGGTAACCACTGATCAGTGCAGATATCAGAGGTCTAGTGCACAAACTTATTTAGATACCACCAACAATAGCTGGGACAAATATTACTAGGAATGCTTCAAGTACAGAGAAGAAAAAGAGAATACTTACTCCAAAATATTATTTAAACATATAAAACTGAGAAAAGAAGCAATCTAATAATCTTTTTTTAAAACATGACAAACTGCTGCACAGTGACTTGCCGTAAGCAATACAGTTGCCAGATGTAGCTCTCCTGCATTCCAGGCCGTGGCCGTAAGAGCTTCTTTGCAAACTAAAGCAGCATTCTACCTACCGTTACAGAAGAGCAGCATTGTACTTGGTTTCTTTTCTACTTGGCAGGGGAAAAGTAAGAGCAACTTCTAATTAATATAAAAGCTTTACTTCTACATACCCAAAAGCTTTGCAAATTCAGAACTCTGGTATTGATTTTTTGGAGATCATTTGCTGCAAATTATTCAGGTGAAAGAACTGACAGTAAATGTAAAGAATGGGCACTTATGGGATGCTCAGTACAGTTCTATAATGTAAAACCAACTGAAAAAGGATCTATTTTAACATGGTTTGTTTTAAGTTAACAGAGAATAACCTACCTGGGTCATAGCCAATATAGATAATTTTCTCAGTCTGTAGCTATTAAGTCAGTCTCATTACATTATTCAGGTAAAATATAAAATCAAATTCTTGCTTTTTCAGTGAAAAGTAGCTTTTCAAGCCTCTGGCAGCCAGAATTTAAACCATAATAAATAAAACTTATCTTTAATACAATTCCATTGCCATAATTTAAACTGCATCAAAATTAAGTTTGTCTTTAAAAACCAGTTTGTGATGAGACCTTGCAGGTACCCATGTATTTTTGATTTAGATCACTTCCCTAGGAGCATGCTTTAAAAGCACTTTCTCTCTTCCCAGATCTGGGCTTGCGGGCTGATACCACTGCCAGGTTCAACAGTATGGGTGACGGTAGCCACAAGTGCAGAAGATGGCTGTTTCCCAACACCCTCCCTTTCATCCTTTGGAGGTGAGGTGCTTCTTCAGGACAACGTTAATCCAAGAAAGGAGGAGCGTCAAGAATGGGAGCCACTGCAAAATCATGAACAAGCGGGGGCTTCTAGCCCTCCAGCTGGGCCTCCTTTGCAATTTGGAGCACTTACAGCAACTATTCCAAGTTACACAGGACCAGCCTTGTTAGGGACTGGCCTTCGAGCAGACCACTTCAACCCTCTTGAATATAACTATGGAACCGTAGCTCTCCATTGCTGTGTGCTAAGCCATCTTGGTGTAAATGCCAAAGGAGATCTGCTGGATCAAATTGTACATGCTCCTGAGACAGCTTCCTTCGAATAAAGGCCAGGACTTCAGTCTTCTAGTCATGCTCTTTGCCATTAGCACCAGATCCCTAGAGCAAGCTGAGAAAAATTAAGAGGTCGAGGTTCTACAGTTCTCAGGAGTGGGTGGTTTTTTTCATAATAGGACACCAGAGTGTGTGTCCAGAGTGATGAAGGCATCAGTGGTGCAGTGCATTGTGGGGCAGCCTATACTGAGACCTGTGTATGGGCGAGAAAGGCAGTGTAGAAAAATCACATGGCTTTGGCCATACTGCTCACTGGTACCATTCTCTGCCCCAGCCTATCTCCTGTGCCGGCGAACAGGAACTGTTTGCTAGCGGTAGTGTTGGCTGAACTGTGCTAGCAACCATTCTAAAAATACAACAGAATAAACATTTACATGCTGGGTGCATGTTATGCACTTGTTGCATTTACTAGGGTAACATAGCCTTTTCAACTAAACATTACCTAGAATTTTGAACGTGTACTTTATATAGAATCATAGAATCAGAATTGTTTAGGTTGGAAAATACCTTTAAGATCATTGAGTCCAACTGTTAACCTAGCACTGCAAAGCCCACCACTAAATCACGTCCCTAAACACCACATCTACATGTCTTTTCAGTCCCTCCAGGGATGGTGACTCAACCACTTCCCTGGCAGCCTGTTCATATGCTTGACAACCCTTTCAGTGGAGAAATTTTTCCTAATAGCCAATCTAAACCCGCTCTGGCACAACTTGAGGCCATTTCCTCTTGTCCTATCGCTTGTTACTTGGGAAAAGAGATGAACCCCCACCTCGCTACAACTTCCTTTCAGGTAGTTGTAGAGAGCAATAGGGCGTCCCCTCAGCCTCCTTTTCTCCAGGCTAAACAACCCCAGTTCCCTCAGATGTTCCCCATAAGACTTGTGCTCTAGACCACTCAGCGCCTTCGTTGCCCTTCTCTGGACCCGCTCCAGCATCTCAATGTCTTTCTTATAGCGAGGGGCACAAAACTGAACACAGTATTTGAGGTGTGGTCTCACCAGTGCCGAGTACATGGGGACAATCACTTCCATAGTCCTGCTGCCCACACCATCCCTGATACCTGCCAGGATGCTACTGGCCTTCTTGGCCTCCTGGCATCTCATATTCAGGCTGCTGTCTACCAATAACCCCAAGATTCTTTTCCACCAGGCAGCTTTCCAGATACCCTTCCCCAAGCCTGTAGCGCTGCATGAGGTTGTTGTGACCCAAATGCAGGACTTGGCACTTGGCCTTGTTGAACCTCATACCATTGGCCTCAGTCCATCGATCCAGCCTGTCCAGATTCCTCTGTAGAGCCTTCCTCAAGCAGATCAACACTCCTGCCCAGCTTGGTGTTGTCTGCAAACTTACTGAGGGTGCACTTGGTCCCCTCATCCAAATCATTGATACGTGCACTCTTTTGTGATGTAAAGCACACTGAGGCCACCATTGACCTGCAAAACAATGGAAGAGAGATATACCAGGCAAAACGCTATGTGAAAGAATATGGGTTTTCATACCATTCACATACATACATACGTAAGAATCTGTGTCTGCTAGACCATCTAAATTAGGTTTATGGCTCCAGGGTGACTAGAACCTCTGTTTTCACTCTTTCTCAGTCTGTGTCAAACAGAAGCCTTTCTTTCATATGAATATCATGTTTTCCTCTTCTAGGCTAGTAGTTTATCCTCTCTCTATCTTATAACTTACTTTTCTGATGTGTTAAGGCCAAATTTATTCAGATGCTTATGAATGCTTTCCTGAATACAAATGTGTTCTTGAATTAAGACTGAGCAGCGATAAAAACTGAGTGCATAAACATTGAAAACAAAGTCAACTTCAGGTATTTAAAAAGCATTCTTACATCATAGTTTATATATAGTGTTGGTTGGTTGCTGTTCCCGTTAGTCAATTAAACCCTAGCTTTGATCATAGTTTAGCAGATTGTGTCAGGAAAACCACTCCTTTCTTTTTTTTTCATTTGGATATGAAGCTATAATTTTGTTGAACAACTTATTCATAGGAGGATTGTGCCCAGCAGAAAACTTAAAAGATCTCCAGTACACCACTTTCTTTCTGACAATCAGAGGGCCTTTGCTGACCTAGCCCATAATGTTTTAGCTATGCAAAAGCTCCTGAGAAACATAGTTTATTGTGCAGAGAGAACAATATTTTGTGGATGCTTATTGCCAGAGTAAATCAAAAGACATGTCAGACAAATTCATTGTCATTGCAATCACTGCAGGGCAGGGGCAGTTTCAAGCAAGAGAAATAAAGAATGCAAGCAACTCATCTAACTGGCAAGAATGACAAATGGAGACTAGTCAATTCTACATTTTTCTGCCAGAACAATTTCTTCTTTAGAATGCTTATTCATCCACAGTAATATAAAATGTGTCACAAAATCACTGAGGTTGGAAGGGAGATTTTCTATTCCAACCCTATGCTCAGAGCAAGGTCAGCCTGCTCAAAGCCAGGTTGCTCAGGCCCATGTCCATTCAGGTTTTGAGTAGCTCCAAGGATGGAAGCTCCACAGCCTAGGCAACCTGTTCCACTGTTCAGTCACCCTTACAGAAAATAAGGTGTTTTTTTTTTTCTTTTGTTTAAATGAGATTTCCTATATTCCAGTTTGTGCCCACCGCCTCTCATCCTTTCATGGGGGCATTGCTGAGAAGGGTCTGGCTCTGTCTTCTGTACACCCCCATTAGGTATTTGTACACATTGATAAGATC
>VYZM01007296.1:38818-145411 GCA_013398915.1 Dromas ardeola | reverse complement strand
TATCTTCTCTTATGGTATTTCTCATCACAATGATATATCCCTAACAGTAGCTTTGTGTTGCTGTTCATTTTATACCAAATATTGACTTACACTCTTGGATAGACAGAAAATATTTACAAAGATATCAATATAAATTATACCACCATACCAGTTGCCCTCTAATAAGCCCAGGTGAAACTTAGCTGGCTCTGAAAAAAATCTGTCAAGGTTTTTTTCATGTTAGCTACCGCAGAAGGACAGACTTGCTGTGGGAAGGACTGATTCTGCCCTGCTCAATCTGCCCAGGACTGAGACTATAGGAAACAGTGCGCAAACACCTAAGTGGCTTTGCAAGCGCTAATTTTGCCTTACATACGTTGTGCTAAGCCAGAGCTAATAAAGTGTTATCGAACCATGCTGACTCTGTTTTGCCAGTGTCTCTGTACTTCTTGATTTGATGTGTCCCATAGTACCTATATTGTGTTTATTATAACTGAGGCAACAGACATTCAGGTAGTGGACAGTCTGGAAAAATGGGAAAAACAAAAGCAGGGATTTGGAATCTCCCCAGTGTGGAGGAATTACATAGCACAAGAAAATTCTGAAGCTGATTCAGCTTGTTTTCCTACAGCCACTGGAGTGACTTTGATTCCATTCATTCAGAGGCAATATTATTACGATGATGGGTCCAGCTTCTGCACTGACATGACACTCATGTTGTCCTTGAATAAGGGATGTGAAGAGCCAAGTTGATCCAGCCTTCTGCAAGTGGAGGAAAAGCTCTTTGTATGTCTCTACCCTTCTGACCCCCCCCTTTTTTTTTTTTCTGTCTCTCTTGGTCTCCCACAATTTAGGAAAGGAGTTAGCAATCTGTCAAGGTTATGGACAATCCTTCAAAAGCTAGGTTTTTCTTTCCCAAATTCTCTCTCAAAATACCTCACTCAGGACTCTCTCATTACCTATCTGCTTGACATTTAGTCAAACTCTGGCCCTAAATGAGAAGACCCAAGCAAACACACAATAATAGTCAAATGAGGGATAATAAGAGTTAAAAAATGTCCTTATTTATCCTAAATTTGATCCATATTTTTGAGTGGAATTTCACTTATTACCAAAACGGATTATAAGGTACATCTTAAAATAAAACTGCCTATTCATAAAACTAAAATATAAATCTCCTAAATAATTCAGAAAAAAATCATTATTTTACAAGTTTCCCAGTTAAATGTAATTAATGCCTGGAAGTATCACAGACTGCTTCATAGATCAGAGATGTCAGAAATTCTAGCAATGTTCTTTTCTAGTAAATCTCTTCAGTAAATAATAGTAGATCAAGCACAATAATTTCTTCACGTAAAGGGATTTACATATTTTTCTGCAGAGTAACTATAATAGGCATCATTTTTTCATAAACTAAGAGTTCTTTTCGAATTATTTTGTTTCCTCTATGTATGCTGAAAAATACATGTGTCCCTCTAAAACAGGAAAAAGATGCAAGCAAGAGTAAGGCAATACACGGAGATCTGGTGTTTTACTTGTTTTGCATGGAGGGAAGGAGTTTGACTTGTCAGAGAAGATTTTCTCATTGATTCAAAGCTCACCGGAGATGCAAGGTCTGGTCTCCTGAAGGATCCTTCTTTCTTTTGTATGATTCACTAGCTTTGTACAATACACTAATGCCACAGAAAACTTTCAATCTGATTGCTGGCAAAACTCTCACATCCCAATTAGAAGAGGACTTTCCCCATGCACTTTTTGCTCCCAGCTAGAAGTCTGAATCTAATTCATCACAAGCGTGTTTCTTTTGCACCACATGGTCTCTAGTCATGAATAATTCTTTCCTGATAGATATATAAGCAGACTTTCTGCATATAAGGGTGCAGAAAATAAAAGCCAAAGCTTTCAATAGACATTATGCTGTTCTTTCCAGTGGTATCTGCCATTCTCACTTAAGATCATGCTGTTAGTCAGAACTCTAAACTTTTTGCTGAGTGTATGATCATTAAAATGATAAAAGCGTGATCTTCCTACTGCTATTGATTTTTCCACTGAGTTTTCAGCATGAACATTCTCTACTCCTGAGAGCACTCCAGCTGTGCTCCACAACAGGATAAATAACATCTTTCTCTTTCCCTGAGAAGCTGCCGCCTTCATCTTCTGATCTCTCTAACTTTTCCAACTCCAGTTTATTTTTCTTTACACAAACCAGTTTATGGATTAAATGAGAAAAAAAAATAAAAAAACAGTCAAACAAAAAGGACATAAATGAAGAAATTACTTAGAAGTTGTTAAGCTCTTTCTAAGTTTCAACTGAAATATATGCTTTCTAGATTTCACCTTTTATTTTAAAGGTTAAAGGAGGCAGCTGGAGTCTTCATGAGAAGGAAGGTTTTCTTTCAGTGATTCCAGGTAACTGACTTCCTAAGGCAAGCAAAGAAACCAGAAAATATTGTGAGGTGGGTAGTTTTAATTTTGGTTTTAATGTGAAGATGTTTGAGATTTCTTGGACTTTATTTACACTGTCAGAGTGCATTTTTCACAACAACTAGCAGATACAGCTCTCCTACATATGAAAGCACAGCACTGTCTGCATTTTCTCTGAGCAGTGGATACAGATTTTTTTTTTTATTCCATGAATCATTCAAAATTTGTTTTACTTATTCTATGAAGTGAGAATATACTGTATCCTCCTTGGCAAAGAGAAAGAAAAAAACCCAGTATTTTTGTCTGCTTTTCAACAACACATACTTGATTAGCCACACATTTTTTTCTCATTAAGCTACAGTGCCATAAGTCGCATCAATTTATCCATAAATTAAAAAAGAAAACTAATATTTTCCTGCTTTACTATGAATTCGTTCTTTGCTGTTCAGGAACACAGAACATGGATATCTAATTTCTGCAAATTCACAAGCAAAACTAGCTTAAATTGAGTAGTTTTAATATTGAAAAATACTAAAAGTATGCCTGGAAAGAAACAGACATACTATGGTGTTAGTAGCTACATATGTTCTGTGTAATCTCTATTTTCTCTCAGTTGCTCATGATAGGATGTTACCATTAACCATTACCAAGCATTTAATAAATAAAAATCACGATACTGCCTGCAAAATATTTTCTTTATTTTTAATTTGTAGGCTTTAGTCTCTGTGGTATACAGTGAACCTCATAATCCTCAAACTATTTAAAGGTTGATGTTGATGTATAATATAATGCAATGCTTGGTCAGACATATTGGTAGAAGCAATCAAGATGTGCATGCAATGTTTCCCAGTTGCCCTTGAGTAGACTGGGACATTATCTATCCTTAATGACCTGCAGTCAGCAGCAGAACCTACATGCAAACAATGCTTTAGGACCTTTTTGCAGCCTTTTAGAGCTCAGATCAGACTTTCATGAGTCTTCAGGTGACATGTTCTAATACTTAATCAAAATAACTATTATTTCATAGCAACTAAATGTGCACTACAAGCGTTTTCATGCAATTAAGAATCACAGAATCACAAAACGATTAAGGTGGAAAGGGACCTCTGGAGGTCATCTTATCCAACCCCAATCTCCCCCACTCACATAGAATAGAGGTAGTAGCCCTAGAGAAGACCATGTTCCAGATGGCTTTTGAATGTCTCCAAGTAAATGCAGTTCAACATTTGTAGTTCTTCCTAGTAAAATTGTGGGGACACAGTTGGAGTTGGAGGATAGAGATACTGCTATTAGGATCACACTAAGTGTGATGATACTAAATTGCCTTTCTAGCTATGCTTTTGTTGTCCATGGCTTAAATGTCCACCGCGAAGCAGTGACAATGTTTTAAAGATGGCATAATACAAGGGCTTTCATACCATCTAACTTTGGGTACCCAAATTAAAAAGTTAAGTGAGTCAAATACCCTTCCTAGTGTTTTCTAGTCATTTCAGATAGTTACAAGTACTATGAAGGAACATACATGATGCCTTCCTTGGTTTATCATCTACAGGATCCCACTCTCTTCTAGTTTGCTTGTAGAGGGAGCCAAGGGAGAACAGGCACCTACTGTAGCCTGGTAGTTATGACTTCTCCCAGTCTAGCCCAGAGATACGATGCAGGAAAACAAAATGCTATGGGTTGTGTCTGCAGCTCCTCACTCAGATTAGCTAAGAAACACCACTTCATTCACCTCTGCTCTGCTAGTTGTCAGTATTCTGAATTAACATGATCTCTAGTGTCTGGGGATAATATGAATAAAACAGAAAAAAATACAACTTTCATAATATATATTGGAATGTGACAATCTGTGTTAATTCAAAAGGTCTATATTTCATGCTTACATCATAACCTATTTAAAGCCCCCAGAATAGACTCCATCAGAAACTACAGGAAGGCTCTCAGTTGCAAATGCAATAAATATACTTTCATAGACTATTCATAAACAGACCTTGTGGGTATTGTACTGTTTAGTTAAAGTAGCAAATTTATCTCTTTCTGATTCTAAACATACCTAAGAGTAGTAAGAAAGCTGTCAATGTACATACCTTATTTTTCTTCACAACCCTTAAGCTACCACAGTCATTGCACAAGGTTTTTCCTAAAATACCACAAACCAGATTTGTTTCATTGTTAGTAGCTAGTGACTAGGTCTTGCTGAGCCCAGGATGTTTTAGAATGATGGGCTCAGATTCAATTTACCAAAATCACTTAGAGCAACAATTGATACTGTGAAGGCATCTCCTCTCCACTCCCAAAACTCGAATTGGAAAGGCTGACTACAAGCAGATGTTTTATGGGAAGGTGAGAATAGGATTGATACTTGAAGGTATTGCTTGATTCATTGCAGTGTTTCTGCAAGCTGTTATCAGAAAGCAGAAAGACTCTATGCCTTTTTGTGTATTGCTGGTTTTGCTCAGTAAAATTTACATTTTAATCTACAGGGAATTTCATGTTGTTCTGTCAGAGTAGCAGCAGATACTCCAGAAAGTGTTCAGTTTACTAGCACAACTACCTTGACATTATTTTCTTTTCATGTAAAGAAATCTATTTTTTGCCTTGAAATAACAGAACAATCATATTTACGTTGTTCTTAAATTTTATATGGAAACATGGCTAAGTCAATAGACACCCTGAAAATGTGCTTCATCTTCATTATGGCAAATGTGAAGTGTACTATGTCCTCGCTCACCCTCTCTCTTTCCCATTTTCTCGCAAAAAGGTGAGTCAAAGTAAGTAGTTTACATGTCAATATTTCTACTTCAATTTGCATGTACCGACATTTTTATTTATTACTTATGTAATACATGCATTTACGTGTATTAAAATATTTACATGTAAATGTTTTTACATGCAGTATAGCTGTATGGTAAAACCTAAGGTGTCAGCTGGTGTCCTGGGATTAAAGGTAGCCTCTCCGACTTTCGTATCCTCTACTAGCTTTTCTTGTTCTTTCCATTATGTTAAGTCTATGCTTTGCCCTTCACTACTTCAACCCCTCCTCCATTAGACTGTTCAGTGTCACTTTTCTCTCCCTTTTTTTTGGTCATGACACTTGCAAGCTTCCATATCTGCTTCTTAATGTTCCCTCATTACCCTGCATGTAAAAGAAATTGAGTTCTCTGTGGCATAGCACAGTCAGAGCACAAACTCTAATAGTATCATTTAAAAGAGTGTTCAGAACAGTATTGCTGAAAACTATGCTTGAACAGCTCAAAACTACTGTTCTCATTAACAGGATGCTTTTTCTGAGCCAACTGAGAGAAAATCAGTGGTTCTTTATAATGAAAGGTGCAGAAACATTAGGAGGAAAATGCAACTGCAACAAGAAAAATGTTGAAACGAGTTCTGGCATTGCAAGGTGTCAGTGCTCTGCTCTGACAGAACTGAAGTTAATATCAGTTTTGACATAGAATTTAATGGGAAAAGCCCTCGGTTCGTTGTGAAAACTAATGTCTATTTTTTGTTTGCTCTTCGTGACAAGCCTATGAAAACTTATTACCTGCTGTCTGGCAGTGGCATATATATATGCTACTTATATTAGAGTAGTTCCCCTTCAAAGTCTGTACAATGCATTTTGTGCAGTTTATGACTTCAGCTTTGGGCAAGGATATGAAGGTTCTAAAAGCACAGTATCCCCTTGTGGGATACTTCTGGTTTTCATTAATAAAATTAAATAGCCTGCACAGGATTTTGGATCCATCAACTTCTTTTTTGAAATTTCAATAGGATTGCAGATGAACGTGGGGAAAATATACTTGTCTAAACTACTATATCTTACCCTGAAAGCACAACATGACAGCTGGAAGGCAGACTACCTGTGGCTGAATCAGAGACGACATTACATGAATTCACTCATTTATTAAGACACCAAATTTAAGGAGGTTTTATTCTAAATCCCTAGTTTGTTCACTGAAATAAACAGACATCCTAACCCTGCAGCTTCAAGAAAAAAAATCTTACTCGTTACACTCTGTGATGACTGTGATGACTCTTTTCTGGTCTCAAAGCGGTCCTCTGGATATTTTTCACTCCATGTGCTCTATATACAGTGAGAGGGAAAGTGAGATAACATACCCCACAAGCTTGCACGTGACTGTGACATTTCTCAAAGCCGTTACATTCGATGACAGCTGAAAGGTGTGCAGTCATCTGATTGTGCAGGTGACTGAATCCCCCTGTCATCACTCCGAAGCCTAAAAACTGCTTGGTCCTATGCCAGAAGCACTGCAGTTTTAGCAAATGCAGCGTGTCGATATACCAATATTGCTCAGACCTAGCAACGCGCTCAGGTTAATGACAGCTGCTCTGTCAACTGCTTCATGATGCAGCAGTGTTTACAGATGAAGGAGTAAGGCAATGTTTTGATAGGTTATTTTGGATATTGCATTTGAATGTTTGTTTGGTTTTGTTGGTTTTTTTGTTTGCTTACTATTTTGGTTAAGCTAGCATGTGAGGAAACTGGTAAAATATACTTCTATATATCACAAAGAAATAAGACATTGCTATTGGGACATTTCAGACAATATTCACTTCTGCGGAACACTAAAACATGATTCTGTATTTCACCTGCCTCAGAACAGGGCAAGAACGAGATCCTTTCCATTGCAACAACAGTTAAACTATCCGAGTAGATGTTTAAATGTATGCTGTTAAGTTTTTTATCTAACTTAGATGGTGGTTGGAATAATTGCTGAATCCAAAGAAGGCCAAAGGCACATTTTCACATCTGATTTGGCTCTGTGGATGACCTCCTGACTTTACTAAGTCAAGCATAAATGTCTCATTTTCTGCAATGAAGGCAGTATTTCATCCTGCTTGTATCACTAAAGCGCAGCAAAATATACTCAGGTTTTGACAGACTCTTTACACAATTTCGCTCTTCCACAGTTTATGTCAGAACCAAACTGCCTCAGTACAAGATGCCACAAATTTTCTACTCCTCTGGAAACTTCCATCATTTCATACAAATTAAATCCAGAGATACCATTACATGATCCTAAATGTACCATTGCTTCCTAAGGTGCAAATGCAGAATGAGAAAGAAAAATCTGCAGGGTCTCAAGCAGCCTACAGGGAGCTGCAGCATACGCCAGACACAGAGGCAGCCAAAGGCCTCAAAAACATCTTTCATCTCTAACCTCTGCTGTGCCATCCTTCTTTAGAAATTTCAATTATTACATTGCCTGTCCCTCCGTACATCGAAAGCCAGTAGGTTTCACTCAGATATGCTCTATCAAGTGAAAAAAACCTTAAGTTTAGTCAGCAAAATGTTTCAATCTTCAGAAAAATTAAAACATGAGGTACAGGTATGGTACAGCAGACACTAAGGAACTGCTGGTGCCCGAGGCCCCATACAGACAGAGAAACTCTGCTGCTGTCCCTGCCCTTTCCTTTCAAGTTCTGCAAGGCCGGGGGGGCTTCTCAGCCTTAATTTTTTTTTTTCTTCTTCTGATCTACATCTCTTGCTGAATTCATATCTTTTATGCCTCCAGGCACTAACCAGGACATCTTAATGCTAAATGGAGAACAGCATTAGCCAGATATACTGATGCCCTACAAAATGACCTTAAATAACAGAGAAGCATGGAGAGCGGTAGAGAACTTAACAGGAGTCTGGATCTCAAGATATGGATGCACAGAATGAGAAGGTGCATGAACAACATTTCACTAAGCAGCATCCAGCAGAGATGAAGATCCTGTCCTGAATCAGTACATGGACGGAATACTCACATTTTGAACTGGTGGTCTGGACGAGATGACCTTGGGAAGTACATTCCAAACACCATTCTTGCAATTCTACACTTCTGTGAAAATAGTCCTACAATGAAATAGTATAATGAAAGGTATACAGAACATAAACAAGTGCAAGATAAAGCTAGGCGCCAAGGCAAAATGGATATGAGTTGGCTCATTAGTCACAATTCTGGAGTCTATTGCAGATCACAAAATAAACATTAGCTAATAATATCAAGCTGTCACAAAACAAGGGAAAGTGTACTTGGGTGCATAGACAAGACATCGTAGGAATTCCTCCTGATTTATTCAGTACCTACAATGTCTCAGCTGGAATGTTGCATCAAGTTTTGGTTGCTGTATTTCCAAAGAAACGTGGACTGATAGAGAGCTGAAAGGATGATAGGATAGGAAGTTACAAAACATGATGCCCAAGAAAACTGAAACTGAGATCATCTTGTCTAAAAAAAAAAAGAGATACATTTTGAAATAAGTGTTGATTTGAGCCCTGCCTGGTTTGAGGGATGAATATATCTTATTTGTTTCAGACAAGCATTTTCAGAGAAACCTGCATGGAAACAGGACAACATGCTATGTCCTGGAGTAATTTTAAAATGTCTTAGAGAAATCTTTGAAACATCTCTTACAGAGAAAAAGATGATGATCTGTGATTTCAAATAACCAGCACCAGTTTCATTTCAGATTATATTTTTTCTGGAGCTGCTCCAAAAAATCTTTAAGGAATTAATGATCATTATTCTCAAGTTATAGAAAGAGTAGACACACACACAAAAAAGAGTAATGGAGGTTCATCACCTAATCAGTTGAAGCAGCTCAAAACTCTACTGCATTAATGATGATACATAGTAAAAATGTCAATTTTACTTAAAGTAAGTTTTAAACATCAGGGTTTTTCTCATTTTTGTCTAATCCTCACTTCTAGTTCATATGGGTATATTTGATTATTATGATAAGAAATAATATTTTTAGTAAAGCATGTCTCCAATCATCATTGTGCATTTCCCAAAGAGAAAGGTAGAACAGGTGCAATTAAAATTGGATTTTGGGTTTAAGTGACAATCTCCATTATGTTTAAAATGTGGAGTGCTACAAGTACTTGTCATACCTTTAAACCTTCGATGAAGCCTTTCCCAGTCTCAATGTCTTGTTCTCTATCAAATATGCTTTTTCTAATGGAAGTACCTAATCTTCAGTTTCATTCATGTACAATTAGAGGAACAGTATCACAAGAGCCAAAACCAGCATCTGTTGCTTTATTTCCAGTTTTCAGCTGACCAAAGGAGATCTGGGGAAAAAAAAAAGAATCGACTACAGCTTCTGCTTTCTAAGAAAATGACTTTATACAGGATTCAGAAAATAAAATGATGTCTACAGTTGAGCTTGCCAAATATCATTTATCAAATACACAATTCATTGATTTTCTGTCATTCTTCATTGACTAATTTATTCAAAAAATACTTCTTATGATATTCAACCAATTCTGCAGCAGCCAAAATACTATTTGTCAAATAAATTATTTGACAGTAATTAATGACAGTATTATTCAAATCCCTTACTCAAATGGTTCTATTTATTTATTTGTTTGTTTGTTTATTTATTTATTTTCAGCTAGCCACAATCTCTGCCATGGAGTCAAGCTGCCTAAATATAAATTGATGATGATGCACATTAAATGCTAACAGTCATAAGGTTTCAGCCCAGACAGTGCTGTATTTTCCATCAGTCTGTATGTTTCAATTGTTCTTTAACAATTTTTTTTTGTTTCCTCTTTTCTTCTTTCCTTACTCTTTTCTTCTTCCCAGCTTATCATATTATTTTCTAGGTAATAATTTGTCTTTTTTATATAGTTTATATCCAGGAGGTAACTCAATACCATATTTGAGAAATGCTTATGATTTGCAATCTTTAACTATAGTTAAATATTTAACTGCAATTTAACTACACAGATATGGCTTCATAAAAGCAGAATTCTGAGAATTAATGTTATTTATGTACTAGAGAATGATCTGAGCTCTGCTTCAGTTATTGCTGTGGCTGAAAAATGGGGAATACATGGTGCAGCAATAGACAGGAAAAGAGACTATTTTGCAATTAGGAAAATGTTAGTATAGACAACTGGACAGAAACCTTCCCCAAGGGCAGGGTGCTGAGCAAGTGGAACAAGAATTTTTATCAGTAATCATGTCTTCCACCTTTTCTGTATGCCCAGTGTGAGACATCTGGAGCTACATTTGTAGAATTACTGAGCATTCATGACTGCATCAAAAGTCAATCAGAGTCAATTTCAAATGCATGCAACACACCACAATTATTAACCTCTCCAGAATAAAAAAAAACAAAAACAAACAAAACCTATAATGCCCATCAATACACAAGTAAGTTTATCAAAATTAGCATGGAAGCTTCAGATGCCACTTGACAGTTTTGGCCTTTGTCACTGAATGCCTCATTTCTCCCTTTTTAAAACAGGGCTGTCTATGCTTCTAGAGTACTTGGATATTATGCAATACACTTGTATTATTTCTAAAGAACTTAAATGCTGCTTAAGAGAGTCTTCTGGGTTGATTTAAGACGAAACGAATATTTCTTTGTTCAATGTGTAACTCAGATATTGTTCATTAAATATGGCTCGTGACCCTTCATCAATTAAACAGGCTGAAAGACTGAATAGCTGCTTATTGAGTGAGTGAGTAACCTTCTGGCAATATACTGATTCTGTACTGAAGGAGTGAGTACACAGCATAACCACAAATCCAGCAATTCCAGCTTACATGGGCAATATAAGTTCCGTGGCGGTGTGTTGTGGGTTTTTTTTTTTTTGCTTTGGTTTGTTGTTTTGTAGGGTTTTTTCCTTGAATTCTTTCTCTTTACAGCATTGCTAGTCATTTCTTGTCAGGCTGAGCCTGGGATGGAGCTGCCACAGGTAGGGGCCCGTCAGAGGGGATGTCTGTTTTCCTGGCTCCTTGGTGCAGGTCTGAACTGGGCATGAGAGGCTGGGAACATGGATTGTGTGAGTGCATAGTGTCTGTGCCAAACCCCAGAAATTTTAAAGTAGAAATTGTCAATCACCTGCTACATCCATCCTCCATAGTAAATAAATTTCAGGTTACATGCTTCTGAACACTGTAGCTCTGTTCTTGTGGCCATCCCACCTGAATTCATCCTGACAACAAACAATTTGACCAGGTTTTAAACACAGAAGTTCCTCCATTCCTTGTGGGAATTGGCATTAAGAATTCAACAGGGGCTCAAATACCTAAATTTCTTTTTTATTTTTAATGATTTAAACATGTAATTTACTACTTCTATCCTTAATTTGAGGGACATAAAATTAAATTTAATTTTTTCAACAATTATTATATTGTACACTTGTTTTTTGTAAATTCAAGTTGTTTCAGCAATGGTTAAATCCAACCATGTGTAGGTGGGGCCACATCTTATTCAGTGCAGCTAATTATTCAGTTCAAACTCAAGAAAAGTGTAATTAAGATGCTAAAAATTTGTAATCGTAAAAGTAGCTTTAAGCATCTTAAAATTGCATCACCTGACAATCCCAAACTGGACTAGTTAACTTGCTCTGCTGCAAACAAGCATGAATTTATTTTGATTTATATTTTATATTGTATCTCTTTGGTGGTTCTGTTTTTTTCTTTTCGAAAACTATAAGCATACCTGTCGAAGCAGGAATTGACCTAACAGAAAATTCATGAGCCCTAACACTGTGACTACCAAATAACATATGAATCAATCAATCAGATAACCTTTCTAGCCCGAGTCAGATAGCCTTTCTGCTCTTAGTGATTAGGAGTAAAGCCGGTCTTTACCTGCAGTGGTCCTTTTATTAGCTTGTGTGACTTTAACACTGCTCTCAGGACTGGATGTATGCCCAGATCTACTTTAGATCTCTTTTTTATCTCTGGATTTGTTTGCTAACTACATGAATGGCCATTAGCTGTAGCAATTCAATCAAAAAAAGTGACGTAAATACAAAAGAGAAAGGCAACCTCTTCTCAGTTGATAAACGGACAAAAACAC
Source organism: Dromas ardeola (assembly GCA_013398915.1). Taxonomy (NCBI): domain Eukaryota; kingdom Metazoa; phylum Chordata; class Aves; order Charadriiformes; family Dromadidae; genus Dromas; species Dromas ardeola. Next base: position 133,177 of record VYZM01007296.1, on the reverse strand, counting down.
CACTTACATCATTTTACCCATGTGCCACTTGTGCATACTTTTCAGTATGACCCCAAGTGGCTAAGGCACAAATATTCATGTCAGAAAGAACAAGATCTGAGCGTATATATCTGAAATATGGAAACTTATACACTGATGCTCTGACTCTAAGGTTACCTATATTTCCATCATTACAAAATGGATAACTGTGATATTACAAACTCTGTCCCTATTGTATCAGTAGTGTATAATTCTACAATGATTATTCACGGAGGATTGATATTTATAGTGTTATATCCAAGAGAATTAACACAATACTTAGATTTTTTTCCATTCTCTCTACAACAAAATCTTCATAGAAGTAATAAATAACATTTGCAAACACTGAAACAGAGCCTGCAAACAGACTTTAGCATACGTTGTAGAACGCCTCTGAGAAACAAATGCTCTAAATGAAGTCAAAGTTGTTTAAAATGCACTTGATACACAACCTGGAAGATTTTTTCTATGTGAGTAGGAAGATGATGTCTGACAGTTATTAAACACAGCAAGTTTCATGCAACCTTCTTCCTTCTTATAGCAGATGCGGTGTTGTCAAGAGAAACTACATGGCTCTGCTTTCAGCTGATGGTGTCACTGAAAAAAATAAAACTTCAGAGTTTATCTGAATATCTGAACCACACACATAATTCATGATGTTATTTCTTTAGCATGCTAAATACAGTGCTATCTTGGGTGTCTGGCACAAATTATAACTTTGAGAATAAATTAAAAAAAAAAACCCTTAGAGAAGACAGAAAAAATGAGGAAGAGAGAGCTCTAGTCAGAGAAGACTCCAGAACAATAAGAGAAAGACCTGCATACCCTACTCCACAGGAGCACCAAGACCCAAATTATCCCTAACTGAAAGCCTGAACCTGAGTGATAGCTGAGAATCTGGCTCTTGATATTTAACTAGACTGCTAATGATTCAGCTGTGGGTAACAATGATCTCTGTCTGATGCTAAAATTCGCTTAGCAGCTGTGATGTTACTTTTAAGGATTAAAGTAACTGCATTAACTGAAAATGAAGAGTTGTTTAACAAAACTACTAATAACTATGCTTTAACTTCCTAAGTGGCTTTTATATAAAATGTAGAAACCAAAGTAATCCACCATATTAGTATGATTTATCTACATGCTTTTAATGACTTCTGATTGTAGTTTTACATAAACAACATTTTGCAAATTCAGCAAGATGAAAGATTGCATTCTGTGGGAAATTTATTCTTTATGAGTTGCTAATTTTTAGTTTTATGAAAAAAAAAAAACAAAAAACAAACAAACAAGCCTGGCTGGCTTGTTTCAGGTGTGTGGGATAACGAGCCATCTGTCTTTCTTCCTTGAACTAGACAGCACATGGGCCAGACAGAATTGACGCTTTAACCCCTGAGCTGCTCTGAGGCTGCATTCTGTTCCAAAGTGTAAAGTAAGGGGTAACAAGCTGGCAAAGCTAAAGCTAGGGAGAGAGATCGTGCAGAGGAACAGTGTTGGAAGCCCACTGCAAGGTGGCAGTTTGTGCACAGCCTCGTCGACAAATGAGCTCCAGGAGGCATGGCGTGCTCAGTGACCCAGTGTCGGTCTGAGCCATACAGCTCTATGTCTTGATGGGTTCTCACTCTGGTATTCATATGCATATTTTTCATATTTTATACAGCCTTTCATCTGTAAGAGCACATTATGACAAGACGGGGAGAAAGAAAACATAAGATTCAGCAATTATAACAAGAAAAAAATATGACAAAGATGTATGCTAATTTCCTTGGTGGGAGTTTGCTGTTTCAAACATATGGCAAAGTAAGGGGCTCGCTCTACATGTTCTGAAGCACCCTGCACAGCAGCATACGTAAATGCCCAAATTCTGCTACCCTACACTGATGTGAATCAGTGGCAACTGTCCCGATAAATGAGATGTCTCCAGACTTACTTCAGTAAACAAGGACAGCAGAACTTGGCCCAAGGGGAGTTGAGGGTAGTCATCGTTTTGTAGGAACAGAGCCAAAGTCTGGGCATTTCTGCAGCTGAAGAAAGTACACAAAGCATATGCTGCCACTTATGAACTAAATGTCACTTGTCTTCTAAAGCTGTCTTTACTGTGAGGTTGCTATTACTTGTTTCCCCACAGTCCCCATAGTAACTATAAAAATTTCATTTCTACTCTAAATATTTAAATCCCAGTCAGACCTGTTAACATTTTGAAGAGTAAACACAAAGGAGCCGCGTGATTACTCTGCACCGTACTGGGCTTCGCTGGAAGGTTGTATCAGCTGTAACTCTTTTTTTGTTTTGGGCCATAGAGATTTCTTAGTAACTTCAAATATAACGTGTTCTAGGATAATCTAATTGTTCCAAGAAAAGCTAGTTACAACACATTAGTGAACTGTTGGGTACTGGAGTATTATTTCCTTCATGGTTTTTTTTGTTGCAAATTGAAACACTTATGAATCAAGAAGCATCACCTCATCAGGGAGTTAAGACTTTTTCAAACATTTCCAGTGTTTGAACTGACATCAGTTTAATTATTAGCATTTGTATTGCATATTATGGGGTTTTTTCCTCATTTGTGACTAAAATTGAACATAAAAATAAAAACTTTCTCAGGTCACTGGAAGTCAGCATTTTCTAACAATCACTACAATTATTGTGTAATTGGTCTTACAGGTGGATTCAGAGGTCCTCATTCATATAACACCACCATTGTGCTAGTATAAAAATACGTGAAAACATGATGTCTATCACAAAGGCCTTATAATCGAAACGAAATTAAATATGACCAAAAATAGTAAACAAACAAACAGAAAAGATTGATCTGAATGTTGAGGCTAACAAGGAAATCACATCACTTTACAAATTAAATATAGCCCAAACATAGCATGCTAGAAAACTTAAGAGTGGTTTCCATAGTTGCCTTTTCATCTCAAAAAAAAAAAACCCCAAAAAAAGGAATTTGTTGTAACAGATGAATAATGAACACCTTTAGCGCTAATACTAATCTGAGTATTTTCCTGCTCAGAAAATTTGCATGGTTTCATATTGTTTTCTTCATAGAATTTGTTGGCTTAGTTAATTATAAAGCAAACAGCCTGAAAACACCACAGCTGAAAATTAATAACATTGTGCTTTTATATTGATCTCAGACCAGTCTTATTGAGCACATCAGCATAATATTAGTGCCATGGGCACATGTGTCAGTTGGTACAAAATCAATTTTATCTACCATCATACTTGAAATCATATTTTATTAATGAGAAATCCAAGAAAATACTTTTTGAAACAAAATAACTCTGATCTCTCTTTAGGAGCTCCATTAATTTACAATGTTCTTTAGACCCTGAAAATTGTTCAGTTTTATCCTTTCAATGAATAGGGATTTGCTCCTGTGACTATCAAAAAAATTTCTTCAGGCAGGTTTCCCGAGACTCTCTAACACATCAATTGTTACAGAAAATAAAAACATACTTTAAATAAAGGCAGCATGGTTATACCCACAGGCACAATTTGGCCAACAGAAATTTAGTATCTGTGGAAAACAAATAAATATTTCTGCTTCTTATTTGCATGGAGGATGGCTGAAAAGGAACCATATGTTTATTTAACACATTTTTATAGTTTTTATTAATTGAATCTAAAAATTGGAAGCATAAGCCCACTTGATATATTACACAGTCTACTGTGCCAATACTAAAAAAACCCAGTGACTAAAAAATTCGTGATGTTTACATTAATCACACTATTTTTGGTCTCTTACTTGACAAAATACTGTTATAAACTGAACTCTTACCATAAAATCACTCAAGAGAGCTGGTGTTCACTGAGCAACATAATGTGGAAGGGTGGAAGGGGACAGTAAAGTAAAAACCAGAGTAGTTAAGGCAGCTTTAAGTCCCCCCTCTTGGGGGACCAATAGCTTTGCAATAATAATGACAGCTACAAGTGGCACTCACCTGATCTACTGGCCCATCTTTGCACTGCCAAAAATATCTGCCTTGTGTGGTGCACCAAAATTTCTGAGAAGTTCCCTGGAGGACCGAACTGTATATATTTTCTCATCCAGTGGTGATATCTACCAATTCTATTGTTTTACCCACCAAAAATGCAGCAAGTGCCTTTTAAATCTGATGAACCCCACTTGAAGACTTGTATTGTTGACTTACAGAGGAGGATGGAGGGGAGCAGATTCCAGCCTCCCTTGCTACTCTCATGTTTTTACAACTGCTTTTGCACAAGATAATGCTCTGGTTTAAGCCCATGACCCCCATGGCTAGCAGTCAAGCATCTACCCGGCCACTCACTCACTCATTCCCCGCCTCAGTGGGACAGGGGAAAAAATAGGAAGAACATGAAGGTGAAAGCCTGTGGGTCAGGATAAAGGTGGGTAGATTGCTTACCAGTTATTCTCATGGGCAAAACAGGCTCAGCTTGGGGAAATTTAAATTAAGCTTGTTGGTTTGTTATGGTAATACCTCCTCCTTCCTCTCATGCTTTTTTGTTCTCTCCTCCTCTCTCTGTCCGGTGTTTTATGCCCTTTCTTGAATACACTTTCCCTGAGGCTCCACCAGTGTGTCTCTGGGGCTGTGCTATGCCCTGTGGTGGGTCTGTTGGGACTGGCCATGTCTGGCACAGGGCAGCCCCTGGCATCTTCCCTCAGAGGCCACCCCTGCAGCCCCCCCGGCTGCCAACACCTGGGCACCTGCACCCAGCACAAGAATCATACTTAAGCATTTCTCTCCCAGGTGCTGGAACCTTTGACTGTATGCTACCTCTGATTTGAAACAGAACAGGGCTTCTCTTCTGAAATAAAAAGAGCTATACCTCTTCTTTTTCTTTTTTTCTCCCTCCCCGCCCCCCCCCAAAAAAAAAATTAATAAATCACCAAAAAAACCTCATTGCCTAGCATAACCTGACTGTGTAGTACATAAATCATTTATTTTCTACTCATTCCTCCACCCATCCACAGGCTAAACTGTCCCTGTGTTTATGTGTGCTCTTCTAGAAAAATGTAAAAGTCTTGATGGCTCATGTAAGAGAGCTGTATGGATTCGAGATTGACAACAGTGCATTGTTTTGCATGCAAGTTACACTATTTACAGAAACGCCTCCCTGGTGCAGTTCTCAGTCAATGAAAGAATTAATCTCCTTCGCGTGTGTGCTGGCATCCACAATAAAGTAAATAATAAAGACCAGCGAGTGAAATGTTACTACCTGTTTCAGTCTGTTTGAAATCTACCAGGCCTCCATGCAAGATCTTAATTTGCTGATTTGTAGAACAGGACAGAAGATTACACCCCGTAATAGATCAGACATCCAGATTTTGTAATTTTTAAGTATTCTCAGGCATAATGGAAAGTACAGATTAAATATCTAAATATATTAAAAAACATAAAAATGGCAAAAAGAAGAGAAAACATTTTATCTTAATACCCTCTCCTTCTCCTTGGATCTCACTCATAATGGAAACGATATGCTGGAAAAGAAAATGTGGAGATAGTTTGAGGAAGGTATGGAAGATAACACAACAACAAAGAGCATTTACATTTACATTTAGAATCAAAGTTTTTATCACACACAAAGAAAGGGAGAGAGAGCAGAAGCTTTAGAGTTTCTTTTGGGTGCTAGTTGCCTGAATCAGAAACTATTGCTTTAAACCCAAAAAAAACCCCTAGATCAACTGCATAAAAGTCCCAAGCTGGGGCACAATAGATGGGTCAGAAAATTGTTAATCAGGAATGATTTTTCATAATATTCTGGCTGGAATGTGATTTGAGTTAGGAATGAAGAAAAGCTAATTTTGTTTCATGGTTATTTAGTGGACTGTGAGACACTTACGGAGAATCATTTTATATGTATTCAATTTGCATTGGGCAGTATTCCACGTGAGACCTGCAGACAGTAATCCTAGTAGAGCAGCTAAGGATTAAAGGGACAATCTGCCTCCCTGAAGCAGTTCTAGCTCAGGGCAAGGCTGACTGAAACAGCAGAACAGGGATCTGTACTGTTCCTGAGCACCCTGTGTCTTTTGGGGAGGCAGAGGGGGAGAGAAGAATGAAGCACTATTCCTTATAAATAAAACAATAACCCAGAATATATCTTCTTACCAGTTGTGCAGCTAAAATAGTTTCTCATTTACCTATATTGACAGATGACTTCCTCTGATTTTGACAAATTATTTTCAATCCATTCAGGCAGGTTTCTATAGGAATCAAAGTATGAGTAAGCTAAAAAGAAGAAACTCATTTTTTGTAACCTTAGTGTTTATAAAATTGGATTGATAATAACTGTAGACTCTTAAGTGAATCAGAGTGAATTATAAACCAGTTTTTGCAAGGATTTTGTTTTATAATCATAATTATTTATAAAATTTTAAGAAATGGTTCTACCCAGAAAGTAAAGCAGTCATTTTCACCAGGGAAGCTGATCTGCTTGTCTGGTTTTAATCTTCTTCTTACTTCATGAATAGAAGACATAGAACACACAGGGCGGGGGTAATATAAAGGACAGGAATACGACTAATCTTAAAGCAGAACAAGCAAAACAAATGAAAACGTTCTTGTAACTGATGATACTTTTCAGTGTTTTAATGTTTGAAATAGAGAATAATTAGCAGTGGGAAGGGGAAAAAAAAGATATTTGCAAATGTGAAAGAAAAGAACCACTGTTCGTAGAGCAGAACCTGACGATATCTGAACAAGAGAGTGAGGGACTTCTACAGCACCTACTTATTTCAAAATAAAATTCAACTAAAGTATAGAAAAAATCTTTCCAAAGGCTGTTAACTCAAACCCTATGACTTTCATTGCATTAACTCCCAACAGAATCATCTTTAAGAGCAAAATATTGTCAGAGTAGTTGTAAAAAGAAGAAATGGAACTATTCTTCAGTTTGAGAATCTAATGTTTTCATCATCATCCTTGCTACTATAAGATATTATATCCAAAATCCGGTTCTGAGAAAGGCTCCTGGCGTAGAAATATATTAGTCTAAGAGGTGAATTTCAAGTATGGAGGCATAAAAGCTCTCAAAGATTTTAAAACTGTGGATTCTTCAGCATCATCAAAGTATTCCATGATGGAGTTTGTAAGACTTCACTGACATGGATGGACAACTAGATGCAACTGAGTGCAAAGACAAGCTAACCAAACTAGTATACCAGAGAAACAGTTTCTCATATATTTCATAAAGAATCACAGTTAGGTATTTCAAAGGGAAAGAGGAGAGAGAGACCTGAAGCTAAGAGTCCTTGCCTACAATAATTGTTTCCCAAGGTTTCACCCAAGGGACTGCACAGATCAGAGATGGCACTCAAAATGTCTCCTCAGACTTATCCTTTACAAATTTGGGACTGTAGTTTACCAAGGGATATTCACAAGATAGAAAATGAAACAAAAACGCTGAAACGTATCTCTTGGCATCTTCACCTGACTCTTTGAGTTGCTCCTAACCGCACCCCATCAAAATCGGGAAATGATCGACTTACTTAAATTCCTCTCTGCGCAAGAATACACATACAATCACTTTCATATGTAGAAAGGAGATGAGACTGGAAGGAGAAATAGAGGAAAAAACAATACCATATTGGAGCTTTCCTAAAAGACAATAAGAGCTGAGTGTTCTCACAGGTCACGTCTGAGCTGTGCAAGGCATCACCATATAGACATGCCCCAAGTAAGCACAGAACATGTTGATGCAGCATGGCCTTCCTTATACTCTGGATCCCAGAAAGAAGATAAACATGTTCGTATAGCAATAAGTCTTGGAAAATTAATCTTACCCCTCAGCCTTTTAGGATCTTTTAGGCCCACACTGATGCACTAAAAAGGCTGTGGTATTTCTTTTTCAAGGGCTGACTCAAGAGCTGACTTGGATAAAGGTGTCCAGAGGAGCTCTATACGTAGCTGCAGTCATGTTCTGTTATGCCTTAATTTATAAAGCATCACATGTGTGGTAAAAAGAAATGGTACTGGACCAGCCCATAAGATTCATGACCTCTCCGCCTTTCCTTTAAATCAGAAGGTAGAACAGCAATGATCTTCCCAAAATTTTGTGAAAAAAGGATCCTAAAAATAAAGAGAAAAATTGGTAGCTGAGAATTATCACAATGTTTTCCATGTATGAGAAACAGGGAGAAGTAGTGGGTTTGGATTGTTGCGGTTTTTTTAATTCATATGTCTATCTTAACAAAATATTTATATCTTCTCCATATCGACACCAATATAAATATTGTATATGCACATGCACATTTATATTGTAACTTACAGTTTAGGTTTTAAAGTCAGGAATTTAAGGAGTACGATGGCAGCCTAAAATGAGGGAGCTGTCTAGAATTCTTTGAAAGGCTATATATGCTTTTATTGCACCTACAATAAAGTCACGAAAAGGATCAAATAAATGTCAGTAATCCTTCAAGTACTTTATTTAAAGATTACAAGATCAAGTATTCATTTGCCTCTGCTTCATGAAAAGATTTTCTGAAACCACATAATGAATGGAAAAGTGAGGGGAAAAAAGAGATTGAGACTACAACATGAGAGAAAGATAGGTAACCAGGGTTATATGAAGTGCATCCAGATGTTAATGATTATGCTGTGTTTGCGGAACGGTTATAGTTCATTTGTTTTTATTTTAACATTAACAGCTTGTTTCATAATGCAAACATATATTTTAAGGAAGTTATAGAACAAGCAAGATTTATATTTTTTCCAGTTATTTATTGCAGAATACAGACATTTGCATATATATCCCACCATTATGGAAAATGAAAATGCATTGTGTAAAGTAAAGCTTTTTGATAAAACAGACACAATCCTTGACAGTTCAGATTAGTATGCAACTGCATTGTTTAAAATATAGTAAGCAAATTATTGCAGCAGTGCAAACTCCAGGCTTGGAGCTCTAGCAGTGGATCACACAGGGTACTAAAGCGCCAAGGAAAAAATTGATCTATCCCTAAAAGAAGATTCTATAAATTAACAATACCGTGGAACTAATAAGAAACAAAAAATTTGATCTAGAACCATTCAAGATGGAACGGTATCCACACCCTGTTTCGGTACCCATGTCCCACATGCGTGTTCAAAAAGAAGAGAAACACATCTATGGAGCCAGACCCGTGCTTTCTGCTATGGATGAGTAGCTTTACTCACCATGTGTCAACCATCTTACACCATCATCCTTCCTAGTGTTGATCCACAGGATTCATCTCTGATATGAATTTATATTTCCAAATAGCACCAGTACTCTAAGAAGAAAACAATAAAAGCAATTTAAAAAATGGAAAGAGGTGATACAGGTTCTTTGAACATCTATTATTTAGGAAATTTTTATTTGGATAAGTAATAGCTTCTTTTCAACAGCTACTGAACTCCAGGTGTGATGGCTTCCTTAGATCCTGATATATAGATATATATCTGTTATATTTCCTTCCTGGCACCCTGTAACTCTGAGAGCAGTCAGTGAGAACAAACAGGTAAGTAAATAAAGCAATAAAGCCTCTTTAGTTAGAAATTACTATTATTTCATTGGTTCAGCTTTAAATATATTATTAGGTACACAGAACCATGTAGAGGAACACTTTGGGGAAGATGTGGTGTTTACCCTTAGCTGTAGGAGATGCTGTTTTCATTGGCTTCTGTTTTCCTAGTCTGACTTCTTTCATGGCATGATCCATGAAAGCAAGCACATAGGAGTACAGTTATCCTGTCCAGAAGGGGATCTTTTGAAAACTGAAAGAATCAGAAACCTGTAGATCTTCTAGCGAATTAAGTCCGTGGCTATTAGAGGACTGCATTTGAATCATCACAAATTAACAGTCATGTCTAAGCAGAGACTTGTAATTTTCTACACATACTAAGGCATATTTAAATACCAAGTATTAGTAATATGCAAAATGCACATACATTAAATTATCTCTATGCAACTTATCTCTACGCAACAGAAAGTTCCATAGAAAAAGAAAACAAAATAGAATAACGAGTCGAAATTCCAGGTAGTAACATTTTTTTCTGTATCTGCAACATATTTGACTGCAAAGGTCTACACATCACAGCAAACAGTGAGGTCACCTTCATTGTACGTAATAGAAAGCTGACCATAGCTGCATCATAGTCATCATATTTCAGGTAATACAGTCACAGCAAAACAGTAGGTCTCATTTTCACTACATCAGAGCTGTCTCCTGACAGCAGTCGATAGGAGCTGGATATAAGTAATTGGCTTAATAATACTGAAAGGAAAGCAGTTCAACAAGCTCAACAGATGAAAGAGAGAATAATTTTATCTTTAGGCAATCAGGATATCAAACAGGCAGGTGGAAGTGTAGATGAATTAGGAAAAAGTGAGGAACAAGACATATGTATCCCATAGCTTTAGTGGAAATTACAACGAATGAGAAGTTTTTGCACAGGTTTTCAATAAGGTAGGTATTACTGTTTTATGCTCTTGTTGATTCAAGTCCAATCCATGTTTTGGGCAAAAAGTGTTTTACTTTCAACAGGCACAAAACATAAGGTCCTTCAAGAAAATAAAGGAAGGAAGAAAAAAAGAAAGAAACATTGCTGTACAGTCACTTTAACAGCCAGCTTCTCTCCATAGCAACCATTTCTTGATGCAGTGGCAAAAATGCTTACAGAATTATCAGCTCATTGAGCTCATGTTGCTGCTTGGCACATTAGGAAGGTTCTGTTTCCTTTAGCATCCGAAATGCTCTGTTGGTTTTACTCTAGTTTCTTTTGGTGCACTAAGAGGAATGTTTATTTTGTTGGGTTTTATTTCAAGGATGACCGTCTGGTGAGTAAAATCAGTCCAATTTCTCCTTAGGACCTCAGTCATTAAAATGCTGAAGTTCTCCAGTGGGTCCCGAAAAGGATTACTTTACCATCCATAAGAAGAGAAAGAACAGATGTGAAAAGGAGAATATGTATGGTAGAAAAGGAGTAAGTCCCGCTATATGGGTGTCCCACCAGCTATAGCGAAGGCTAGCTCCGCTGTTCCTCAGCTGCCATCTTCAGCACCCAACAGCTCTAGCCTCACAGTTCAGCCAATACTTTGTAAATACAGAATCAAATACCTCTTGAGTATGAGTTTTATCTATTTATGCTATGAGAGATACAGACAAGAAAATGAAAACAGGGCTTTAAACAATACAAGCAAGTGCAGAGCCAGACAAAGAGAAATGCTGGGAGATACTTGTGGTTGTTGTTGTTGTTGTTTTTCAACCTGCAAGCCAAGCAATTACAAATTCGTTATCAGCTTTTCATAGATAAGATGTATAATTAACATCCGGAGATGACGTCCAAAATATCACAGTCAGATTTATCCCCAGAAAGATGAGTGTAGTCCTACCTTAATTGAACTGAAGGAAAAGAAAACTGCACAGACTCAGACACCATGTCTTCAAACAATGTGGAAGTAGATCCTGGTATGGAAAAAGCAAATACTTTGCAAGATTCCCCCCAAAAATCTGCACCTTATGCCATCTTTCCCAAGACAAAAGCGTAGTAGAAGGCTCGGCAGCTGATGGTGATCTATCAGAATATGTTTAGCATGAGAGAAAATAGTTGATATGATTCTGATCCTTCTTCCAACTTATATAGCCCCACACAGAAAAAAAAATAGTTCAAGATACAGTGAGGCAGACAGATTGGAGTTTCTTTAAGTGAGCACAAACTGAACTGGACATAAACTTGTTCTGTCTTGGAAAGTAGAGCAAAGTTTTCTCTGTATTGTCTGAAACTAAAAATTCAGACTTCTGACCAAAAGACCTCTCGAATACCATTTTATTTTGCATATTAAGTGAGATATTTTTCTTGCCACGTAAGAAGATGCAAGAAATGTGTTTCCTATCATGATTATGTCTTTAGTGTCTGTTTTGCTAAAATCCAGTTGCTGTGATAACATGACGCTGTCAGTTGTTACGACATGCTGGCTTCACAGCTGAAGTTAGCTGGACAAGCAAAAATCCTGTTCCCGAGTAGGAGTAGTTGGGATGTGAGTTTGGGGAGTTGAAGAAGAACACAGTATACTGAGTAGAACAATCAATACTGAATCCTTTACATTGTTCATTTTTATATAAAATTCCCCTGTTGGACAAGTTGGGAAGGAATTTTAAAGTTGTAACTGGCGTCATTACATAAAAATCATTGGTCATGGAATAATTAAAAGAGCAAACAGGAAGAATTAAGGGAACTGACATTTACACTATAACCTTAGGTTATAAGGCTAAACAGCTGAAGAGAACAGACTACACCCTTAAACACAACATTTTGAACTCTCTGTAGGTTTGGCAATGCAAGATCAGCAAGATAGATAGTTTGTCATTCTCATTTTCAAAATTCTTTTTATTTCAGAAGTGTAAAAAAGATTTTTGATTGAGCATTTTTTTCCTCCTTCTGAGGTGAATTCGGGAGCAAAAAACTTCTCAGGAAGGTTTGGGTCCTAGATAAAACAAGTGTCGAGAAATTAAATGGAAGTCTTAATTAATGAGAGTTATGCTGATAAATTAGAATAAAAATGGATTCTATAATGCACAGAAACATAAAGTTAAAAATCCTTAGAGCACTACACAGTTGCTATTTTAATAAAAAAAAAAAAGCTCTAGCTATCTTAAAGAAGCAAGATCTAATGATCAAACAGCTAGACCTAAATCAGAAAAAAATCCATTACAATCTTTGTACTTTAAAGCCAAAATACAAGGTTAAATTCAGGCCCTCAGTAGCATAAATTGCATATATCATCAGTTACGGATGAACATCATCTAATGAAGAAACATTCTTTTCTTGTCACATTATAATATAAAATGTCAACACACATGGATGATTTTTATGAACTTGCCCGTATCTGAAATTTTCTGGTAGATTTATGCCATCAATAATACAGACTATTTTCCAATCTCTACATAAATCCTTTTAAAAATACAGTATTCTGCTACTGATTGACAAGAACTGTTGAGGATTTTCCTAGCACTCATATAGAGCCCCAAGGTACAAGCGAAGAAATTTTTGCATTTGCAATAGCGGCAAAGTACAGGCTGGGTGATTAAACTACTGTTAATCATTTTTTGATGTGAATCATGGTTGGAAGCACAGTTTAGAACTGAAGAATGACTCTTAAACATCTCCATCCATGTTGTTGCAGAGCTTTAGCACTACTTCCAGTGTTTTAACAGTGAAGAGCATAACATTTCCCCACCAGGCTAAGACTGCTGAGGTGGCAGAGCCTGCCTTCTGCCCTCCCCAGCCATTGAGGCCCTCACAAAGCATCATCGCCATGGGGGAAGAAATGGTAGAATGTTTGCTGTTATCCAGCAGTCTGTACTGTCATCAATGCCTTCTGAATCAAAATAACTACTTCTGAAACCAAAATAACAGGAATCACAGAGAGAGGGCCAAAACAGTTGGGAACAACACAAACGTAAATGCAAAGCACAGATAAGACAGACGAGAAGATCAGGGCTGTATCATCTACTTTTTATATTTTTTTGACAAGGTTTTATGTATTTTCTGCTCTGAAATCTCAAAAGCTTATCTTTGTTTAGTAAATGAAAAGCTGATAGGAGGTTTTCAAGATCTAATATATCCATTTACTTCCTATTTGCAGAAAGCCTGTGAACTTTGACAGGGGAAAACCTTCAGGCAGTGAAAGCATCCCCCTCCCCTCACTTCCCCAGTGGAAGAGGTGTTTAGTCTCCTGTGCATTATGAAATCCAACAATTGTCCTTCTGTGCATGTATTCCTGAAAAAGCAGAGACTAATACTGAATGCTTTAACTTGACAAGTTAACAGCAACACTAAAACAGTAACACATCAATAAACATAGCACAGAAATTCTGTTTCCCCCAGATGCTAAGATCTTGTAAATTTAATTTAGTTCCATATTACATTGGGAAAAACACATTCATAGCTTTTCAACTGTTTTTCATTAAATGTGAATCTTAATAAAGGGCATAATCTTCATGTAAAAGTAGCTTAAAGGAGGGTTATTTAGGTTGAAAAGCTCAAATGTTAGGACATGGTAGATTTATACTTCCTTGGACAACTGTAATTCCTAATTGTGCTTATGCAACATGACATGATCTTCAACTTCAGGATCACATGTATTTACAACAGCCTGTTTTCTCACTCAGGACTAAAGATGCATAAGAAAATAAAAATAGGATTCTTCAAGTGTTTGCCTTTGCAAATGAAACATTTCTGGACATCTTCTTATGATGTTTTTCATTTTTCCTTTAGCTATGTATTTTTGTGGTTATCAGCAGAGTAACTACATTATTTTTAGTATTTACACTCAGGATAAATTAGGCATCTTTGTTTTATTTGGTTTCACTTTGTAGTAAACTAGCATGAGCTTAGGAGCCCCTGGGACAAATTATCTTCATGCTTTTCTTAAAGCTTCCATGACTATGCCTGAGTTTATACACTTCATACAATGCAGAATAACCAGACCTAAACCACAATCAGTCACTACTCTACTTGTTTTCCCTAAGATAGTTCTTCCACCTAAACCACAGTGTTATATTGAAATTCAAAGGTCACCTCAAAGGGCCGTAAGAACTTCCGCCTATACAGAAATTTCACGATACTGCTTTTCCCGCCATTACATATGGCTTTCTATAGATCCTATGAAGAAGCAAATATTTTAAAAAAATTCATCAGTGCTCACAAGGTAGGAAATCAAAATAATAAATTACTTCCTGTCCCTAAACTGTTTTGATGTTTCAGTGTTGCCAGGCTCTTCCTTTAACACCAACAGGATACTCAGCAAGAAACTGTACCCTCCTAGGTACATTAGAAGCGTGATCATGAAAAGGAGCAGAGGATCATCGTCTGAAAACTAACACTACTCTGTCAGTGTATTTTCAGCAGTTTTCTTTTTTCTTTGGAAAGAGGAAATGCAGGGTAATGATGTGTGCTAACTGACAGCTTGCCAGGAGGTATATCATTGAGAACATTTACTATGAAATATCAAGATAACATTTCTTTTCCTGCAAACTGTAGTGGAAAGCTGTCAAATTCTGGTCTCTTCCTGTGCATAATGAACTTCTGATGCTGTTACATTGTTCTGACTGATGTGGGGATTATAAATGGATTATAAATTATTCTTAGGTATGTAGTCTTACCTTTGTCATTTGCATGTATTTTGGAAGTGTTTTGAACATTTATTATGCCTATAACCTAAGGTCCCTAAGCTATTCATCCGCTGTTCATCACCTGATGGGAATACAGAGCCTATGTAAAAGCAACAGAAGGAACTTCTCTGTAAATGTAGACTTTCAGCTGTAACATCAAATTGAGTTAGCTGTTTGCTTTATCTTCTTTTTCCATAGCTAATAGACTTTTGGACTTAGTCACTTTTAATCTTCTCTCTTCTTACCGTTTATATTTCCCCCACAGGTATTACATCCTTTTTTATGTTGGAATTTTTAAATGTCATATAACAGCTTCCTCCCCAAAAATGTATTTCCAAAATATATCCCGGCAATTAAGGCCAAAATTCTTCAAGTAAGACATGCCTTTTCATTGCCTTGACTTTTGAGTGTCTGTTTATGCTTGATTTTCTGAGGCACAAAGTGTCATGACCCTGGTAAACACAATAGAGATTGTGGCAGAATGGCGCTTATAGAAATCAGAGACAAACAGCTGTCACTCAGCTTTATAGCAATGGGCCTTTACCCAGAACCCACTGCAGTTAGCTTGGTTAACTTCAGATAACTTGGTTATTTCAAAGTAACAACATGCTAGTGAATACTTAGTTTGTTAGCTTAAGATCAAGGTTCCATCAGGGTATTCACCTGGTTCCCTACTGAAAAATTACAGTACCGTTTTCAAAACTGATTTAAAATCTACACCATCTGCAATTATTAAGATATTTGTCTTCCAGAATATTTCTGTCCTTCCTGGTACAGACCTCCAGATCACAACCAGGATAACCTACATCTGACACTATAACCAGCCATTGCCAATTTAGTATTTGGTAACTACTTCTTGTTGAACGCTGCTTTTTTCTCACCTTTCCCCTTCAAAGTGGGAAAATGGCTTGACTTTCTCCCTCAGGCTATTAGATTTTAAACACTTAGGTTCAGTCACTTTAATTTTTTATTTTTTTTTTAAAATTCCCTGCATACTGTAGTCAGCTCTGGATCCCTCAGCAAACTTTTTGTACGTGTAGGACATGTCGAGTACCAATGTTTCAGTGTCAGCTTTCAGTGAGGATGCATGAGAGGGCGGGAGGGTGCCAGCAATGGAAACTGGTTTCATCCATCTCTGCTGTCAAATTACGCAGCTTTGAAACAGATAGCCATCCTACTACTAAGCATTTAAAAATTCAATTGTAGGGAGCTGCTGACAGACCAGAACCGTATCTTTGTCTTACGGAAGCTGCTATTATAATCTGTTCATAATTAAAAATAGTCTCTAGAGAAACAAAGGCAGTGTAGAGTAATTTGTGCATAAATCCACCTTTTCTCCTTTGGTGGCTCTTCATTTAGCAAGGCTCATTCTGCAAGCAGACAATAGATCTTTCCCTTTGAAATCCAGCAATTTCCTTCATGGTCAGCTTCAGGGAGGTCACCAAGTGATGCCAGGTACTTGGGCAGTACTCCTGGCTGTTTACGTGAGGCCTGATGAATAAAAAAATGAAAGAAGCAAACATTAACACCGTAGAAAAGGACAAAACAATTTCCAAATACAGCAGGATCAAAGAAAAAGTTGTGACAGCCTATGGAACACGCAATAGCACAAAACACTTTACACTGTGCTCTTAAGGCTGCAGGTCTGAAAAGCCTCAGCAGTTGCCTCAGGCATACAAAAGGCTGCAGGAGAATTAATTGAAATTTGTGTAATGTTTAAATGAAAAATGTAGGTTTATTTTTATGTTCAGTAGTTTAATAATAAAGGAGGAAAAACAAATACTAGTCTTTTTTCTGTTTACTCTTTTTATCTAATCCATTTGTTCTCACTGATAGGTAAAAGAAAGTAAAATATTGAAAGTGAACTATTTAAAAATTCCTATATATAACTCACAAATAAGAAAATTCAAAAGAGTTTTTTTTTCGCATGATTCTTTTCCTCTGTTTTCTGACTAATCTGAGACCATAACTTTTAAATGCATTTCTTTGTGCAAGGCAAGCTTTTAAAAATTCAGAGGTTTACAAGCTGCTGTGAAATACATAGGAAAGATAAATGGATAATGAATATTACAACTGAATAGTGTGTTACATATATTGTATAACATGTAATTACCTGTGCTATAATATAGGTAAGAATATTACCTGTTTGCTTATACTTTCTCAAAGGTCATTACTGACTTTCTCTCCTCACTCATGACAAAATTTATGTGACTGTGGATTTCTTTACTACGACAAAATTGTGTGAAAAAGATCAATATGTAAGTATTCAAGAAAATAAACTTTTAAGAACACCCAGGCAAGACGTCTGACGAGTTTCCGGGAAAAAAAAGAATACCTTTGTGCCAATAATACATTATGTTCTATTTTTTGTTTGCTGATAAGTAAGGCTATTACAAGGCCATGCACGATACTGTTGTGTTTTCTACCTGTCACGCAGAAATTTTTTTCTGAACAGAATTTGAAAACTTTCTGCATTTTCTGGAGTCTATGGTCATCTTGCCGTTTGATTTGGTTCCCGGAGATAATGGATAAGAAGTGACATTAGAATTGGATGTCACATCTACAGTAAAATAATTTGATGCAGTCAAGATCTTTTTTAATTATAGTGAATGTGCTACCCAGATGTGTTCTGTGTGCAGGACTAATTTAGACACATTAGGTTCACAGTACCTGTATCACACCATGTGTACACACATGGAAATCCTGGACATAAAAATGTCAACCAGTGCACTTAAGGTGTGGTACAGTGTAAAAGATCCTCCTGCTCCCTGCTTATCCCTTCACCTTTTGTGCAAGGGAGTAGTGATCCTGTCAAAGCCGTCTCTCTACCCCTTTTGTGGTTGGTAGATATGTTCATACAGAGAAACACAGAATACTTTGACACATTAGGGACTGTTGAATATGGGGAGTGGAACACTATTTGTTGTTGGCTTTATTTGATTTTTAATACTTTCCCTTAAATTAATTTTTAATACTCCATATCAAGTTCTCACAACAGTCATTTCCTGAAATCGCAAATTTTACCCCCAGCTGTTAAACAATGAATAAATATGAGGAAAGTGTTACCTGCTTCAGCAGCACAGGTACAACCACTTATTTTAATCAGGTCAGCAGTAGTCAGAACAGTGTAAACCACATTATTTGCTTTTGTTAAAGAAAACTCTTCACATTTGGATGCACAGATGCAACTACAATCACACCACCAGGATTTAATCTCAGTGGAACTGAGGCCTTGCCCCTCTATAAAGAACCAGCTGAACTATACTTGCCGAGCTATAGTCCAGGAACAAACTTTCTTTAGACAGCTAGAACTGCTTCCAAAGGAATCTTGAAATTTTATGGGAGCTGAATATCTTATGTCCCCTAGGATTTGTTTAGGTTGCTATTCTGCTTTTTTATTTGTTTTCCAAAGTTAAAATTCATACTGTTCCTAGTATCTTGTGTGGAATTTTTTTTTCCAATTTGAGACTGAAATCTACAAAATGCCATGTAAATCTGTTCTTTAGTTTGTGAAGTAAATTCCCTGATGCTTCTGTGGCAATCTAGTTATATTTTCCTTCTTCAGCACAGAAGAGGGACAAGGATAGTACATGAATCAGCAGAGGAAAAGTACAGTGGAGCAACCCTCTTTTACGCATTCTCACCCGTGTGCCTAGTTCGGAAATGGAGTTTCCGAACTAGGCAGTGGAGTTGTTTCCTGTCCCATTTCAGCATGTCACTTTGCCTTAAGAAAGGTGAAGGAGAGTTGCCGTGGTGGGGATGGGAAAGCATTTCTCCCTCTTTTTCATCCCATCAAAGATAAAGCCATATGACCTACCTCATTTAAAATCCTTTCAAGATCTATCCTTACACAAAGGAAAAAAATATATGTGCAGTTATAATAGTTAGTCTGCCACAAATATGCACGACAAATTCCAACAAGCCTCTAAAAACTATTAGGTTCCATCATCATTTGTGCACCAGCAACAAGGGTCCTTCAAGAACACCAGAATCAATAGGATATTATATCAAGAGCGTCTAACCGTTGCCCAAATTGGTATAATTATACCAGGACATAAGAAAAAAATGTCGGCTAGGTAATCTTGCTCTCCATTCAATACCAGTCTGACTTAGATGCAAACATACCAGCAGGTGCTAGGCACTCTAATTGAGGAAAAAACGTGGCTTAGGTAGGCAATGACCAGATGAGAGAAAAAAAGAACAATTAGTAATCACAGAATCACAGAGTGGTAGGGGTTGGAAGGGACCTGTGGAGGTCATCTAGTCCAACCCCCCTGCCAAAGCAGGTTCACCTAGAGCAGGTTGCACAGGAACGCATCCAGGTGTGTCTTGAATGTCTCCAGAGATGGAGACTCCACAACCTCTCTGGGCAGCCTGTTCCAGTGCTCTGTCACCTTCAAAGTAAAGTTCCTCAAGTTCAAGTTTGTGCCCGTTACCTCTTGTCCTGTAACTGCGCACCACCAAAAAGAGCCTGGCCCCATCCTCCTGACAAAACATAAACTACTATATAATAACAAAATATAAACTATTAGAAAATGCTGAAAAAAGGTTTTATTAAATCTGGGGGGGAAAAAAACAACAAATAAACCCCAAATATCCCACCTATCATAATTTTCAAATATATAAAAATCTACTGCAAAGCATGCTCACTTCTTTTCCTCCTAGTCCCTGAAGACCTGAAAAGAAATACTGGGTGTCAGAAAGATTGTGGAATCATAGAGTAAACATCAAGAAACACTTTCTAAAAAGTAGAGGGATAAGCTCCCAAAGGAGCCTAAGCATTGGAGAACAGTATTATCTCTGTCAGAAATCTCTCAGTCCATCTGTCTGTCTATCTACCTGTCTGTCTACTGGAATACAGTGTCAAAGGGAAATAAACTAAAGTACTTTTCTTTCCCCTGACTCTGAGATTTTTCCATTTTAACTCTCTTTTATATGAAAAAACATTTTCGGTCCCTGCTGTCCCTGCCTATCAAAGAAAAACCTTAGGCAACAGCTGGCTGATCAGAAGTCAATATGACAATCAGAACAGAATGGCAATCTACAGAGCTACATCAGAGCAAAACCAGCGTAAGATGAACACCACGTTCTCAATCTTGACTTTTCTAACCATAACATAGCACGCTTTTACCTAAGGCTTTCTTTACGATCAAATGAAATTCTGAGACAATAAGCTTAAGAAAAATCTTTCATATGCTTAGCCTTTACCTAGGGAGTTTATGCGACTGCAAGAGAAATCGAAGGAAACTCAAGCTTTATAAAACCTAACTTTAAGATTTAAGGAATCTTACTTTGATTTCCTAGTCCCATATTGCAACTGTTCACAAAAAGATTCTGAATACTCCCACACAGTGGCCATACCTCTAGCTAGATCAGACTGATGTACCTTCACAGACTTTGATGTATACACCTTGATCTGCATCAGGCAGAAATCTGGCCCTTTGGCCTTTACACACTTTTGTTGTAAGTATTTGCGCTGATGATAAATTTTCTATGTTAAATCAGATAGAAAGTAATAACCCTTTTTTTTATTATTTCAAATTCCTATTTTACATCTTTTTTTTCTGCAATCTTGCCTTACAATATAACCACTTTTAATTTCATGAAAGACTTACAAGTGGAACATACACAATTACAATTCAACAGAGGAAACAAAAAAGAGGAGGATTCGACATCTGAAAAGACACCATAGGATAAGAAGCATGAATATTCCGAATCTGGTTTTGTGACACGATGAAACATTGCTGGAAGCTTTAAAATGATGCATGTGGTTTTATTTTGACTGGTTCTGATTGAGGGATATGAGGGAGATGGGAATGGAAGAGCAGTTATGCATACAGTGCTTATTGGTTATTGCTTTGCAGGCATATAAGCCAATCAGAGCTGGCCTTCAAATAGTCAGGTGAGATAACTAATAGAAATATAGATGAATCAACCTAAAATTTAAAATCTAGTATTCAAAACTTGTGGGTGACCCAGGGTAAATACTTAAACATCCTATCAAATATCGACCTGTACAATATAGATGCCTATGTCTTGCTAGTCACCTGGTTTCCCTTCGTAACTAGTGGAGGCACATCTGGAGTACAATTCACCCTAATGAGGAATTCCAAAATGTCAGATAAATTACACAGTGCAAATGCCTAGTTCTCTTTATTGACTGTAAAAATAGCTTATGCTGATTATTTCAGAAGATCTACATAGTACTTATCTAAAATTAGGTGAGATTAATTCCATGATTAATCTGTTATTATTATCTCAGCTAGCTGTTTAAAGCTAGTTGGGACATCTCATGAGACCTGCAAAACATACAAGCTATGTGTTTGTTTTGCAGTATCAACTTTCCCACAATGGGAAAGCCATGGAGAGAAACAGGCTACTTCTCCAACACACATACTGTCTGGATGAATGCTGACTTTGAACAAAAACTGGTGGCTTTGCAATTCAGTTTCAGCCAGTGAGACCACGCTAAAATGTGTTTCCTTAGTGGGATTTCTGATTAAGCTGCCTTCTGCTTTTGTCCATGAAATATCTGCATGTAAATCAAGTTTTCTTGAATTTTCTGCTCTCAGATTAGTAGACAAGTTGTAGGGGGATTTTGTGGTAGGAAACTGACAGAACAATTGGAATAATAGTATTCTCAAACATGAGAGAAACATACATTGCAGCAGCAACTAGTCAGCAAAGAGAGATGATGTTCTGTATTTTAGGAGACCAGGCAGCCATTTCCAGAAAAAAATTATAAAAAGGGATATTAAATATTCAGTTATAATTAATCTTTCTAACATGTCTTTGAAACTCATTTGCCATAAAACTCAGTTATTCAGATGTTCACAGAGAATAAATACAAAAGGAAACTGAGTATGCTGTTACAAGTTAATTAAAAGTCTCTGATAGTACATTGATGGACATGCGTAAGAAGCTACATAGCTATTTATTTTTTAAAAAAAATCAAACAAATCTTTGCAGACCTTTTTTTTTTTTCCATATTTTAACCAGATGCTACTGCCATGATTTCTGTTTAGCACAGATCCTTGTTTCTGAAGTATGAAAGTCTGTTTATCTAAGCCCTTTGACTTTATTCAGTTGTGTTGCACTTATGTGCAGCTTTCTTATAATATGCTTTGGACAAATAACTCCAGGATCAGCCACTCAAAACCTGCTGTTGCTTGAAGTGCACATTTACAGTCATATCTGGTTTCAGTCAAAATAAAACTAAAACTCAAAAAAGTTAGATATCTTAATTTGAGCTGAATCCGGTGCCCTGAGGTATCTAAGACAGCCACACAGGGCTTGCCATCACTCAGGAGCTATAGGAAACCTATGCCCTTCTGGGTCATCAGCTAGAGGCTGGGTCAGACACCCAAAAACATCTAAAACACTTTTAGATGTTAGTCTCCAGGCACCTCCATCAAGCCACTGTTCTAAATAGAGAAAAGCAGCTTATTTTGAGGAAAAACAGTAAGACTGTCCCCTGGATGAAAGACTTAATCTGTCTGAAGTCTCTGGAAAATTTCAAAAGAGCAGTGGTCCACAAAGGCTAACAGAGGCACCAGAAGGAGTTATCCTCTGGGAGTGTTCTGTGGTGAAGGCTAAAAAGGTTAATGCTTTCTAATAGATGCCACCTGAAATATCATATACACTCAAAGAAGAAACCCTGATAAACGTTTTGTTAGAAGGAGAAGAAAAGAAAAATTGTCTGAAAGAGGGAGAAAGGAAAGGAAAAAGAGGGAGATAAATCTTCTAATTTGCTCTTATTTTAAGTAATTAAAACTTTTTTCATATCTCTATGTCTTTTACAAATGTTCTGAACTGTTTGTCTATTTTGAATACTCTAGGTAAATACTTCTATCAAAATTTTACCTTAATCTGGATTGAAGGGAATGTGATTTTAAGAGAAATTGATAACAGCAAGACCAGATTTTAATGAGTATATAAACCAAAGAACTGTGGCTTCCGAACTAGCAGTGAGCCGGTGATGCAGGAGACACAGAAAAGTCTTTCAATGATGAAACATAATCAGGAGGACACTCCAGCATGCAGTAAAATACCAGCTGCAGACTTACCCCAGCGCAAGCCCAATTTTAAGATGTGAAGGGATAAGGCATTCTTCCGAACAAGCATTAGCCAAAAATTTATACTGTGCAGTAGAATATTTTACCAAGACAAGTGCAAAACCTTCTCCAGTGCAAGCAAAACAATTTTTAAATAGATTGACACTTTTTCATTGGTTTTTTTTTCCCCATGTCCTTACAGTAGCAGCATATTTGCAGGTACCATATTTCATTCCTTCATTTTTGTGTGAGATCTATAACACTTCTTCAGATTTATTCTTAAACTCCAGGGCTGATCTCTTTTATAATAATAAATTGTTCCATGTCTATTCTTGATGTAGGAGTTACTAGTTAAAGTGTGTGCTTTCCTCAAGGGCTAAGTCACGAGTTTGCTTTCTTGCCATTGTCGAAGCATTTCTGTTTTAGCCTGAAAGAGTATAAAGCACCATCTTGGTTAACAAGCTACCAAAGTTAAATGTACCTTGAATCAATCATTGCTCACTTACTGTAGATTTAACTTGCTAAATATTTCTTGGAGTGCTGATTCCCTAAAATTTTCATCTGAAGAATTTAATGGGAAGCCTTTCTATTATAAACCAAAAAAAAAGGAAGTGATGCTTTCCCTAAAAGTGACTTTTAAATTAGTTTCAACAAGAAAATAAAATGCGTAGATCTGAGAGACTGTAGTGATACAAGACAAGAGAAAACTAACAACAGAAGGATTCTTGGCTGGCTCATATCATGTCATAGCATAGCACATCACAGATGAGTCAAAAATACCTTTCTGCTCTGTGCTGAAGTTTTCTTTACAATATAATTTAGGTTCGGGTTTTGGAATTGAGTTTCTATGAGGGACTTTATGTGCTCACACTGTTAGTTTTAATACTCTACATCTTGTCAAGAAGGAAAAGCTCTTGAAATTAATTTCATATTTGTAAAGAAGGCCTGCATTTTACTGCATTTGTTTTCATATTAAGCTGAGTAATTATATCATTAGAAAATAAATTAGTATTGTTCTGCGCCTTTACCAGTTCTAAATTGAAGATTAAAAACTTGCACGTGTAAGACAGTGACACTGCATCAGCAAAGATTCTGTAACTGTAATCCTCGGACTTCCTTGTGGTCCGAGTAGATTGGGCTTGAAACATTTTACTGAGTGGCAAATCTTTATATTCACTTGATACATTACAGTAAGAAACATTTATTGCTGCAAAATATATTTTTAGAGACCAATCTCCTAAGAGGGGCAGAACAAGATAGAAGTACAATTATTTTTTTCTTTTAGGAGGAGGATGGATAATTATGGAAAACAAGAAAACAAGATCAAATCAAAATATTAAAAATGCCCCCAAATAATCATTGACAATTTTCCCTGCTGCTTTTCAACAAATATTAAATACCTATCTATGTTTAAAAGCTTCCTTTCAAATAATCTATGAAGAAAAATTGGTAAATGAAAAAAAAAAATCTAGTTCAAATAGTAGAAGAAAAGTGACTAGAGGGATTAAATAGAGTAATTCTTCAGAGAATCATACATGGATTTAACAATTCAGTAATTCAGATACAAATACTATTTATTTGTAATTTTAGGGTTATAAATTATGCAAACATAATAAGATTTCTCTAAATATATAAAGTAAATATTGTAATTTAATTGTATCTTCACAAGTAATCATAGTCAATACAATGGCATTGTCTGTGCCATTAGTGGAATTATTTAACAGAATTTGTTCCTTTGTAAAATGGTAGTAAACCAAATATGTTTTCAAAGTTAGTCAAAGAAGATTCCTGCATGCTAAACATTAATATATTATGTGCAAATGACTAATTACATACACTGAAGATTTTAACTTTCATTAGATATTTATGATTTATGCAGAACATTAGATGCCGTTGATAGAAAATTAAATTAAAAGGCAACAGGACTCAGTAATGTGCTTACTCAATGCACTGGTAACATGAGGTTTTTGCTAGCTGCAAATACTTAGAAGAGATTATCAACTTAAGAAGTTCTGTTACTTCTTCTACCAAGTTCATTACCAAGTTCATATCCGAGAGCCTGGTTCCTATGAGCACTCTTACAGCTTATCTGGTAAGTTTTACACAATGTTGCTCAATGACATACACAAAGTGCTAAAGTACATCTTAAGGGTCCTCGAAACTAGGCATAACATGGAACATGAAGCTCAGGGCCAAAGGAAAAAAAGAAAGAATAGTATCTCTGACTTCCAACTTCTCGTGCAAGAATCCACAGCAACCCAGAATCCCTAAAAACTGTGTCCACAGGTTTGGGTGTTGGGGGTTTTTTTGTTTTGGTTTTTTATCTTTTTTTTTGGCATTTTCCACTAACTTGAGACATACAGGGGGAGCTGGGGGACAGTTCCCGGGGGAAATGTTCTCCCACTGGTGCAGTTTGTTCACATGCTCCAAATACTGTTACAGTACTGAAAAGGGACAAGGGCAGAGAAGTAATTTGCTCCATCCTTAAATGCACTCAAGTGCCAAATAACTTCCTTTTGAAACCAGCGTGATATGAATGTGTTATAGCTATCACAATTACTGCTAACTGCCAGTTATGGATCTTTTCCCAGCTTTATAGTTCGAGCTTCTGCCTGCTGCTACGCCAGTGTACAAATCTGAAACAAATCAGCAGAGGAGCTATTTCCTCCTATCTGTTGCATGAGAAAAGAGACTGGCTATATCTGTAACACCGTGAAATACACCAGGAGGGCTGCCTAGCTAATGAACCAATCCAGCCAACGTCTGTCAGGACACAGGGCACAAACGGCTGAGAGAGGTACGCATCATCTCCTGGCAAGGTACCATACAGTCTGCTATAACGCTATCTATCATGCTGTCAAAGGTATCAAATCAGCACTGCTGTGGAGGGATCCCTGCCACTGTGACAGAGACATTTTCCTGCAATGTCGTGACACCTAACTATTAGACACCTAGCTTAGCTTTAGCTTTTGGTCCAACGTATACCCATCATTGCTTTTCTCCCTTGCAACCTTTCTCCTTCCTCACATTTCAGACCTGAAAAATGGGAAACAATTTACACTTGTTAATTAATCACTCAAATCAGATACCAATCCGTTAATGGAAAATTAACTGGCAACATGAAATAATCTTTGCAATCCGTCATCTAAGCCCAAGCCGTGGACATTCCTGTTGTTGCTTTCTTGCAGGTTGCTGAAATAACTTAGAGCAGAACTGAGATAACTTTTCCAGCTAATAAATCTAGGCTGTTCTGATGCTGACGTATTTCATATCTTCTTGATATTACAAGAAACCGTGAAAATAATTTTGTTTAGGTGAATTTTCTGGACAGGGATGTTATGACGGTTTTATCTTTTTTAATTTTGGTTTCTACAAAGAAAATCCATGCATTTTTGACAAACCAAATTGCCAGCAATGCATAGGAGCTAACCATAGTAATGGATAAAGGTCATGTCTGATGCAGATAACAAACTTTAAAGAAATTTGGACAAGACCTTCTTGTTACAATGGATGCTACATAAACCATTATATGAATGTAACAGCAACTTATGTGTGAGAGGGAGAGGAGCAGTCTGAAGATAACAAAAGCTGATGATACAAAGGCTGGTGGCCCTAAAGTAAAGAGGACACCTACTGGAAATCCCTTTTCATGTTTCACGTAGCCACAACTCAAGATTTACTTTTGGATCATTTAATCATTTATTTGTCCTGCTTGAGAGATCCTTTGCTCCTGGCCTTGGTCCTAGGTGAAGAAAAAATCTCAGTATTTACACATGTTCCAGTCACTCCTCCATCTGACAAAGTCAGTGATCTTTGGTACGTTTTCCCTCACCTTTCCCATGTAAAAATGTGACTTTGGTCACACTTCATTTATCAGAAGTTGTTTATGAGCTTTATGTGCAAACACTGATTTTATTGTTCCCAGTTTTAAAAAATAATTTTGAAATCCAAGAGCTTTTATAAGGCTCCCAGGACTTCAGTTCTGCTTCTTTGTCTTTCTGGATGGTATTCGCCTTGGCAGGAAAGTTTTCTTTTCCTCTCAAATCCATCAACAGATATCCCAGTATTTGCATTCAGAATCAAGTCCAAGAAACCCCTCAGCGTAAAAGGAAAAGTTTTGCACGTGGCTTATAGTTCTTTGTCCTCAAGTTCAATGCAATAATTTAGACCACTTACTGCACAATGCTATCAGAGCTGTCAGTCACCTACGTACACTCATTGCCTCTGTACTGGATAATGAGGTTGCCTACATACCTCCACGTCACAGCACACGATCAAAACATTCTGGATGACATGTAGGTCATGTTTAATCTCCTGTGCAACCAGGGGATGGGTAGGGATGTGCTGAAACTCTGTTTTGAGTGCCTGCTGGCATTCTGAAATCTGTGAGGACACAGGGGTCTGGCAGTTCTTCAGACAGGTCCAGGATGTCTGTGCTGCTCCCAAATGCTGTGGCTCCCCTGCTTCCTGCAAAGCATGCGTGGGAGCTTAACCAAGAAACACAGGCCAGTCAAACACCATATGCCATAACTGGAGAGATGAGTTCTCTTTTTAAGCCTAATGAGTTACTCTTTGGAGCTATCTGACTTCTTCTCCCTTGACTTAAGTTCCCAGATAATAATTACTCCATCAAGCCAGATTCTTATTATTAAGGGATCGAAAAACACAAATCAGTCACTTTGAGTAGAAATTCAGAATACAGACCTGTAATCTCAGCAGGCACTTCTTCTGTTACTGTCTGTCTTCATTTCTTCTACCATTTTACCAAGATGAGGGTTAGCTATCATATTTATTAACTTTTTTAAAGAGTTTCAAATTGCACATGTAATAAAGATATGTTTGTTGACAGCTACTGTCACACTCCAGTAGACTAATAAAGTCACAAATATGGCCCAAATTGCCTTCCCTAACAGAAAAAAAATCAAAACTTATGCACATTTTTAAATGCATTTAAATACAAAGACCATAATTAAGGGCAAGCGTTCATAAGATCAGGGTTTAAATGTGAACACTTGGTGTTGATACTGGTATATTTAAGCATACATTTTGAATTTTAACTGTCATTCGCTACTTTAAATCCATTAGAATTATTTGACCTTTTAAAATGAGAGTTAATCTGGTTGCCCTGGCGTATACTGCAGATGATCATTTAAGGCACAGCTAGTGTTAAGTGCTGTGTTAACAGTTCAGTAGTTTTGATATTGATAGTGTGGCTATCATCCTTCTAAAATAGCAAATTAGACAAGATTAGCACTTTAAGATGAGATTTAGATTACTGTGTATTTAATTAATCGAACTGCATTATAATTTCTTGTTAAACCTTTGAACATTTCATGCTAAATGAATATTCATGGGACAAATTTGTGTCACCTCTGAGACAACAGTGTGTGTGGGGATGGAGGGAAGCACCGGCTGCATAGGAGAGGTCACAGGTCTTCTGCACTACGCTTCTGTGTGCAGTGGGGAGGGTCCTGCACAGCGATGCAGCCGGCACACCGTCTCGCACCGCCCTGCAACCAGGCAGACAGAAAGGCTGTTGTTGTCTCTTAGATGTAGTCTGTTTAACAACACGCAGGCTCCCAGTGGGGTAACCAATGCAGCCCGTCTCCTCCTATCCTGCAGTGTGTACAGCTATATAAAAGTGGCTTAATCTCAGGGAGGGGAAAAAAAAAGAAATCTTACTAAAGATCAGTTTGGGAAAAATTTATTAGAACCGATTGACTTTGAGATACCCTGACAGTCCTGGGTATTTTAGCTAAATGTCCTTCCCTGCCTCTCTCCCTCGCACACATACTTTCTTGCTCACTAGCAAACCAAATAAATCAGCAGAATGCGTTAACATAAAATAGGAACCAGAAAACTTTACTTCCCTCTCTCAGGTGGTATCTTTTCTTCCCCAGACTCTTTTCCTTCTCTATCTTGTCCCTCGCTCTAAGAATCTAGTTCTTGTTGCCTAGTGCTGGCAAGCTCAACAGTGAAATTAAAGCATCTCATATCAGCTTAGTGCTTACAGCATTCTCAGGAGCAGATGCAGCATACTCGAGCAGAGGAGACCTAAAATTTCACTTTCCAGGGATGTGATCTAACTTTTAAGTTGTTTCAAAAAAGGTAACAATTTGAATGCTGGCTTTGTGCGCATTCTGAACTAAACTCCGATTCCTACACCTTGACTATGTTTTCTTGGTGAAGTGCTCGCTCTGACAGTCCCTGAGGGTCAAATCTCTCTGAAGACTTTAACAGTTCAGGAGACACATCTCTGAACTGTAATGGAGTTTATCTGTCATCTGAGTGTATAGCCAGTCAAACTCTAAACTATGCAGAGATCCTTATTCACAGACATGTAGAGAAATATGCAATCTAAAATAGAAATGGTCCTAAGTATTAGGTGTTTCCCAAGAAAGTGATAAAGGAAAGTGGGTAGCCTGAATAGCTTTCTTGGTCTAATGTTACACCTAAATTTGTTTTGAACATTAAAGTTAGGCCACCTGCATGTTTCCCAGTTTAATTTAGATGAAACCATGAGCTCTACCCTATCCTTCAAGTAATACAAAATCACATTTATCTGTTTTGTACATAACAATACTACATTAGCATATAAAAGGAAACAGAATTTTTTGCCTTATCACTCACAAGTAGAAGAAAATGTCTTCTGAATTTCCAGAGATGTCCATACACATGCAAATATACTTTCAGACTTGAAAGCACAGAATTTCCCACAACTTACAATACCCTTGCTTTTTTTTCCTCTGCATTATGTCATCTTGACACTATTTTAAATCTTTTCTTTATAAAGCTCTATTTCATAGGTCTTGTTATTTCTTTACTTCTATGTACTAATAGTTTAATAAATGCTTTTGCTGAGATGAAATGTGTTTCTTCACATGCTAACAAGATAAGCAGCATATTTCTGAAAGCAAATAGTCTTTACACTGCCTTCACTACAAAGACAAAATGTCATTGTGTCTTTATGAACAAATAGCCCAGCTTACACTTTTCTTTAAAGATTTTGGTATTCCTGTTAAGCCATATAGAAACAGACCTCCGTAATAAGAAACTTAATGCTTCTTCATTACAGGTCTTGCTCTCTCAAATGTTCTCTTCTTTTAATTTTATTTTTTCCACTGGGGGAAAGTAAGCAGCTGAATGTGCATAGCAGAGTTGATTTCCAATTAGCAATTCATAGTATATTCTACATTATAACCCTTGACATCTATCCTTCACCGTCCTAAGCTTGATTCCAGCTTTTACTGGTGCCAGTAAATGCCTCACCTAGGATTTCCTAGAGGCACCAAATGGTTGCATTTTATATTGAGTTCATTGCAATAGATATGTTTTCCACCCTTTCAAGCCCTGAATATCAGATGCGATGCCCAAGTGCCTCGTCCTATGGTATGTCCTAGTAGGTGATTTAACTAGTCAGCTTCTGCAAAACTATATTACCAGCTTTGCAGTCAGTCGTATAATGCAGTCAGTGCTGTCTACCCAGTAACAAATACTCAGCCTACAAGATGCCACTTCTTTTATATCTGCAGTCAAAAGTCTACAGTCCTGAGCTTAGATATCTTATTTACTTTCCATCTACCATTTACTGTATAGGGACTTAGAATGATCCTACTGAAGCAGATGTTCATCTGCTTTTGGATATCAGTAGTAGACAGGCAAAGTATAATCCTTAGAAACTTAAGTTTGATTTTATGTAGATATAAAGAACTTTCCCTGCATAGGAAGAATTGCTGCTTTAGAACCTGAGCATCCTGCCTACATGTTTTCTGCAAGGCAGTTAGGCCTCTCAGATTTTACTGATGTACATGCCATGGTGCATTATATTCTTGCCTGAGCTGAGGCATACATCAAGCACATAATCACATTCCTGTGACTGAACAAGTTACCAAGTGTCTTTTAATCCACTAAACACACACAGGCATTTACTCAAAGCTTGCAGTAAGTATGAGGAAACTT
The DNA here is from genome assembly GCA_013398915.1 of Dromas ardeola. Lineage (NCBI taxonomy): Eukaryota > Metazoa > Chordata > Aves > Charadriiformes > Dromadidae > Dromas > Dromas ardeola. Next base: position 102,028 of record VYZM01007296.1, on the reverse strand, counting down.
GGCTATGTTACTAGACTTGTCATTAGATAAGAATATACATCCATGATCCATATGGATCTTCCATTCAAAAGATGTACTGAAGAGCACCTACTTAGCATTCCTGGAACTGCCCAGGAGCGATGTGAGACAGAAAACCACTGCTAACATAGTTAAGGTTTCAGGTGAAGACCATGAGCGAAAGGGCATCCAGAACGAAGGCAGGTGAGCCAAACTGTGCCAAGGCTGTTTATTTGTGAGGGTTTACACCCGTTATATCTTAATATATGGATGTCATGATCTTCCCACATGATGGCTAATCTCTGTTTCGGAGTCATTCATAAAAGTATATTCTCTTTCCTAAACAGAGACAGGAGAAAAAAGAGGCTTAATACAGCTTTTCATAAACAAGTTAGTTGCAAAATTGGATTGCTTTGCAAATCCAGACAAGGGTGATTTGCATCTAGATAACAATGCAATAGATCTGTCTTGGAAGAGGAACACCCAGAGCTCTCCAGTCAAGTGCTTTCACAAAGCACAATGCATGGGTAGACATGTTTGGATGCCTAACTAAATAACTGAAGAGAACTCTTTTGAATACTCCAGGATTAATGGAGTAGTTATAATGTTGTAGTTATAAAGGCTGAATCCACAAATGAATCGCGATGAAGCTTTTTAGAAATGCTGTATTATACCTAGCACTGTTTCAGCAATTGCCCAGCTGTGAATTGTTCTGATGTCTCTCAGTGTGGGCTGCCACTTTAATGCGCCTTCCTCAGCAGGAAGTCTAGCCTGTGACCCACGCTTTGTGACAGAGGAAGTGCTACAGTAATCACCAGATGAATAGATGAGGGAATCAGCAGATGAGTGATGGAGTATTTCACTGGTGGTGTTTTAAGATAAACTCTGTTCTTCACTGAATTTCCTACGCTTAGTTTCTTTATTGTGTTTTCACATAATAGCTTGTCAAGAACATAAGTTGCAAAAGTAGCCAAGAACCATTTTATTTCTTTCCTGGATATTACATGCATACCTTCCCTGTTTCTGCCTAATTTTTGCTTGATAGCAGAACTTCATATTTATCCAAATACTTTAAGCCAAATATTATACAATCTCACAGACACAGAAATACAGACCTGTCTGACCTGCCTTCTCCATCAGCATCTAGCAACATAATAAGTAGCTGTGATGAGGAGACACATCACACAATCACGGTATGTGACACAGTAATAGGTCCACAACAGGACTAGGTGCCTAAGGATTTTTCTTAGTGCCTATATCCAACGTGGGTGAGTCGATGTCATTCAAATGTCCTTCTTCTTAAATCACTTAGGCCTGGGGTTAGATGATCATTAAGATCAGATCTTTGAATTATGACATGACCAGGCAGTGGAAATGACAAAGCTGTGCAATTTGGTGCATCAGAGGGAAGGCACACCCACATCGCGCAGCATACTAAAGATGTCATTCACAAGTTATGCACTGAGCTCATTCCTTACAAAGGCAGGAAACTAATATGAAAGTAACTTTAAACTTTAAGAAGGGGACAGCTTGATACCGGCATCTTCTCTTCTCCTTGGCACTTATACAAAACTAAATAAGAACTGCATTGAGCCATACCAAAAGATTCATCAAGCCCTATATGCCGCCCAGCAGTGCCTACAGAAAGTTATAGGAAAAGGACAAGCCCAATACGGCCTGTTCAGGCTCCTCACCATAGCACCTATGGGCAGCAGGTGCCCTGGGAGTCACAGTAGGCTTTGCTTTCATGAAATCTCCCAGAAAGCCCCTGTACCAGACTGCTGCTTGTCCACTGCGGAATGCTGAGGAGGACACATGAGCCAACGAGACTGCAGACAACAAGAGGAAGGTAACAAAATCCCACTTAACATTACCAGCATCGCAGATGATGTCTTCTCCCTTAAACGTATTCCCTCTCTGAACATGACTGAGCAGCATTTTCAGTAAAACATGACATTATAGGCTTGCTGTGGCCAGCTCACTCCATCCTTTTCAACACTGCATACGTTTGCATACTGTATTTTTTTATCTCCTCTAGATCATCTTACCAGGTTCCAGGCTTTCTTCAGAACATATTTATCATGGTTTTGGTTGCTGTCTATAGGTATCATTGGGGTGTAGCTTCTTACTGAGATTCATTAACTCAGAAAACAAAAGTAGACTTTTGTCTCTTCATGCTCTCCTAAATTCAGATTGCAGCAAAGATCTTTGAAATTCACGGCCTGGCAGATGAAGGGCTAGACCCAAGGATCTCTGAGGGGTTCAGGGGACAGAAGACACTGACAGACAAACTACTGACCTTTTTTTATACCTTGTTAGCAGCTCTCAAACTTTATGATGTGATGATGATCCTTTTCACCTCAGGTCAGCAAAAAGTCCCTAGTCAGCATGTCCTGTGGGCACCCCTACTGTGATCTGGTCCAATTCCTCATAGTAGGGCCAAAATAGCAAACTGAACTGAATCACTCACTGTTATGTAACAGTAATTCCACAATTATCCCTGGATTTTTTCTAGGTTTTTCTCAAAAACTTCACTTCGGCTATATAGAGTCCACAAAAAATCCACACTAAAATATATGGACAGAGGTGGCATAGTAAATCATAACATCTCAAATGACAGCCGTGCTCCCTCTCTGCATGGACACTTTCCCCTGCAACCTGAGCCGCTTACCCCAGTGTGACCTTGAAGCATATGATCTTGCAGGCAATCACGGCTCTGGTTTCAAGGTGGTCTCTGACCATAGTTTTGGGTTTAGCTGAACATCACTGTCAGACTCTGCACTGAACAACACTGTCATTTTGGTATATATATAGACATACACCAGCTTCACAGGAAGACTATAGTCATGGAGCACAGAGAACAAGAGACAAAGGGGCAAGGTGGACTAGCAAAAAAAAAGATTCAAAAATAAATCCCAACTCAAGGGAAGTCTCATTAGAGAAACAATTCAACACTTAATACTTTCATTGGCAAGAAGTCAGTTTTATTACTCTCCCAAGTAGTTTTTTTAAAAGGTTTGGTATGTTGGTCATTTTTTATATAAGCAAAGAAGCTTACATCATACAGAAGCAGGATTTCTAACCTCATATGGTTGCTCTAGAATCAGACATTCTCCAGTTGTTGCATTATACCAAGTGAGCCCTTGAAAAACTAAGTTTTCAAAGAAATAGAGACAGAGAGAAGAATACTATTGAGAGCGAGAAGTAATTAAAGTTCTCTGGCAATGCTGCAGAGTCATGGAGAAGATTTAAGCAGGCTTTTGAATCTATGAATGACCAGCTGGACTCAAAAACAGTCACAAAAGGTAGCTATTTCTTGAATATAGCAATAGCTGAAATTCTCCATTTCCTTGTTAGTATGATACTGAAAGAGAATGGAAGAACTGCCTCTGAGAGTGTGTAGGAAAAATACTGTACTCCTAAGAAAAGTGAAACTTTTGAAGGACATCATTGTTATCATATGCACCTCTCAAAGAACAGAATTTCTTTCATTTCTCTAAATTTGAGGAAAGTTTGACTGACAGTCACTTAACAAGTCAGCCGTGTAATTATGGCATACTGACTGATTCCATTAGAAAAGATCAAATAGTGATTGGAATCAAAGATATAAAGCTACTGGAATGACAGCTACAAGATAGAAACCTAAATCAGGAAAAGAGTAAGGACATGTCAAAAAGATGCTAGAAGACAACTCAGATGCAGTTACACTGGATAAACAGATTATCACAAGGGGAAATTGGAAAATGGAAAGACAAAATAAAGTGAGAAACATCACAGAATAGCAAGAAGCTGTGATGGACAGAAAGTGCATTAGCTGTAGAAACATGCACAGATCCAAATATCCAACATCTGTATTTAGACAGCATAAACTTAAAACTTTTACAATATTTTGCAATTTGACAAGAATATCAGTGCTCCATATTTAGAAAAAAATCATGCAAAAAATCTGAAAAGAACTTCTAGAGAGAGACTAACTCTTCAAAAGCTGAAAGCAGGGATGACAGAGGGCTGACATCTTGCCCTACACACCGAGGGAACACTTTTGAATTACAGATTGCATATTAATACCGAAGTGAATATTGGACGGGAAACGTAGCTGTGAGCTTTTGAGTGAGAAAACAAGACCACTAAAACCCCCATCAAAAGTACCTTTGGGGGTAAAATTAGTTCTTCCTGAAGAATAACATGATCTTGAGCTGAAAATCAAAAGTTAAAATCAAGCTGGTTACATTTGTTGTAATTGCTAAGCCCATATATATTCGAAGCATTTACCAGCAGGTTAAATTCAAAAGTCAAAGAGAAATCCTGAAGCTGTGATACACAGTAACAAATTTGATCAATATTTACAGACACTGGCTAAAACAGTTTGATGTTGTATTATTATTCACATTTCTTTGAGATTGTAATCTTGGAGGACCACACATGAAAATCTTAAGTGTACATCTGCAATATTGCTAAGGCACATAATGTAATATGTCATAAGTGTAGACTAAATCTGTACTTACAGGACACGAAACTCCAGAAGTTTTTGTCTCATCACTGTTTAGAGTTTAATGAACAGAAGAAACAGGGTTTCCTGTAAACTGTTTAAACTTCTTTTCCACAAGAGTCTGTATTTCAGCATTTAACATAACACATATCTGTGACTGAACAGTTTGATGAACAAAGAAATTAAGGCCGTTAAAAGATCATTCAAAAGGTTACAGAGGTTGGGAGGGTTTAGCTCTGCTAAACCTAAGGGCATCACCTTTACAGCTCAGTACATCACCATTGAAATTGTGTTTAGCAGGGGAAAGCAGATTCTCAATTTAGCAGAACTGCAGCAGACAGTAGAACAAATTGTAATGTGCAGCAAGAAAAACTGATAAAGACACAAAAAATGCATGGTATAACAGGGACTCAAAAGTATGAAATCCGTTATAAAGTGGAGCTACGGTTCATTTCTACAAAGGTATTTCACGAAATTTAAAAGACTACAGCTATCAGAATGGTTACTCCTCATTTCTGTGAGGTACAGAATCCCAAAGATGAGGTTTTGAGGAAAACAAAAGGTAGATGACAACCAGATTTTAGCAACAGGCAGAGACANCCTCCCCCGACACAATTATTCTACAGAGACACCAAAGAAACAGTAGCAGAGATGGCAAAGGAGCAGAAACAGGAACGTTTCATAGGATTTCAGCTGGAATTCAGGAAAGATTCGTTGAACATTGCTAAAATGGTTAATGGAGCTGTACTAGCGTTTGACAAAAGGAATATATACTGTCATGTTTAATAACTGAACCAGATCACCAGGAGGCAAGTCAGATACATAACTAACATAAATATCTAGCTGTCACAGTTTGGGCCGGGTTGGCCAATGGCAAGATGACAGATGGTCTCCCCCACCTCTTGCTCCAAGGAGAGGAAGGACAGAGATAAAGAGATTTATGAGTTTAGAAAGAACTAAACTACTTCAATGAAATATTAATAATAAAATAAAAAGGAAATAACAAAATAGATCCTATATATATATACAAAACCCTACCAAGTTCCCAGGAAGATGTCCGTGGCAGGCACTGGGGAACTCCCAGACTAGACTCCGTAATGGATGGGAACTGGATTCCGGGTCTTGATTCAGGAACCCACAGATCGGGATCAAAGGTAGACAAACANCTACTTCAATGAAATATTAATAATAAAATAAAAAGGAAATAACAAAATAGATCCTATATATATATACAAAACCCTACCAAGTTCCCAGGAAGATGTCCGTGGCAGGCACTGGGGAACTCCCAGACTAGACTCCGTAATGGATGGGAACTGGATTCCGGGTCTTGATTCAGGAACCCACAGATCGGGATCAAAGGTAGACAAACAGACAGGGTCCTCCTTGGACATCACTCATTGAAGAAAGAAAGAGAGTCATTGAAGAAAGAGGTTGAGCCTGTGATCCCTCAGCTTTTATAATGAGCATGGCAGATGGGATGGAATACCCGATTGGTCAGTTTGGGTCACCTGACCTGTCCTCTCCTCCCCATGGGCGCGACCCCTCCAGGGGGTAAACAACCCAGTCAGCGGACCCCGGCTGCCACAGTCACAAGTGTAAGCACAAGCTTCTCTGACCTGACAGAAGGTTGGCTCTGCTGTACCCCAAAGCAGGATACTAGTCAGCTTGTGCCCACTTTTAAGAAATGCAGATTGCGCAACTCACAACCAAAGAGACAAGCAATAGTATCTGTTCCCTTGTGGTTTAGTGGTATCTTCTTTGGGGCACTTACGTCACGTTGTCCTTCTCCTTTAGTTAAGTTATTGCATAGTCTTATCAAACTACCTTGTAGAACTGTTTGCCTTAGGTCAATAAGGTCTTGAGGTTTTGAGCAGATTGTTTTCCTCTTTCTGCTCTTTAAGATGTGAACTGGTGGTTTAGCTGTCCTTTCACTGCTGCCAACTAGCAGAAGACTACATGACTCTGCTGCTGACTCCAGGCAGGCAGTTTTGCTGCTGCTGATTTTCTTGCCCTGCCTGTTGAACAACCGTGCTGCCTTGTGTTGCTGCCTAAGCTCACCTTATTCTCTCTGCTGACTCTTGTTGAGCCCTGCCAAACTCCTCTCAAACTTTGACTTCAGCTGTAAAAAAGTGTAAGTTTTCCAAAGAAATATTATATTAATTTGCATTAGTTTTTGCTGTGAGTTATGCAAATTATGTATATATGGAGCCTTAAAGCCTCTGCAAATGTGCTCGAGTCCTACAGTGTCACAATATTTGCTTGACCTAGACTTAGATATGTGTGAAGAATCTCTGCGAAATGTAAATTTATCCATATTTCATTTTGCAACATGGACAAATTGAAACAGCACGAGAATATCTTGACTGTGACAACAAATGTGCGAGATATTCCAACATTCACTTCCAAAAACCTTCATCTTGAGTAATTTTATTTCATGTGATACAGATTCAAGAATTTGTAAACGTAAACGTCTCAGCAAAAATTTATGGATCACTCAGTAAATGTTAATAATCATATGGAAATGCATACTTAGACAATACAGGAGTTTGCCAGCCCTGCAGAATAGGTCTACTTGTATGAAAACTGTGATATTTTTCATCATAACAGTCAATTGGTATAGAAAGGACTATAGCTGAACTGAGAAAAACAGTGACAAATTCACATACAGCTTCTTCTGTGTTCATTGTATTTGTGTTAGAAGCCATGATAAGGTTAGCAACTGCTGTAGATCTCTCCTGTTTGTTATATTTTTATATTTTATAATATTGTTATATTTTTAATTGCGATCACTCTACCCCTGCATTAGCTGTGACAGGAAAGTTCAAAATCACAATTTGAGTACAGATCCCACAGACATCCTACTTGAAGATTAATGTCAATGCAAGCAAGTTAGTCTGCTTTTTTTCCTCCCGCTCCTTGGCTTGACATTACTCATTTCAATACTAAACATAGGTCTTTAAACTTAGGGTTTTATCCTTGAACCACAAATTCATATGGCCATTTTTTTAAGAGAAAAGTAAAGTTCATCTTTCTTATGCCACATTTTAAGGTTTTTTTATTTCCTTAATTTAGTTTACTTGCTTATTCTAAAACAGTGAGATATCTCAATACTTTTGTAACTCCAAAAATTGAGCAAGAGCTCTTATAAGTAGATTGAAACTCAGTAGTATTTATTTACTGAACAGTAGATGTTGGTATGGACATCTACAGTGGGTAAAGATTCATACCCTGTGGTGACTATAAGGAAATGTCATGCATTGATGATACTTTTTCAAACGTTCTGCTATGGGTATGTGTCTGCTATGCTTTAAAGTCTGGACTGCTGAGGGGATCACAGAATTACAGAATGGTTGAGGTTGGAAGGGACCTCTGCAGGTCATCTGGTTCAACCACCCCCTGCTCATGCAGGGCCATCTGGAGCCAACTGCCCCGGGCCATGTCCAAATGGCTTTTAAGTATCTCCACATCCTCCCTGGGTAATCTGTGACAGTGCTTAGTCACCCTCACAGAAAAAAATGTTTCCTGCTGCTCAGACAGAGCCTCCTGTGTTTCAGTTTGTGCTCATTTTGTCTCTTGTCCTGGCACGGGGCACCACTGAAAAGAACCTGGTTCCATCCCCTTTGCACCCTCCCTTCAGGAATCTATATACATTATTAAATTCCTACTTGAGCCTTCTCTTCTCTAGGTCAAACAGCCCCAACTCTCTTAACCTCTCCTTGTATGACAGATGCTCCAGTCCCTTAATCATCTTTATGGCCCTTTGCTGGACCCACTCCAGTAGTTCTGTATCTCTCTCATGCTCGGGAGCTCAGAACCGGGCACAACGCTCTAGGTGTGTGTCTCTCAATCTACCAGTGCTGAATAGAGGGGAAGGCTCACCTCCCTCGACCTGCTGGCAACACTTTTCCTAATGCAGCCCAGGAGACCATTAGCCTTCTCTGCCACAAAAGCACATTGCTGGCTTATAGTCAACTTTGTGTCCACCTGTAAATTTTTTCTTTAAGGCTGCTTTCCGGTAATTTTCTGTAAAGCTGCTTTCCAGCCAGGCAGCCTCCAGCATATATTGGTACATGGGGTTGTTCCTCCCCAGATGCAAAACTTTGCAGTTCCATTTGTTGAACTTCATGAGGTTCCTGTCAGTCCATTTTTCCAGTCTGTTAAGGTCCCTCTGGACAGCAGCACAACCCTCCAGCATATCAACTACTTCTCTGAGTTTGGTGTCATCAGCAAACCTGTTGAGGGTACACTCTCCCCAATCCTCCAGACCATTAATGAAGGTGTTGAGCAGGATTGGACCCACTATTGACCCCTGGGATACACCGCTAACTACTGGCCTCCAAACAGACTTTGTACCCACTGATTACCACCCTCTCGGCCAGGCTGTTCATTCAGTTTTCAGTCCACCTCACTGCCTGATCATCCAGCCTGTACTTCAACAGCTTCTCTATGAGGATCTTATGGGTGACAGCACTGAAATCATTACTGAAGTCTAAGAAACAATATCTACTGCTCTTCCCTCATCTACGAAGCCAGACATTTCATCATAGAAGGTTATCAAGTCAGTCAAACAGTCAAATGTGACTGCCACTTGGTGGATCTATGCTGACTACTCCTGTTCACTGTCTTGACCTTCATGTGCCTAGAAATGGTTTCCAGTGTTGGTTGTTCTATCACCTTCCCTGAGACTGAGGTGAAGCTGACCAGCCAAATGTTTCAGAATAGTATAGTTTTCCTCCTAGTAGCAGAGATGAGCTCTTTTAGTGATTCTTCATTGCTGTTACTGGACAATGACCTCCTAATTCTAATTTTTCTGCTCATGTTAGTTCACACCAACAGCTTATTTGTTTGTTATGTTTTAAAACACTCTTCGTATCCCTCTGATTGCTAACCCATAACTCAAAGATGCACAAAGCCTTCTTATGTAGGGGATCTAGTTAAGAAATTTCAGCATGAATACCCTTTCGTACAAAAATGTGATCATTCATGCTCCAGTAACCTTATTCACATACACGGAAGCTCTTCTACAAATATTTGTGGGAACAAAAAGAGTTTGTATGAATTTTCATGGGAAAAATAAACAAATAAAGGTGTGTCCATTGCTGAATCATAGAGAAATTAGAATTTGTAAAAAATACTCATGATCAAAATTATTCTTGTTAAGGTAGCAATCCTCTAACTTAACCATTTTCAATAAGCTCTGGACTTGATTTCTGTGTATTAATTATCTCAATACCAGTAGAAATTGTTCTTTTATCTGAAAGAAGTTGGGCTAATCCTTGCAATTTCTAAGGCCACAGAGATGTGTCTGTCCAAATTCACCTCCTAGATATTAAATCCCTTTATTCAGATCCTAGTTCTAGATCAGTAAATTTGTAAACTTATTAATTTGAGGAGATTCCATTGATGTGTTCATCCATTTTGCCATGCAGCTCCTGGGCCATACAATTTCTGGATATATATTTTGAACAGAGATTCAAAGATAAAAATCTATCTTACTTTACACAGATACATGAATCTACAAAAAAAAAAAAAAAAAAAACCAACAAAACCAGACCAAAAAAAAAACCCAAAACAACCAAAAGCTATCATGCCTGCCAGAGCAAGTTAGGAAATAATTTTTAGGATTTAAAATTACTTTCACTCTCCATGAAATGAAACTTTCAAAAGAAACGTGAGGGAAAAGAGAGGGAGAAGAATTGGAAGAAAGACAGAGTTAGTAGGAGTGCAGCTGATTTGGGGAAGCTGGAAGTTTAAGTCAAGACAGTTCAGGGCTTTAACACATATTGAATTACTTATGAAATGTGGAAAATCTTCAGCAAAGATGAATGAGCAGATTTTACTCTGTGATGATCTGTAACCTAATAGAAGAAGTATTTACTTGAAGCAAACATAAGAGATTTAAGCATCTATTGTGAGTAAGGCATGACAATTCCAAGTGTGATTCTCTCACCTACCAAGTAAATACCATGAGCATCAGTGCATTAAGCCATAGGCTAGTCTGAGTCCTTACTCCTCTCCTCAGTTCAGGTCCACCCAAGCCTGATACATATATCACACGGAAGTTATTGAGCTTTTACACATAGTTATTTCACTAAAACAACAAAAAGTTTTCCAAAAAAATTCTAAGTTGTCTCTCCTGCATAGGTACCTTGTCGCTGTGTCCCTCCTTTTCTTTACAGATGTTATCAGCCTGGAGGAAGAGGAGATCTCTGCCACCCCTCTCCAGAAAACAGCTCATATTTCTTTCTTAAAAATCATGATCATAGAATCATAGAATTGTCTAAGTTGGAAGGGACCTTTAAGATCATTGAGTCCAACCATTAACCTAACACTTCCAAAACCACCACTAAACCATGTCCCTAAGCACCATGTCTACCCAGCTTTTAAATACTTCCAGGGATGATTGAAGGTGATGTTAATTAGGCCTCTGTAATTACCTGACAGTTATGACCGAACCTTAAGTCAACAATTCCTGTGATCCTAAAGTCAATCTCCTTGTCTTTCTTTGTAAATCCTTCTGTGATTTTGAATGCTAGTAAGAAATGCAGTCTCTGTTCTACTTTTGAGGAACTTCTCCATTCCCAGCACAATGAAATTTACACAACTTTCTCTAGGCATCACCGTCAATCATCCCACATTCTATTCTTCCGATGAAGACTGACATGCAGCACAGGTCCATGCATGACGCCAACCCCTCAGTCCTGGAGCAGACCACTGGGAACTGTTGACAAATTTGCAGCAGCCTTGGTGCAATAATATACAGTCCTTAGAGCCAGTTTGGCACCAGAGTGTGCCACGCTCCATGCCAGGCCATGCACCCCACAGCTATTCTCAAAACACTGGCAGTTACGCTTGAATGCACATGCTGCATGGTTTCTGTGCAAAATTACTTAACTTTGCTTTGCTTTAGGTGAATAGTAGTCCCCGAGTTCACAGTGTTCTGGTCCTTATCAGTGTTGAGAAGTCCATTTTATTAGCAGAGTTCACAGAGACTTAGCTTGGGAACAGCTTCTAACTCTTGGTCTAATGGAGTAACATTGGTTAGTGGTTACAAAATTGATTGGCTTTATAAGGGAAATTAATTGGCCATGAAAGGGAAGAAAGGAAAACTGTACACTTCAGTTAACTATCAAATAAAATAGACTGAAAGTTCCTCCTACAGGCAGCAAAACACTTTAATGAAGTTTTCAGTGCTAAAGGGTGGCAGATGATTCAGAAAACTACAAAAACTATATTAAATACTACTAACTAAAGAAAGACAGACTCTTTTAAGGCTTATAGCCCATTTTTCTCTTCTTTTTTTTTTTTTTTTCCCTCCTCGAACTCTTAAGTGCCATAATGTATTGGAAAGTCCCTATGACACAATGTGTTACATTGAATATTTCTTGAAGTGCAGACAAAAATATTCTAATGGTATCTCAGCAGTGGTCTGAACTATGCACTATGCAATGCTACTGCAATTTCAACTAATGCCTCTAAAGTCAGTAGGGTTAAGCTAGGCTGATTAGTACAACACCACAAGAGCTGGTCCAAGGTTTTCAGAAGCAATGACAATAAAATATGTTGATTTTGTTTAAGTGACAAAAGGGAAAAAAACCCTAAATCTATGTTAAAGGTTATTTAATGCTTTTTATTTTTTCCTGTTTCATGCTGAAAAGAAGTCAAGTCAGCTGCAGTGCCTTGCTAAAAGGGAATGGAAACCACTGTATTTAATGCTTGTCTACAGCTGTGGAACACTGCATTCAATGACTCAATGATTACTTTCTTCCAGTCTCTGTTCCTATAATAAAAGGTGAAACAGCATTTTTTTTTTTTTAAAGGATCATTATTACCAGTGAGAGGGATGAAGGATCTCCATACTTAATAAATAATCCATGTGTTTAGGTGTTTAAACATTAATTAAAATGTTCGGTTCAGGTGAATAGTTGAACATCACATATGAAAACACAATGAATAGGACCACTCTGGCAGATAGACGGATCTAGACAGTTTATCTGCCTGTTGTCCAACTGTCTGTGCTCACCAGTAAGTAACAGAGCTTAGATCAAACTCTGTTGTTATGGGCACAACAAATCATTCTAATTAGCATATAATTCTAGGTGGTTGTGTTCATTTTATTATATTTCTTAACTGCTACTGCATTGTTATGCAGACAGCTTTTATACGCTTTCTTGCTATTTTCGTTCATTACATATTTCCAAGATGAATGTAAATGTGATAAAGACCGTTATTTTCATGCTAATGAACAACTCAAACTATTGAGAAACATCTGAATTGTTGCCAAATTCGTATCAAACTCAGTGTTGCTTAATTATATTTTATTGTACTATGAACACTGTTTTAATGTTACAGAGAGTACCCGCTGTATAGTGCCTGGGAGGGGTTTAGACTTTAATCTCATTTTAGCAAACATGGGGCAATCTATCAGTACTACAGTTACTTCCATCTGATTGTGTTAGCCCTTCTGTGTGTATAGAAGTTCTTTCACTCTGCTTGGCTTCTCAAATGTCCCACGAAAGGACCTGAAGCGATAGCAACTTCTGCATTCATGTCTGATGCTCTCAACAGCTGGAAAAAACAGCAATTCCAGCTACAAATTTTGAATGATGAAGAGCACGTAGTGAGAAAAGCTAATCCCTCACTGCAGCTCCCTTTGGAGAACAAATGCTCTGGACCTGTCCCTAGGTTGAACAGCATTACTACCTGTATCTAAATATTGCTAAGCCAGTCCACTTCACCTTTTCTAAGTTATTATACCTGGCTTCCTGAAGAAACCACAAGCATATATGCAGAAAAAATGAAAACACTGTAGCTTACCCCAAATATTTATCAAATATTTAAAATGTATCCATGATCTTTGCTGCTGTATAACAAGGTAAAACATGTATGTAGCAAAAACATGAATCCCCATCCACTTGGACCTTTTTTGAAAGTCTGAAAATCAGTGATTAGAACTGACGTTAAAACAAATGTCCCACCTGAGTTTGGTATTTGACCTAATCTTTCAACCCACTGAGTCTCAATATCCATAATTATGTGTCTAACCATAGTGTGTATCAGAATTGTGACCTGTTAAAATTCGTACTCTGTTTAGATTTTTGCAATGAAGAAGATAATGAACCAGTATATTGTGTTATTTAAACAACATATTCCCTTCAGGTGTACAGAAGAGATGGTAAACTAAACTTACGATATACTAAGGTGGTTCCTCATAAATTTTCAGTATTTGTCATGAACACCAGACTCATGGACTTCAGTACAATTTATCTTTCCTGTTCTCCGAAGTCTGTCGGAGAATGAAGTAATTGGTTCTAAGTCTTGTTGCAATGAAAATCTGGAGAGGGAAAAAAGAAATCACAAAAAACCTCAAAGGTCATAAAATCTATAAAATCTGTTCTTTCTTACATTATGATGGTCACCTTTAGGTCACAGTTCTACACAGTGCTCAGGTGAACAACTAAATATAGAGACTCGCTTTTCATTACTTTGTCAGGAGCACAAATACTGAACCTACCAGAAACTCTAATGGCAAGAGCTATGCTGCACCAGATATGGCAGCATACTTGCTATCATCATCTTATTTTACTGCAAAGTCAATACAGTGTCCACTATATAAAAATGTTGTCCCAGCCGTCCACTTTTGGGCAGTCAATATTCATGGTGAGGAGTGAAGTTTTCCAGAATATTTCAACTACTTAGTGTCCAACACTGCTTCTATTAGCATCAGTGTCTAAGTTCACATCTACTTCAAAGACAGCTGGAGCTACGATATGTTAACGAGAATAAAGGAGCCTAAATATTTTTTGGGGGGTGGGGGGGTGGGCAGAAATTACTCTAGGGCTTCAAGCTTCATTCCTTGTTTTCTGTCACTCTGGTAGCACTCAAGGCCACATGAGGTGTAAAATGATTCCACATTCATGGAATTTTGTCTCCCCACTGCACAGATTTTTCCATTTTTTTTGCAAGTTTTTTCCATTTTTTAATGAAGTGTTAACATTTAAAATAATGAATTAGAATAGAATAAAGTTTTTAATAGAGTGGTACTTGAAAAAATCAGGGTAGCTCTCTATTCCTCAGTGATATTGGGTTTTGGTGGGGTTTATTTGAACATTTCCTCATTCGGGAGCAATCTAGATATCCACTTTGTTATATTCAGATATTATTCATTATGAAGTTGCTAAAAATACAGTAGAGAACAATGACAGCAGGGTCTGCTACAATGACAAATAACATCCCATTTCTCATTAAAAAGACAGTGGCTGCTAATCAGTGTGTATAAATACTTTTTGGTGCCCGTGGCAAAATGACATTTTAAAGGCTATTCCCCTTTCTCCACTTGTAAGCGAGGTCTTTGCCACTCCATCTCAAATTACAGTAAAGGAAAACTCCCTAGACACTAGAATGTGAGTCTGTGTGGCCTAAGAAAAGTGAAAGTGCTTTTTTTTAAAAAAAAAAAAAAAAAGTTTTATCTGCCTTTGCTATCCCCCTTTCAATTATTCTCTGCCCAGGTCACACCTTCCTTGGTACAGAACGGGTTAATACACCTCTCTGGTTTTGATCAGGTATCTTGAAAGTCTGACATCCTGCTCATATTTGAGATTATGTGTACCCATTCCTGCCCTCACCCCTTTCCTTCTCCAGTCCTAACCTGTTGCTGAATAAACAATACAGTTCACTTCTGTTTAACCACAAAGAGTTATTCTGACACTGTAATAAGGCAGGGAGAAGAAAACCACTGCAGAGTTACAAAGAACATCTAGGAATTTGCTAGACCAGGCTAGCAATTCCCTTACTCTGGTGATGGGTTACTGCATATAACAGAGGCAGCAGTTCATGCAGAAGGGCACACAGAGGGGGCCAGAAACTCTGCTGAGGACAGCATATGAGCTGCTCGGTTGTGGTGGAGACACGCTGCAGGGTACAGTCCCCAGCAGCCACTGGAGCATTTCCCCCAGTACATCTGAGGTCTTGGCTTGAGTGCATACACATCTCTTCAAGTCTGGGACTGCAGGGACGCCTGGGCTCTCTCGCTGAGGCTGGGGTAGCAGGAGGTGGGCTCCTTGCCTGGGAGTGCACCGGTGGCATGAACTCATCACAGAGGTGTGGTAAAATAACTCACAAAACTGAAGTGCTGCAATGGATGGATTCCACTGTAGAACTGACAGGCCACGATGGCACGAAGGGAGAGTCATTCTTTATGAGGGAGGTGCAAGAATGCATGGAGCTCTGCCTTCAGATGGATGATGAGCTAGCTGAGACCTTATGGGTCAGAATTAGAGAGCAGACCAAAGTAGGTGATATTGGTGGATGTGTGTCTGCTGCAGAACACCTGATCTAAAAAGCAGATGAAGTCTTCAGATAACTTCACTTTTGCAGGCCATGATCCCCATGGGGAACTTGAACAACCCCAGTATCTCCTGGTGATACAACACAGAAGAGCACCAGCAATCCAAGACACGCTAGCGGTGTACCCCAAGGGTCAATACTGGGACAAATACTGTTTAACAACTTCATTAATGACTTGGGTGATGGAACACAGTGCACTCTCAGCAAGTTTAGACATGACACAAAAACCGGGAGAAGTGAATGATAAATCGTTATCACTGTGCTGTTATTCAAAGAGACTTCAACAGGCTGGAAAAATGATCTGAAAGGAATCTCATGCACTACAGCAAAGAGAAAAACAAACTCCTGCACATGCATGGGAATAAATTTGTGCACCAGTACAGACTGCAAACTGGTTGAAAACAGCTTTTCCAAAAAGGACTTGGGGCTCCTGGTAGACAAGTTGAACATCAGCTGAGGCCCAAGTGCCCTTGTGGCACAGAAGGCCAAGAACCTCCTGGACTGTATTAGGAAAAGCATTGCCAGAAGGTTGAGGAAGATGATACTTCCCCTCTGCTCAGTCCTGGTGAGACACATCTGGAGTATTGTGTCTCAGTTTGGTCTCTCCAGTACAAGACAGGGACATACTGGAGTGGGTCCAGCAAAGGGCCACAAAGATGATTAAGGGACTGAAGCATCTGTTATACAAGGAGAGGCTGAAAGTGCTGGGACTTTAACCTGAAAAAGAAATGGCTCAGGGGAGATATTTTCAGTGTTTATAAATATCTGATGGAGGAAGTAAAGAAGAGGGAGCCAGACTTTTCTCCATGGGACCCAATGACTAGAAAAGATGGCACAAACTATAATACAGGAAATTCTGTTTAAACACAAGAGAAATCTTTTTTTTTTTTTTTTACTGTGAGGGTGACAGCACTGCACAGGTTGCCCAGAGAGCTTGTGGAGTTTCCTTCCTTGGCAATATTCAAAACCTGACCAGACACAACCCTGAGCAACCTGCTCTAGGTGACCCTGCTTTGAGTGAGAGTTTGGACTAGATCTTCAGAGGTGCCTGTCAGCCTCAACTGTTCTGTGATTCTGTGATACAGCAGCAATGGTGATATACACAGGCTGCCACATCTGTGAATCTGTAGGTATGAATAAAATATATCTGAAAATAAACATGGTGAGAAATTGTCGCATGGATTGTAGCAGTAATCTGTTTAAATTATTCTTAGAGGGGGGGTGGGGGGGAAGGGAAGGGCAAGGGAAAGAAACAGTTACAGATTGTCATTGAACCAGACACAATCAGCAGTTTGAGTTTATCAAGTGTCACGACAGCAATAAAAATTAAAGGTTATAATAGGCTATATTTTATCACAGATATTTTCCCTTGTATAAGCTATGCTATGTAGAAGAGATGCTGACTGCCAAAAAAAGATGCTGATTTCTCCCTTTGTCTTTCAGCTTGCCTCTATTTTGTGAATTTTCAGTTGTTGTGTCACCAGTCCCAAGGCTTCCCTTATGCTCCTTATTACTATGCATAGTTCAAGGAAGATGCCAAAAAACTCTCAGGGTTTTTTATGAGGGAATATATATGTGTATATATATCTATATGCGTGCGTGCACACGGGCATGTGTATATATATGACAAGTGTCATCCTAAATCTTATTAGTCAGTAGCTAGCTAAATTTCTACAAGATACAGACATATATTTTCACATAAAAAAAATAAAAAAAAAATCTATAGGTAAAGATAATACATATTTAAATAACATCTAACAGATTTCTGGATGTTTTCACCATCAGACTAAGCATCTGATTTGAATCCCACAACTCTCCTCACTGTAGAAATACTTAATGACAGAGTTGACAAGTTCCACAGGATAATTGCAATGTGTATAAAGTAGAGTTTTCCCTAGTTTTAACTATATCCCTTCTGTCTTACTGAACTATAGCCTGGTACTATAAAAAAAAAGGTACATAAAAATAGCCTTTTCCTTCTCTTTATCCTTTTGCAACCTCTACCATATAGTCATTACTGAAGCTTCTCCCAGACTCTTTTTCCATATATTTAACTTTGTAATCTCTGTGTCATATTCTTAGGGTATTTCATCATACAGCACTGCATCGTCTTACTTAATCTTTTCAGAGATAGAAAAATCAGAACTGAACATAGCATTCAAAGCAACTGGGTAACATTATATGTTGGCATTCCTTTTCTCAGGAAGACTAGCAGGATATGAGTTTTGGATCACTGTTACACATTGCGTCAATATTTAACGAGCTGTTCAGGTGGTTTTTATGCATAGATCCAGTTAGTGTTAAAGCTAGGAATTTCTGTGATCTGGGATCAGCAACTGTAAGCCTGCCACCGGCCTTAGAGTCACATCTCATGCAGCCAGCTTGCTGTGTACAGGAACTGCTAATTTACCTTGGAAAGTGAAAATCTCAGCAGAGCGACACTTGTCCTCCCTTTGTCCTTCGTATCTCTCATCTGTGAATTTGCAGTTGTCGCACTAGCAACTCCAAAGGTCCCCTTAAACCCTTTACCTAGTTCAGACTTGGAGAAACTCACATAAAGCCATTTGATGCACGTCCATGGCTTTCCTCCAGGTTCCTGAGCCTCCATTTTGTTGCTTGCACATCCTAGGAGGACTCCACTTGAAAAGAGAAGCGCACACATATTTATGCTTAGAGGGTGCGTATGAGCACTCACAAGTTGGCTGAAATTGCACATCTTGGATCTGCATGAGTGTTGCCTACCTCATCATTAATGGACAAAGCCACAGCATTGATCAACACACGAGGAAATTAATGCTTTCACATTTCCAACAATCTAGGAAATCATCATATAATAATATATTCTCTCAGCAATAAGTGGATGTTTGATGGAAAGCTATGAACGGAGACAGCAAATGCTGCAGGAATAGGAAACTAATTAAGTAAGGTCCATATGGATTACACTGTGAGCACAGTGGGATGCAGAGCAGAGGGACGAAGCGCCATATGGAGTGTAGACGGGGAGTCCATCTGGGTGTTTTTTCTACGAAGACGACCCACAATTTTATTATATCCCTTCTGATCTTCAAATTACAAACATGTTAAAAATGTTTGAATAATTTTTATTTTTACTCTGATTCATTTATGGGTACACACAGTACACATCAGTTGGAAGTATGTGTTTTTCAGTTATAAAGAATAAATTTCTGTTACCGAGATTCACTAATGTAGGGTCAGATTTGAAAGTTCCCTGGCAATCAGTAGTAGCAAGAGACAGCAAAAAGCTGTACTACCATGGGAACGGAACAGGAAGAAAATGATATAAGGGCACAGTTATGCCCCTGGTTCTTTTTAAACTCCAGGGTGGGGGTGGGGGATTGGGGGAGAATTAATCTGCAAGTTTTCTGAACTTGTTACCATTTTTTACTCTATTACTTTTCTAGTTCCAATATTTCAGCTTGGTTTGTTGGAATTAATTCTCCATTCAGCTGTGTAGTGAGGGGAAGGGGAGAGGAAGATTTGATGACTCGGTCATCAAATTCCCCGCAATGTGCCTCTTAGGGTGCCTGCCCAGAGGAATAATGAATTTCCTTACACCTGTTTACACAGGAGAAGCCACATTCTTTATCAGGGACTCTTTATCAGGGAGTGAAGTGATAGGATGAAGGGCAACCATTGTAGGCTGAAAGAAGGTAGATTTAAATTAGATATTAGGAAGAAATTCTTTACTGTGGGGATGGTGAGACACTGGAACAGGTTGCCCAGAGAAGTTGTGGATGCCCCATCCCTGGAAGTGTTCAAGGCCAGGCTGGATGGGGCTTTGAGCAGCCTGGTCTAGTGGGAGGTGTCCCTGCCCATGGCAGGGGGGGTTGGAACTAGATGATCTTTAAGGTCCCTTCCAACCCAAACCATTCTACGATAACCTTAAATAAAGAAGGGGAATCCTGTATGTCAAAAATCTGGAATGTACTTTTTGTACATAGAGGACGTTTATTGTGAGCCCATTTTGCACTGCAGCAGAATCACGTAATCAATTACATGTCTCAGCTGAACTCTTACAATCAGCATATCACACTCTCCTGATCGTGCTGAGTCTTATTTTCTTATTTGGTGCTTTTCTTATTGTGTAGCTGGATGTTTTTTCAATTATAAATAGGTGTATTGCCCTTAGGCAGTTCATTAACATAGGGGCTGAAAAACATACATTTTCTCTTTCAGCCCAGAACATATACAGCCTGTTTTAGAACATTCAGTGCTTTTTAGCTTTATCCGTTTTTTACATGCCCTATCCACCATCAAAAGGAACACAGATACTGAAACAACCTGGCAAGGATCATGCTTATTTGCTTCTATGGCTAACCACAGAAACCTGTTTCTGTATCTGACTAGCTCACCTTCAAGGAATTAGTCAGTGATTGCTTAGAAACCTGAAGACATGACAAAAAGAGATAAAGTGGTATTTGTGGATTTTTCACCACTAACAATACTTGTGTCTGATAGATACAATGCGCTGAATTAAACACGTTTATCTTCATTCAGAGTATATTAGGACCTTTCTTCATTTTCCAGCATAAGTCTGGTTTCTCTGCTTATGGATCGAAATACATGCAAAACAATTTACTGCTTAAAAACAAAATCACCAAATGAAACTGTAATATCCAGCTACCAACCTTAGTTTGAAATTCAGATGACCAGACCAGTTTTTGCCAGCTCAAGGACAACAAGAACTTTCTGTCTTGCGCTTGTCATTTCAGTGTGCTTGATAAATTGGACCGGACAGTAATAAGAAACTAGAGCCTTTGGAATCCGGCACCATGATAACTTCAAACAGGGTAGGACAGGCAAGTGGTGGGCACTTTTGCAGACATGTATCAGAAGGAAAAAATATATCTAGGTTCTACATGACACCAATTGCATCGGTGTTGCTTTGTATAAACACAACTGCAAGAAGAGTGATATGACTGCAAGCTTGAGGCATTATAAGCTTTGCTTATACAAAAAACCAAAACACTTATTTTCGGTTCCATAGAAGAAATAATGAGTTTCTAAATGGAAAATAAATTTGTATTGAAGTAAGAATATGGAGACCATTCTTTTGTATAGATTTTCTGTACCAGAAAAAGAGACGTGAAGCAATTTAGGAGATGTATATGGGAACGTGCATGTTATTTTTATTCTGTTACAAGAGTGACCGGAATACCACAGTAAATAATTTATAGATGCATGAATCCATTGGAAACATCTGTCATTCTCAAAATGTGGAAAGAAAATTATTTTTAACAACTCCAAGTATTGTGACTGGTTTTGAGAACACTTGGTATTCATGTTTTTTAGGCTTTCAGCAGGTTTCATTGGGCCAGGATGTCTCTCTCATCTGTGTCTTCATCCTCAAGAAGTGATCTACCTAGGGTAAGTTTTTCCTTTATCAGTGTAGGTCTGATGTAGACCAGAGGCCTGCAGATTAGCCTGAATCCTTTGAAGTAACTGGAAATAAACTCCCACAGGATTTGCATCAAACACTAAGCATATCCTCCATACTACTATTAATAAGCCCCAATGACAAAGAACACATTTATATGGTACTGTATTTGTACTTCAAGTTAAAATCTGCATGATCTGCATGTTTTGTATTTTCCTATAATTTTCATTTCAACTACATTATTTAATAATTTCTCATATAAAATCTCTTTCCAGAAGGTCTCTTCCAGTTTTATTACAGTTTTCTTTACCATTTGAAATGTCAGGTGGTTCCATCTTTTTCTAAAATTTATTGTCATATATAAAACTTTATTTATGAATTTCCAAGAAAAAGTAGCAAATGTAGTTACCATACATCAGTATAGTATTCCCAACAGGGTAACAAATATTTTCTGTGAAAACATCCCATTCTTTGTTCTGTATGCTATTTTTTTCTGCTGCTTCAATCTAGCATTTTATGCTTGCTATTGATTGTTCTATTTATTTCATATTCCCCGAGTCTGGCTGCCTGGTTGCTTTTTGATTTTGGAAACTACAAAATAAAAAGAAAGTTCACTCTTTAGCAAGTATAGCCAAACAAGAAATCATCTGGAGCATTTTTATATCAAATCTATGACTATGGAAAATCAAGCCTACAAAGAAACTGGAGCACTGCCTTCAGAGCCAAAGCCAGAGGAGGAGAAGAAACACTCAAAACAGAGGGAACAGAAATTTTAAAATGTACAAGCTCTTTATCAGTGACTATGAACAAAGATTCCTATCATAATTTGAAAAGTAGAAATGACTCAACTAAACTAAAAGAAAGGCATTTTCATTCTGGAAAAGAGTATATGCTCAGAAATATACCATGATTTAATAATTGATTTCAAAATTAATAGGGATTGAATTTCTGGTGGACAAGATCTGTATCATTCCTCAGAATGACCTCTCTCAATGACAGGCATTTTTTCTGTCACTTTAAATAGTTATAGTAAGGGGGTTTTATTCACCTGTACTAATTATAAAATATCTATTAAAATTTAAGTACCAGACTGTATGCAATATTTCACTCTTGATTTTACCAATGTTGCAGACAGATGGATAATGGCTTCTCAGTCCAACTCACTGTTAACAGGTAAAAATGATACTAACCCTTTTAGCCACAGCCCTGTATTGTGTTTTTCTTTCATTCACTTACCTTTATAGTTCCTAGAATTTTCTTAGAGTTACAGCTTTCCTTAGTCTAAAGCCTTCAGCGATTCTTATTCTTAAATGCTTCACTTCGCATTTGTGCCTATTACAACTTTTTTTTTTTTTTAATGTGTCAATGTGGATCTAGAGTGAGGCAACTTCACAGGATCCAGCTCATCTTCAAAGTATTATTTTCAAAAACTAACACTGAAATTTCCTTGGTATTCCAAGAGTTTTTTGAAAAGACTATTAGGATGATAAATATAACTTCATTGAGTTAGGAAGTCAGAATCACAGAGTAGCAGGGTTTGGGAGGGACCTCTGGAGACCATCTAGTCCAATCCCCTTGCTAAAGCAGGTTCACCTAAAGCAGGTTGCACAGGATCATGTCTAGGTGGGTTTTGAGTATCTCCAGAGAAGGAGACTCCACAACCTCTCTGGGCAGCCTATTCCAGTGCTCTGTCACCTTCAAGGTAAAGGAGTTTTTCCTCATGTTCAGATGGAACTTCCTGTGTTCCAGTTTATGTCTGTTGCCCCTTGTCCTGTTGCTGGGCACCACTAAAAAGAGCCTGACCCCCACCCTTTAGGTATTTATAAGCATTGGTGAGATCCCCTCTCAGTCTCTTCTCCAGGCTAAATAGACCCAGGTCTCCCAGGTTTCCTCATAAGAGAGATGCTCCAGTCCCCTGATCACCTTGGTAGCCCTCTGCTGGACTCTCTCCAGTAGTTCCTTGTCTTTCTTGAACTGGGAAGCCCAGAACTGGACACAGTACTCCAGATGTGCCCTCACCAGGGCAGAGTAGAGGGGGGCGACAACCTCCCTTGGCCTGCTGGCCATGCTCTTTTAAATACGCTCTAGGATACCACTGGCCTTGTTGGCCACAAGGGCACATTCAAGGGCTCATGGTCAACTTGTTGTCCACCAGGATTCATGGGTCCCTCTCTGCAGAGCTGATTTCCGGCAGATCAACCCCTAACCTGTACCGGTGCATGGGGTTATTCTTCCCTAGGTGCAGGACCCTACACTTGCCCTTGTTGAACTTCATTTGGTTCCTCTCCACCCAACTCTCTACACTGTCCAAGCCTCACAGAATGGCAGCACAGCCTTCTGCTGTGTCAGCCACTCCTCCCAGTTTTGTGTCATCAGCAAACTTGCTGAAGGTACACTCTGACCCCTCATCCAGGTTGCTGATGAATATATTGAACAAGACTGGATCCAGTACTGACCCCTGGGGAACACCGCTCTTTACAGGCCTCCAATTGGACTCTGCGCCGCTGATCACAACCCTCTGCCATTCAGCCAGTTCTCAATCCACCTCACTGTCCACTCATCAAACCCACACTTACTAAGCTTACCTATGAGGATGTTATGGTAGGCAGTGTCAAAAGCCTTGCTGAATTCAAGGTAGACAACATCCACTGCTCTCCCCTCATCTACCCAGCCAGTCATGCCATCACAGAATGCTATTAGATTGGTCAAGGATGATTTCCGCTTGGTTCCGCATGTTGACTACTCTGATAACCTTCTTTTCCTCCACATGCTTGGAGATGACATCCAGAATGAGCTGTTCCATAACCTTTCCAGGGATGGAGGTGAGGCTGACTGGCCTCAAGTAATGTCATTTTCTGAGGAGAAGGCCTGAAAGACCTGCACAATACTTCAATTCATCATCTCAGACTGCTTCCAATAACTTGTTTTCGGCTGGGCAGATGGCATATGAGTCAGATGTATTATCCTTTCAATTTTGAGCACTTGTGTTCCATGCACTACTGAGACAAAGAAAATAAGTTTTCAACCCCATTCCTCTCCCAAATACACAGTGTCTTTCTCCTCCTTCCTCAGGGTGTATTCCTTCTGCTCTCTGTTATTTAAGTCTTCTGCATGTTCAGGAACTGGTTGTCTGGGTTTTGATTGTTTGTCTGGAGTTTCTTTCCCAAATTTGCTTTTGTTTATTTAGCACAGATCTCATTTGTCTCTCTCCATGCATTGTTAGGTGTATTTACTGTCAGAGCTAAATTAGCCTTAACACGAATCTGATCCTACCACCTAGAATAAACATCAGCTTAAATTTATGAAGACTTCACATCTTTTCATATTACTTTAATAAAAAAGTTATTTTGGAATCTCTTTTGAAGGAAAGGATTTTACTCCAAAGATTGAATACCAAGATCTTCTACTAAGACTACTTTAATCAAATCACAGAGATCTAAATGTGATTGCCATGAAAGCTTCTTTAGGGTAGACACAGCTTCAACACTGTAGCCATTTTCCCTAAAATAAGAATAATCATTAGTTACCTTCTACAGTTATTGCACTATTAAATCAATAATTACAAGTTAGACAAAGTATTCATTAAATAACTGTTCTACAACAAAGGTGAGTTGGTTAAAATACATATGTCATAATTGGAATGAATAGCAGTCTTTTCCTTCCTGGACTAAGTGCAACTTTCAGGCTTTTCTATCTGCACTTTCTTGATCTTCATAATGCTGGGTTATTTATGAAGTCAAAAACAGGTAACTGAAGAAAAGAAGGGGGGAAAAAAAAACAAAAGAATGTGGACTTTGAAATTTGACTTGATTTCTTGGCTACCCTCCACCATCCACACTCCAAAATGAAACTGAAGTATTTCATTTAAGGCCAGAAAACATGATATAATCCCAAATTACAGACTTTGCATACATTCATTTTGATGACTTTGAAAAGAAGTTTGAACTTTACCTAAGGCATTTCTACCAATTTCCACTTCAGCTGTCAAACAAACAAACAAACAAACAAAAGACAAAAAACCCCACCTCAGTTGCTATGTAACTCTACAAACAACCCAGAAAGCTAAAAATATACTTACTTTTTCCTAGCTTTTTCTTCCTTTCTTTCTAGTATTCTTTACAATGAAATTGTTCCAGCTGTGGTAAATATTGTTCAGGCCTGGATCTGCAATACATTTTGCACTTTGATATTCATAAGTATACATTTCCTTCCAAGCTGAAGATGTTTATTACAGTTTGACTGGCAGTTAGAGACGCGTTTTCTAGAAGAAATATACTATATGTTTAGCTTTCTTTCCCACTTTTCACTTTTGTTTGTAACTAGATTATATTCCTTTTTTATTTATGGGGTTTTTTTCCAATTATTTGTTCATCCTTAGACATATCTACTGCAAACTGCCAGTCCAACTCTTTCACTTATTTTCTTCGGATGAAAATGTGAATCAAATTCTATATCTTTATTCCAATAATTCAGTACTTCTTCAAAAAGCATCAAAGCACTCTTTGATCAATGGGAAATGATCAAAGACTAAGCTTGTTAGAAAAAAAAAAAACACAAAGTGGAGATTCTACTGCCTTTTTTCACTTTTATCTTAGCTCCTTGCTTTGATTATGTGTTTTATTGTACGAAGAAGGTTGATGATAGAATAAAGTAAAACAGAAATTGAGGGCTACTGGAAGTATAAGTATTACTGAAGTGCTTGACTGTTTTGTGTTCTTGTTTTCAGTGCAACGCTAGCTTGTGGAACAAGAAGAGTTATACCTCATTGAGAACTCCATTCTCATGTACATACATAAGCTTCCACCTCAGGTTAAATAGGACTTTAAATTCAAATAGGATCTACCAGTATGAAAAAAATGCTAGCTGCATGTTTCTGATTAACCTAGTAGTGCACTGGAGTACAAAGTACTCTGAGAGGCTGATGCAACTCTTTTATTCTACTAATCCAGCCCTCCTGTGTAGTTCTAACTCTATTTTTTCAATGTGACCACTTGCCTTACCACTAAGGCAAATTTTTTGTTCTAAATTTTTTGAACAATTATGTCCTGGTTTGAGGTCAGAACAAAACCAATTTTCTTTTCACTAATGTTACTTCTCAGTTAAGTCTCCTCTAACTGGCTGCAATCTCTGAAATTAATGGTATGTTTTTCAGATAGTCTCTGCTTCTGGCAGCGATAATATCTGATGTTTATAGTTAATACCAAGGAATGGTATGCAGAGAGGCTCCGGCTTATACTTATTGCTATAAGAACCAAGGTCAACTAACTTTGTTTTGTGCCCTGTTGAAGGGTCAGAAGTGGGAAAGCATAGCGGGGCTGTACCTGCGTGGAAGAGTGGACAGGACAGGTGACCCAAAACTGACCAACAGGGTATTCCATCCCATCTGCATCATGCTCAGTATAAAGCTGAGGGATCAAAGGGTCAAGCTCTCTTCTCCAATGGCTGGTGTCTGAGGAGGACTCTGTCAGTTCTTCTGCCTTTGATCCCAATCTGTGCATTCCTGAATCCAGTTCCTGTCTGCCGAAGAGTCCAGTCCCAGCGCCTGCTGGTGATGTGGTCGTCATCCTGTGAGCTCGATATAGTTTTATATATATTTACATATATTTCATTATTTTCTTATTTATGTTATCTTTTCTTTTTATTGTTAATATTTTATTAAAGCTGGTTTAGGGTGTTTTTTCAACCCATAAGTCTCTCTCCCTCTGATTCTCTCTCTCCCTTTCCGTTCTGGGAAGGGAGAGGGACACTCTGTCATTCGTTTAGTGGCCAGCCCAGTCTAAACTTTGACAAAGTATTACCTACATAATCCAAAATTCAGGCTGTCCCAATAGTCAAAAGGAAAAGGTTAGGGGTGGGAAGGGAGAAGGCAGAAAAAGGTTGAAATCATCTTTACACTCTTCATTTAGTCCCAGCACAGGAACTACCATTGCCTCACTCCTTTCCTAGCTTTCCCTCTCACATTTTTAGCACCACTTATCTCCAAACCTCATACCTTAACCAATCAGCTCTTTTTTTACCCCTTACACTCACATTTCGCCACCTTGACAACCCCCTTAACAGCCATCATAGAACTGGATTAACCTTATCCTAGGACATGCATCAATAGGAAACAGTGAATAAAACCAGGTAGGTTTACAGATGTATTGTTGGATGCATGCATATGATTGTATTGATGTATGTATTTACCTTTGCAAGGAGAATTCAGAATTCAGAGATGAAATGCAGATGAAAGATGAATTGATCATAACTTACAAGTGCATTCACACAAAGAAAAGATGGGCAGTTAATCTAGCAAAAGAAACGTACCAAAGAGAAGATTAATGACTGGAGGCTTAAATCAGAAAAAGGAAGTAAAAGACAAATTATTAATGATGTTTTGTGTGATCCACCACTGTAATGAGTTATCAGGGAAATTTATTATTATCCAGTTCTTAATATCTTCACATTATATCCCCTAACTGCTTTTTGAGAAAATGGCCTCAATCTAGTCATATCAGTTACTGATAAAATGCAGGTATAACTGGTTGATATGTAAAATACTGTGATATGCAGAAGCCAACTCAATGCATTCATAGTTAGAAAAAGATCAGATAAGGTGTAATGTTAATTTTGTAATGAGTGGAGGAAAAAAAGTTAGTAAGTGATAGGTGACATTGAGAAAGCTGAAATATTCCACTTTTTTGCATCAGCCTTCATTAAAACAATAAATCGGAAGCATTTAGCTACCTTATACTAATTAATAGTAACAAAAAAAGTGGTAAGGTATCAGCCCAGAACAGGGAAGGAGATGTTTATACAATAATGTCTACATTACATATTTTCAAAACTTTGGAAGCTGGTGAACTTCTTCCTGAGATATTTAAAGGAACATCTGAAAGCTCATAGAATCATTCTCTTTGTGAAATCATCGAGGAGGAGTTAGGCACCAAAAGACTGGAAAAGCGTAAATGCAATCTTAGTAAGTGTAATAAGTGTAGTGCTAATGGAAAAAACTAAAAAGCATGCAAAGGGGAACTAAAAAAATACGGTTAGCTTGTGCTTAGTTCTGAGAAAACTGTGAGAGAAATATTCCAGCAAACCATTTGCAAACATTCTGCAGAAGTAGAGCACATCATATACTTTAATGTCATAATATATGCTCATAAGAAGCTAAGAAGCTGAAGTCAATTTAATTGCAACACAATAGTTGCAAAACTAGTTGGATAACTGTAGCTGGAGAGCAGTTAACACGATGAAATTCAAAGAGTGTTTTGGGGGACATATAGAAGTCTATACTGAGTTAGGATCTATTCAGTGACTTCATTAATGACATGGATGGTGGGGCAGAGGATGCTTAGTGAATCTGCACTAAGGTAAGGGCAGTGGCATCTAAATTGCACAACAATGTGCAGATGACAAACTGGAAATTGGTGTAAGAGATTACACTTGGGCAACAGCAGCCAAATTTTTATAGGATAAAGGGGACAGGACGGGAAGAAACTGCCTACGTAGCAGATCAGCAGAAAAGGATACAAGACATCAGAGTCTAAATGCTCATTCGCTGCTCTAATTATCATGGGCGCAGCCATCATGAATAGAGTAGACTTGGTTACTGCAGTCCAAGAAAGATAGGAATTAACTGGATACAGCTTAGAGAAGAACAGCAGGTGGTCAAAGGTCCAGCAAACACAGGAAGACAAGACTGGATGTCTTTTTAACCTAAAGACAAAACTGAATGGAGACACAGGATAGGTTTTAATTACGTTAAATGCTGTGGAACAAGGGGCAAATAATTTATTCTTGCATTACAGTGGTGTACGGGACAAGAAGTAACAGGTTTCAGTTGCAGCAAAAAATATGGGATATTAGGAAGGAATTGAGATGATAAAGACTGAGCTGATGGAACAGTAAACTAATAACCAGTAAACTAATGGAATCCTTGCTATTGGAATGATTCACAGGCTGGGCAACACCCAGGTCTGTGTAAAGCAGAAACTAGTACCAATATAAGTGATACTGGTATAGCTGATGTAACAATCCATGGAAAAGCCCACAGTACCTTGGAAGGTGACGTTATGTAGGTAGAGTACCATCAACTGCATTTGAGTTTATATAACAAGTAAAAGCTGTAGCCTCCTTTGGAAGGTCAAGTGGTATTTTGTCAAATTTCTATAGCAGGTAAAGGGTCATACCTGATATTCATATGAAATTTCCAAAGAACAGGAACTTAAACATAAACATTTTTAAAATAATCTATAAAAACATATTAAAAGACCTTGAAGAAAAGACACTTACGGAGATCAGTTTTCAGCTACATTTGCTAAAGCACTGGATTCACTCATCTGTGTATTATTAACTGAAGATAACTTGATTTAAAACCAGGCACTTCATTAAAGAGCTGTTTTAGAATTACTATTCAATAAAGCAAGATTTCACAATTCTATTATTATAGAATCACAGAATCTTTTAGGTTGGAAAAGACCTTTAAGATCGAGTCCAACCGTATGGCATGCTTTCCTCTAAGTTTTTTGCTGAAGAATTAAAAGACAAAGTTGTATATGCACTAACTATTTGACACAAACCAATTCAGTATGATTGAAGAGATATTCTGTGGGTTTTTGCATTAAAAATGCAAATAAGATGAAAAAGGTGTGCAAAGGAGATTAAATGATGACCAAGTGATTTTTTTTCCAAGTACATACTTGACAATATAGCAAACTCGATTATTCCTCCCAGTCCACATTTCATGCTTATATACACATAAAATCCATTGTCTAGTGCCCTCAACGGTTTTCAAAGTTGTTATTTACAGATTTTCAAGATGACAGCAACGTACCTATAACTTTTGCTGGACTTCAGTTCATTAGTCTATTCCTCCCTATGGTAATTTCATTATGTCTTCAACCTGTGTTCTAACTCCCACTGCTACAATTAGACATGAAATTTAAAGCTACCAGATTGTAAAGTTATGCTACCTACTACGTACTACCCAAGGGTAATTTAACCATTAATTACTGGAGCACCAGCTAACATTCCTCCCTTCTAGTGAACAAGATCCTCGGTGCTCACAAACTTTCCTTCATCCCTAGGTGTATACTTTGTTGATCTGAAGCTGAATGTCCTCATTAATCTCAGAATGAACAACAGGCATTAAAAGCACTCTTTAAATTACTTGGTAATTTACATGGAAATAAAATAAAATTTGGAGAGCTGCAATGAAAAACACCACGTAAAACCACCATGGAGAGCAAGACCTCTGTGATTCTGGATGCTTTTATTTGGCTGCACTTGTCCATGGATGAAAAGCCTGAAGGGGCTATATACTGAATAAACACAAACATAAATTCTGCTCTTGAATTCAGTTGGACGATATTAATGGAGCATAAATCTTTGTGGATTGTATCCTTTAACAGTCAAAGGTAGGGGAAATGAATGGGAAGACCACTTGCTCATTCTGTTCTGATGCTGCTGTTAATCATCAATATGTTACACACATAAAGCTTGTCAGAGGGAGGTTGAGGGATGCCAGTGACTTGGTTTTAAGTACTTTGTCATCTTGTAGGGTTCACAATCCCACCTGATCTGTCTTAACCCTTTTGTTTGGTTTATAGAGAGAAGGTCTAGGAACAGGTATCGGAAAACCCAGTGTCAGGGTGATCTGGAGGAAGTGATGAGGCAGAAAGGGAGGAACCTAAGTCTTCTGTCTCTTAAGTGAGGTGCCTAAGTCAGGACACTGATCAGTAGTAACTGGTTTCTATGCAAGATTCACAAGTGTAAACCTTCTCCTGGATTTAGTCATTTCAGCGTCCATAAAGAAATTTAGGATATTTTACAGGCACTGAAGTACTATTTAAACAAAGAACCTAACACATTGCTTAGGCTTCCTTCCTTCTAAGATATTCTTTCCTGAAGAGTCTTTTATTTTAAAGGATTTCTTGTGTGTGTGTATGTATATATATATGTGTGTGTGTGTATGTGTGTGTATATATATATACACACATACATAGTTTTGTCAGTTTTGTTTTCTTTGTTTTGCACTACCACATTGGGCATCAGAGGACTTAGCAGAGCCCTTCTTTTACAGCATGCAGTAGTCCAGGGGAGAGAGAGGAGGAGACATGCACTCTTTCAAGCTCATCGAATATCATGGTGAGCAGGGTTCAGCAATTGCTAAAACATTGGGGTGTGACCATTTTAGTCACAAATCTAAAACCACAGTATGATATGAGCTGCTGCGAAGAAAATGAACTCCATCCCAGCCAAACCCAGTACAACCAGTCATGAAATTTTAGATTAGTTACTCCTGCTGTAATCACTGGCAGGGCAATACAGGTATTTCCTACTTCAAGCATTACGTTGATGCAAAATTTCTGGACTCTTGCTTTCTCTTTCTCTTTCTCCCCCTTTCTCTCTTTTTTTTTTTTTTTTTTTAATATCCTCACAACTTAGCTTGGCATCCAAAGCCAGCAGAGGCACATAATATATTGTTTGGATGTTGATGATGATGCTGTAAACATGCTACTAAACCCATAGTAGACATAACGCCTAGAGGCTTGTTATCTTGCTGGGTTTTTTCTGTGTCAATAATATAAGACCTAATGTCTTCTATCTGAGCTGGTTTCTTTCCTTTTTGGTAGAAACAAAATCTCCCATTTGTTTCATGGTAATACATCTCTTCTACCACGATCACCCTTTACCTACATCCTTTTTCCTTCCCTCTACTGTATACAGTATATATATAGTGTACTTATTAAAACCCAAAACTATCCACAGGTGGATAGATTATGGATGTTTCATCATTTATATTAACAGGTCTTGCTTTCATACAAAGGACAAAAATGTCAGGAGGTGGTAATGAGGACGCTTCAGCCCTGAACACACGAGAGGGATGCCTGAAAAAAAGGTGAGGGTGAAAATCATTAGGCAGAGGAGAACGGAAAGCAAGTTTCATGCTCTCCAGGTACTTGAGCCCAGGATGCCTTCTGTATTTATGGACTGAGCTTATTTGCCAAAGAAGGACTAAAGCATTTAACTGCAGGAAAGATAAATTCTTCTTTTCTTTACACTAGAAAAAGACTTAGAAAAGTAGTAAGCACCTAAGTTCCACTACACAGAACAGCTCACTGATAGACTACCACAGAGCATATAACTTTTCATAACACAATTTACTACCTTGTGTTCCGATTCAAAAATTTTGTTCCGTCTAAATTTGGAGATTCCTGTACCAGGTCATTCATTCAGGTCAGTCTGTACTGGGATGTTACTTGGGAGAAATTTATTTTTCATTCTGTCCCAATAGGGCTGTTTTCTGTTTGACCGTCTATTAGCATTGACATTTTCTCTCTAAGGCTTTTTTCTTCTTTTAGAACTTCATTGTGAGAGTTTCATGGAGTTTGTGCAGCTTTTATCTCAAGGAAAATGTTCCGGTTTATTTTGTGGTTATTCTGCTGCTGACATTTGGTGACATTTTCTCTTCTTGTTGACAGTTTTGTATTTAGTTAAAGAGTAAGCTGGTCTAGTGAAGGTGTTTAATTTGCTTTGTCCAGCCTTTATCATATCCAGCAGATACACTACTCTTCTTATTTCGTTCCTGCATTAGTTTTCCTCTCTGATGCTTCTTTTCTGCACATTGGTTTCCTCTATGCCCTCTGTGTGAAATATCTTTTCTTTTTGGCAGCAGCTGAATATCTCTTTGCTGATAGCTATATTTTTTCTTTTCATTTCTTTTTTTTTTTTTTAAATCATTCAGCATTATAGCAGAACATTTTGTAGATACTTACTTTAAAACTGTAAGTAAGAAAATCTTGTAATATTAAGATTTGGAAGTTCCTGTTGGAAAAGGTCAAACACAGAGTCTTTTTGTTTCTCCTGCTACCATGCCCAAGCTGAGTGATTACTAATCTTTATAGGATACTTAATATGCTGACTAAAATTCAAGAATTTTTTTTTTCTGATAGCTGGTGAAAAGGTGAACTAGAAGAACAGACTCCTGTCCCAAAATGGATGTGATTGTACCTAAAGCTTCACTGCTAATGGCAGGAAATATAAAATACTACTGAAGAGATTTCAAGCAGAGATATATGGTCTATCTCACAGTCACCAGAGATGAAATACCTGCCAAGCTGCAAATAGCATTGTGTCTTACAGCCACGGGATCATAAACAACTGATGTTTATAACAGCATTTTTAAAAGCTGTTAAAGTCTGAGCACTAAACAATGAAAGTATTTGGTTAATTGCAGCTCAACTATTGAAAATTAGAAGCTTTAAGGTTAAGTCTTCCAGAGGTGATATACTCTCTCTTCTTAATCAGTGTTAGATTTCAGAATGACTTTGGTGGGGAGACAGAAGATGGCAATTTCAATTAGCAGTGCTAAGGAATAAAAGAAATGATGTTTTATGAAAAAAAAAAGGCTGTGTATGCACACAGCTGTATTCTGGATCATGTCATTTAATTTTTAACGAATGTTATCATGGGTTTGCAGTTTCAGCTTTCACATTGAATTCAGAGCAAGAGGTCTCCTGCAATGTGCACCAGAGAGAAACAAAACATTCGGAAAAGAACTGAATTTCCCATATGATTAAAATTCTACAAATTTTACAAAATTTCCTATCTCTAACTTAGGCTGAAGACAAACTTTTTCAATGGTTTTTTCATAACTCTTTCCCATGTGTGTTTTGGGTGTAGATGGCAAGGTGGTAGCTGGGGGGGCTGCAGGGTTAGCCTCTGTGGGAGGGTCTTTCTCATGAACACACAGCCAGGTCCAATGGACTCCAATGGACCCACCACAGGACACAGCTGACTACATCAGCCAAGCTGATGGCACCTCCATGAAAACATATTTTTAAAAAGGCATAAAATGCCAGACAGAGAGAGGAGGAAGGAAGAAAAAGTGAGAGAAACAGCAGGGGGAAGACCAATGTCAGAGAGGGAGGAGATGCACCATGTCAGAGAAGGTATCCCCTGCAGCTTGTGGAGGGTCCATGCTGGAGCAAAGAAGTGTGAGGACGAAGCAGCAATACAGAGAAATTGCCATGTACTGACCATAACCCCCTTGCCCCCTGCACCACTTTTGGCAGGGGTAGAAGAGTCAGGAACAAAAGAATGATGCTGAGCATGGGAAAAGGGGGCCGGTGGGGAAAGGTGTTGCTTCAACATTTGTCTTTTTACTTCCTTCTACCCAAATTAGGAACTACATATTTATTTCAATTACCAGTAGGTGAGGTTGATTTTTCCAAGTTGAGCCTGTTTTGCTTGTGACAGTAACTGGTAAGGAATCTCCCTGCCTTTATCCCAATCCATGAGATTTCTCCTTCTTGTTCTTCCTCTTTTCTCCACTGTCCTGCTGAGGAAGGGGAGTAAGCGAGCAGCCAGGGAGGTGTTTGGCTGTTAGCCAGGGCCAACCCAACACAATGTGCCATGAGAAACTCAGAATGCATTGCCTAGACTCACACAAAGTGTGATTTGAATGTTGGTTTCATACAAAAGTAAAACAAACTGAGCTATTTGTCTTTCTGAGAGAGATATATATATATGTGTGTATATATATATATATGCGCGCACAAATACTTTCACTCACGTGTTCCCTTCATCGATGGATCTGACAATCATTTCTCAGTGAAGTCTCAAATCTTCATTTGAGTGACCAACAATTTTTCTATATTTAATCAGAATTCTTCAATTTTCTAAAATTGTGTAGTAGTTACCCAGCATCTTTCCATGCTTACCATTTTACAACTCAGATAATGAGGATAAAAACTGTAACATTTCTGGTTTTATCCATTTCGTGGAATACTGCAGTTTTAACCAAGTGTAACTAAATTTTAAAATGTGTGTGTGTGTCTGTCTCTCCTACTGTGGATTTACAGGCCTTAATAGGCTATGAAAATGGATTAGGAAATTGAGCTTGTTGCTCAATACTTGCTCTCTGTTTCTTATTTCTGTTTTTTGCTTATTTTTTTAAAGTCATTTCCCAAATTTTAGTAATTTCTATTTTTTTTACATATTTGGGGTTATTTTCCATGCTTTCTCAGTTCCTGGAATGCTAATAGCTCTGAAAATGACAGCACCCATCTGCTTTGTGCTCCTGTCTGTAGCACCAGTGGTAATACTGCATGGCTACAAGCATTGAAATAAACCTCATGGTAACCTTGTTCAATCAGATTTTGACATAGACAACTGACACTGAAAATGACATGCAGTTTGGTTTTGACTTAAACAGTAATTTCCAATAGAATGAATATTTTCTTACTTGTGTAATTTCACCTTTCGAGCAATAGCTTACCTTGCATGAAGCCACTAGTAACTGAAGAAGATACAGATACCATTTCAGTCTCCTCTGCTGGTTGCCACCGTTTCTGGCATACGTAAAAAAAAGCAATCCCTGTGCCATTGCTGAATACCTTTCTCATTCCAGCAAGGATGAAGACTTCATTTCTTGGGCCTTCCAGAACGGAAACTACACTGCCATCCGACAGGAGGCTGAAAGCACCAAGAGATAAAAAAAAAAAATCTGTCAGGAGTCAGGCTTCTACAGTTTCATGAAGAGGCTGAGAGGTTATTGCCCAAGACCATCGCAGGTTATTCCATTGACAATTTAACATTTATTTGCTGTGGGGCAAGGTCAGATACTGATGATCTGTCCCTATGATTTGTCCTCATATAATTTGTATTTGTTTCATTAATGTATTTGTAGCTGTAGTCATGTTACACAACAGTTAACTTGCTACTCGACCCTCTCATCAAGAGGAGTGGCTGCCCATATAAACCTGCACTGATAAGCTGAATGCTTTCCTCCACATAAACATTTCTCTATACCTTCACATACATTCTCACTCTGAAGATCATCTCTGAAATAATGCTGTTTCCTATTTTTTCACTAGTCTGTGATACAAAGGTGCTCCTAAATACGTGATCCCATGAAGTTCAGCGACGCCAGAGATACCATGAAGTGTCCAATGCTAGTATAAAAAAACCAAACTGCAGTAAAATGGGACTTTGTAGAGATATTGTGAGGGAGAATTGATGACTGGAATGTGCCATGTGCTGTACACTCTCTTTAGCTTTAACTTTCTTCCTGTTTTCTCACGGGAAGTACCAATTATATCCCTGGCTACCATGTAAGTGACATTTTGCAGATCATATAGAGCTAGATTAAAAACTTATGAAGTGCACTTTTGGATCAGGTTTAATTCAGGCTTGATCCATTTCAAGAAATTGCATTCTCTCACTACAAATCATAATTTATAGTTTTTCCCATTAAACGTTAAGGTTTCCACAACAGCTGCCTGTTTTTAATTGCACTGCCTTTTCCAAATTAAAGCATTATAACTTGCTTGTTTTCTATTAATGTATGTTTAAATTGATCTTTAATTCACCTTATCACATTTTTTAATATTAAATAAAAGCCGAAATACTGAAAAACTATCCAATATTTACATATTTATTATGCTAAGGATAGTTCTAGAAACAATCACAAGAATTTTCACCTTAAGGTACTGCTTAAAGTCTTTGTGCAGCTGTTAGAATTCAATTGCCACAGGTAGTGTAATAAAAAAAAATTATGTACAGAATTAATTTCTGTGATAATTCCAATAAAACTGGTGATGTTAGACTGGATGTAAGCTTAACTTTCTTGAAATACAGAATTAAATCTTTCCAAAATTACTTGCAATCTGGAGTAAAATTCTTTGAAGCTAAATTGGTAGTTCAAAAGAGTAAAAGGTTTAAATCTTCGCTGATTTACACTCTTACTACTTTACTCCTACTCTTTACACCAGTACTAATGTCTGACTCAATCCTGAGTGTGTTTACATCACTGCAATCTGAGGAATATGTTTATAACATCGGTTACATTGTTAGGGTTGACTGAGCTTAAAAAAGTCAGATTCACACCATAAAAACAGTATAAATTCCATCCAGAGTCTCTTAACTTTGGAGATTTATTATTAAAAAGACATAAAACTACCATTTGCTACATCTCCTATAGAATAATATTTCCTAGCCCAGAGCTTCAACAGATTTATATTACTTCTGTGGCACAAGAGAACTCATTTAAATTTCAATTCATGTCTAAAATCATCTATGAACTGTCATTAATTACAAGCATCAAATTTACATGTGTCTCCTCTATCTCCTTGGTATTCCTCAATAGTAATACAAAATAGCTATATCATTTTGATCAGATATACTGGCCATCCAAAACTTCTGATGCTTTTTTTTTTTTGGTCTTTTTCTTGACCACCGAACTTCAAATGAAGCAATAGTATGTTACTGTAAAGCTTATACCAATAACTGATTCATGTGCTATTGTATTAAGTGGGCATCTCATGGTCCAGCTGGAATTACTGTGCTTAAATACAGAGTATAAGAATATCCTCGGCGTCATATAAGACAATGGTCTGACATGGTTTTTTTGGCAGCAGCTGAGCTGGGTTAAGCCCGTACTGTTCTCCGCTCCTCGTCACCCTTTCCTTCTCATTAACATCCCCTCAGATCTCCTGGCTTAACCTAGGTAACAGCGCTCCACGTTAGCATAAACTAATAGTAGGGGTGTTTTCTAACCCAGATAATTTTACAGAAGCAAGTCAGTAATGACTGAGTGTGCTCTTAGGTTGGCAAATAGAAGTGATGATAACTCTCAGAGGTGATGACATCCTGGGAGAAGCAATGAACTAACTTTTTCAATCCGTTGAGCTGCATCAGGAACAACACATCTGACTGCAAACTCAGAAAGACTGTGAGTTTGAGAATAGTTGGTAGCTGTATCTAGAGATTTTAAAGGGTTAGATATGTCCCTTGTAGATAACACATAATTGTGCCACTAGATAATGTAGTTATTTATCTTTCATTTTTAAATATTTATTTGTTGGGGATTAATTACTAAGTGAACTTAGCTTTTTTGTTTTCACGCTGCTCAGGTAAAAGGGTCAGTCCTGAGAGCTGCGTATTTTTTTCCTGAATATTCACACTGCAAACATGAGACCAGTCATTTCTGAAACATTAATATTGATAAATTATTTTATGACATGAGTGTCAACAATAAAGAGTTTGACTTAAACTAGTCATTTATGACCAGAGTGAAAGCCTTTAAGTTCTCTTTTTTATGATATTTGACCTTCTGTCATTAACAACTCTGGTACTAAATGTCACAGATGCTCTAAGTTGTATGTTATTTTTGTATTTCAGTCTAGACAGATGGCTGGAAAATGAAACAGCTGCATGTGTTCCGAGAGCCTGGAGGCACTGCTGCTTGGACAGCAAAAATTCTTATAATGGACAGGTTCAGATTTTAGGGACAGTCCTACAAACTCTTGCTGCAATAAAAGAGCTTGGATTCACTCATAGACTCTGGTAATGTCAAAGAAGATAAAGACATGGGAATCATTTTGTGTCGGAATGAGACTTTTCAACTTCCTCTCAGTGTAAGGGCTACTTGCTGTAAACATTTTATTAAATCAGATAAGGTTTCAAGGTAACCAAAAGTAATTTGAGACCAACATGAAATTTTTTTATTTAGTCTGAACTTAGAGATTTTATGAAAGATTGAAATGTTTGAAAAATGATGTGGATACACTCTCGGTGTTCCAGAAGGTCTGATCTCTATGTGCTATTGGATTATTCTCTGAGGTTATTTGCCAATGACAAAACACAGAGCTATTTACGTTTGACCTTAATATGACTTTTCTTCAGGTCTAGGTATGAAGAATTTGATTGCTACAGAAATGTCATTCTGAGAAATTTGTGAATTACAGGCAGTAGGAGTGAAAGGGATTAGAACCTCTCTGGCAAAAAAGGTTAACAAGAACCTACAGAGCAAGTCAGAAAGAAAAGCTATAGAAGTATAAAGTCTCTTTTTTATTGTTATGAAGTGGCCACTGTGATGGAAAAAATACATGAGTTCTAAAATGCCTTTAGGAAAATCTAATGAGAAAAAAAGCAGCACTACTGCTTTGTTAAGGCTGTAACTGCATGGTGTAACGAGCACTTGGTGAAGTGCTAAAATTTAAATTGAATACATTGATTAAGATCAACACAGTAAAAGTATTGTTATACTGTGTAAGAGGGAAAAACAGGAATTTCAGAATACCAGAACTGGTAAAAATCATGGCGTAGTAAAGGAATCAATGCAGAACTTAAGGATAATCAGTCATAAACATATCATTGCTGTGAACATCTAGATTACATATTTATGCAATGACAGAATGACTCAATATTCTGTCTTTTAATGAGAAAATATATGAAATCATACAAAATTCCAGCTGCCCAACCAGAAAAATTATTCTCCAAGATTCATTCTTGACTTTCATTATCGCATGGACATCTCAAATTGTAAATCTTCTGGGCTTGAAAGAGGTCATATCAAAATAATTTTCTTCTGACCCAGCCTTTAAAGATCAATCTCATGTAGAGATCAGTAGAATGAATGATATGCAATTGGGCATTTGGGGCTATTCAAAATGCAATTGGAGAAATGCAAAAACCACATGCATCTTCTGAAGTGCACCTTGTGTAGGCCGTTTGTGAAGTTAGGCATAGTTACCGAAACTGTTTAAGCACCTTTGTTAGTGATCCTTCTAATTTGTACAAGCTCTGCATGACTAGATAAAAAGAACCGAACGGTCGGATCTGTGTGCGAACAGATGGAAGAGGAGTCTAGAAAGGTAGTACTTGGCCTAGTTATAAACTCAAAGATGATAAAGCTGCAGTGGTGAGGATATCACAAGATGAGATACAGCCAATATTCAAAGCAATGGAATGAGACACAGTAAAATTTGAGATTATAAATGAAAAGGCAAAGCATGAGAACATGATGAGATCACAAAGCAAAGAATGAAAAGAAAGGTTAAGGCCTTGATGCTTTTTAGGAATAGCAGATGTACATTTGTTCTACCTTAACGAAATTTTGCTAAATAAAACTTCACAGTAGGATCATGTTGTCCAGAATAACGTGTCTGATACTGGCCAAACTCACAAAACCACCATCAGAAAAATTTCTGTCACGCACACAGAGTCAGAGTATTTGCAACACATTTAAGGGTGACCGCAAATAAAACATCAGCAAAATATAAGACCTGAGTTCACTAGTGTGAGATGGAAAAGAAAGCATAGAAGATTATTTAATCATTTCACTTACAGGAGTTACGCATGTAAACTTGCATAGCAGAAGAGGGATTGTATTCTTCTTATCCAAAATCTGCTTTGCAATGAGAAGTAGGTCTTTCTTTTTTCATTATAATTTAAAAAAAAAAAATAATTCTGTGCATATGCACGCATAGTGGGTATCTGCCCTAAAATCCTGTCGTGTACTTAAAGAAGATGATTCCCTTATATCTTCTAAATACTAATTCAAACTAACATAAAATGCCTGTCAGTATGAGACTTCTTAATTATTACTTCCTCCGTAATATACCTATATATCCCCTCAGAAGGCAAGATGAAAATTAATAGTAGTTACTGAAGTAAATTGAAGTAAAATCTAGAATAAGCTGCACAAGTGAGAAAAAGCTTGAAAATAAATAACGCATTACCTCTCTGGTTTTGTTTTCTTACCATGTTAAATACAGAGGTGTGGAAAGAGAGTGGCATTTAAAAAAAAAGAAAGAAAAACGCAATCATTGCCTACAAGTATCTTTCCTGGAAGGTACATTAAGTACTAAGAATGCAGCAATCCCATGTTTAAAATAAGTCAGAAGCACACACTCCTATGAAAATAAAATTCCCACACAGAAGCGTAGCAGTAGAACATCTAATTCCTTATGTTTGAGAAGTGTTTCCCAGTATATTTTCTTTGATTAGGGCTCTCAATATTATATTAAATACGTAAGGTAAATTATAATGTAATGTTCTGGGCACACTTGTACCGCTGTGCTTTTCTCCCATAATGTTCTCACGTGTGTAGTATAATAATAGTAACACATCCTAAACACAACAACAAAATCAGTATGATATTACAGAATCCATGTTTCATCTAAGTTTTAAACCTTTTTTAAACATAGGAAAACAGGAAATTAAAATCCTGGTGTTGTAAGTTAAATTTTCCCTGAACTAACACTTAGGCTGGTAATCAGTTATCATGTGAGAGATTAGGCCTGAAAAAATAATGCAATGTAGCTGTGACCTGTCTATGAAGACAATTTGCCACTCTTTTTTCTTTATATTAAATTCTGTATGTAATTTGACATACTTTAGTGATGCTTTTTGCAGTGTTAGGTTGATGGTTGGACTAGATGATATGAAGGGTCCCTTCCAACCTAGGCAATTCTATGATTCTATTGTTCATGAGGCTGAAGAAAGAAAAATATTTCAGTATCCTTATGCTATAAATTTTCATGTATACATGGTTGTATATGAACTTCTATCTTGTGGATGATTTATAGGCCAGCCATGGACTAGAAACAATTTTGTGATAAAAGCAATCATTAAATATCACAAATGGTGGATATCAAATACTAAAATACTAATGAATACTAAAACCAATTGTAGACTCGCACCAAACTGATTCATACAAATCAACCCATTCATGAACAGAAGAAAAGAGAATTCACTGAATAAAATACTTTTCAATGAACGTTTAACCCACTTATATTCAAGATCATTTTCCTCGATTTCATATTTGGAAATGTTATCTAATGAAGCTTTATCGTTACCACTTTGTGCTGATTAAATACCATAATCCTCTTATTTGTGCAGATCCCTGGTGTTCCCCACT
This sequence comes from Dromas ardeola, assembly GCA_013398915.1. Lineage (NCBI taxonomy): Eukaryota > Metazoa > Chordata > Aves > Charadriiformes > Dromadidae > Dromas > Dromas ardeola. The sequence continues at coordinate 60,109 of VYZM01007296.1, read as the reverse complement.
TTTATTAAAAGCAGGGTTCTAATGAAGCTCATGAGGTGTCACTAGGTAATTACCACTTACACTCCGAAATGAAGCTCAGTTCCAAGCCATTTGCATTTATGTGCTAAAACTAAATGATTAATGTGGATTTTTATACATTTTTAGGTTTAATTTTTCAGTCTAATGAAACCATAAATTTCAAGCTTTCAAAAATATTCCTATCTCTTATTTAATTCAATATGTAATTGAGAACATGCTTTTGCTACAGATGGAGAGTCCTTTTCAAATTTGAATTAATTTGGTGTTTTGCTGAGCTAGTAGATTAAGTACTACAGATTGCCTGATGTTCACTATGCTAAATCTTAGCTTTCAAATTAATGGAATAAAATTTTGGAAATCCACAAGGTCAAAAATATTTTCTGCAAAGGTGATGGCAATATTTTCTGCCCACGCTGTGTGCACTGAATGACACCCACAAAATGGTGACAGCTGGAAACAGTCAAAGCAGAATGCTACTACACCAAAGTGAATAAAGTTCAGTTGAATATTTACTATATACAACGTATTCAGGAATTACACCTCATTTTAAGGAAGTGGAGATATTATGTTTAGCTGGTAGTACAAACACCCAATGCAAAATGATTACGAAACGATTATCCTTAAAGTTCAGGGAAGTATATCAAATTGTAAACACCAGGCTGACACAGCAGCTTCAGTGAGAGACTTCTGTGAAGGAATAAAAGAATGCCAAACCAAAATGAACTGTAAAATGGTCACATGTATAAAAATTGGGGAAAAAGAAAAAGTCCAGTGTAGCTACTTCAAAACTTGTACAAGTAATTCTTCCACTGATATATCATAGAATCATAGAATATTTTGGGTTGGAAGGGACCCTTAAAGGTCATCTAGTCCAACCCCCCAAGTGAGCAGGGACATACTTAGCTAGATCAGGTTGCTCAGAGCCCCATCCAACCTGACCTGGAATGTTTCCAGTTTCCAGGGAAGGGGCATCTACCACCTCTCTGGGAAACCTGTGCCAGTGTTTCACCACTCTCATTGTGAAAAATTTCTTTCTTTTATCTAGTTTAAACCTTCCCTCTTTTAGTTGAAAACCGTTACCCCTTGTCCTATTGCAACAGGCCCTGCTAAAATGTTTGTCTTTCTTATAAACCCACTTTAAGTTCTGGAAGGCTGCAGCCTCCAGAACGTCTCCCAAGAGCCTTCTCTTCTCCGGGCTGAACAACCCCAACTCTCTCAGCCTGTCCTCATAGGAGAGAGGTGCTCCAGCCCTTGGATCATCTTCATGGGCCTCCTCTGAAGCCACTCGGACAGGTCCATGTCTTTCCTGTGCTAAGGGCTCCAGAGCTGAGCCAGGTGGGGTGTCACCGGAGTGGAGTAGAGGGGCAGAATCAGCTCCTTTGACCTGCTGGACACGCTTCTTTTGATGCAGCCCAGGATACAGTTGGCCTTCTGGGCTGCAAGTGCACATTGTCAGCTCATATCCAGCTTTTCCTCCACCAGTATCCCTAAGTCCTTCTTGGCAAGGCTGCTCTCAACTCCTTCATCCCCCAGCCTGTATTGATACCGGGGGTTGCCCCAACACAGGTGCAGGGCCCTGCACTTGGCCCTGTTGAACCTCATGAGGTTTGCGTAGGCCCACTTCCCGAGCTTGTCCAGGTCCCTCTGGATGCGGCATCCCATCCCTCAGGCGTGTCAACCACATCACTGCAAACTTACTGAGGGTGCACTCAATCCACTGTTTATGTAATTGATGAAGATATTAAACAGTACTGGTGAATGGGCATTGAACCCAAACACCAACAACCCAACACTCTTTCCACATCAGCACTGTTGAAGAATGCTATTTTCTTTGCCTCACATAAGCATCCATGTATTCTTTTGTTCCTCTGAGATAGGAAGGGTAAAGTTATGTCATTACCTTGGTTATCTCACCTTTTGCCACCATTTTCTACTGAGCAATCAGGGCATTTTTCCTTGGGCATGATGAGAGGCACCAAAGCGTTATCTGACTCATACTGTCACTAATAAAGTAATGCCCAACTCTCTAGTATACCTACTACTACACACAGTGTATATTTAAGGGCTACTTTATCTATCATTATACAGAGACTAACAAATCTTTCTGTAAAGTAATATGTCACTGTATTTGTTCCATGAATAACACAATTGCTTGTTATTCAGAACTATCATATTTTACCTTTGACAAAAGACAGTAGTTATCATTAGGAAAGTGTTAAAGGGTTAATCACTACATTCAGTTACGAAGTCTATTAAGACAAAGTGTCTCCAAAATTCTCACAGTTATAATAGTAGTTAACAAAATTGCCATGGAATATTACAGCTAAGTCATCCAACTTACAAATCCCCAGGTTCAAATCTTCCAGTCAGGGGGGTATAAAATTCAGGGCAATATCTCATTTTTGCTCCATAACATCTGTGACAAGATGAAATGCATCACTGACAATCTAGTGATTCATGAAATGAAAACTCCTTGCTGTTTATATCAACGCAGACATTCCCCAGGGGTGCTTCACAAAACACCTGTCCGGTTGCACAGCATGTAAAGCATGAGACATTAGCTATCTTACAAACATCTCTTATTTCTTTTTTTTTTTTTTCAGAAGTGCTAGCCTTAGAGAAATTGCAGTATCTATTTCACTTTCTGTCACTAGAATTTAAAGACGCTCTCAGTGGGTGGAAACAGCAGACTGATAACCTCAGCACTGGTGTTCTCTACAAGTCTTTGAAAGACAGGTGCAGCATCACACATAATTCAAATGGTTGCTTTGCATTTATTTCCCCAACCTCTTCAGATTCCCTCTTAAAAAAAAACCCAACAAACACCCCTTTTACCTTAGGCAGAACTATACTTCTAAGCATTGCTCACAGCTATGAAACCAAGAGTGCACTAGTCACTCCTAACTCAGAGAATGCAAAGACCTACCTGGCTTCCTATAGACAGCATGGAAAGAAATTAGCCACCTGCTGAGGATAATCCTAATGCCCCAGCTGTGAGGAGAAAGCATTCTGGAGCAAGTCAATAGAGAATTACAAACCCATACACAATATCTACCTTCCTACCCTGCCTTAAAGCATGGTAGCTCTGCCTGCTTTGAATCCAGCCTAGAGCCTGTTCTTTAGAGTGAAGGTCTGCAGACGCTGTTTTCTTCCCTTTTTCCCAAAAGGGTAATAACATTACTGCTCCGTGCTGAGTGGTTGCTGAATTCCTTCTGCCTAAGGAGCTATTATAACGCAGCCCTCCAGTATCATGCAGTCCTTCCAGTCACACTTAGCAGGTAGGACCGTACAGGCAGCACTGCATCAGCCACAGACTGTGTGGCTGTTGCTGATGCATCCATTGTGTTTGGAGAACACTTATTAGATGGAGTTTCTCAAGTGACTGCAGTCTTTCCTCTGGCCAGTTTTGGGATTACTGACAGGCCTAATTTCTCAGAGCAGAGCGGCTTTGGGCATGGACATAGGGTAAAGCAGGGCTTTTGCAAATTCCAGGTCAGAAAGGCAAATATTTCACAAATACAGGCATTAGTGAGCAATTTTAATTTTAGGAGGTTACCATCTGCATAACCCCTTTTAGACACTTTGACAGGTTCTGTGCTGTCTAGAGGTCCTCAAGCATTGCTCTAGCTCCCGCTTTCAGATCATTCTCATGATGGCAAAACTGTGCATATCTTTCCAAAGCTGCTTTGCCTCACAAACCAGCCAAATACAATGACATGAAGTCTTGCCTGATCAGCTTTGCTATGATTGAGCAATGTTGGCCATGTATAAGATTTTAGGGCACAAAATACCAGCACTTTAGCAACTATTTCCACTCAGAGGTTGCCTTTGGGATTTAGATGCTGGTTTCACCTTAACCATAATCCAATATTCTCCTCTTGTCACCCAAAAGTTTTTGTGCTTGTATTCCAGCCGTTTCTCAAAAGAAAATTCAAAGCCATAGTCCTTCCAGGACTTCCAGGAGTAACCATCAAGATAAGACAGCTGTGGAACTGCCACACCTCTTATTGCTTGCTATTATTGGTACAGTGGAACAATTTAGTACTATACACACTGTAAAAATTGTGCTTTACATATGCTGTATAGCTGACTGACTTGCATAGCTCATAAAACAATAGGAAGAACTCATCAAAGTTTTTGCCCACTTTTCACTTCTAACGACTGTTCACTCAACAATGCTTGAAAAACAGACTGAAACTGAGAGCACAGTTTTGATTCTGAAACCTGCAGATGTGGTAAGATTGCAAATAAATATTAGACACCAGCGTTTCATCCAGTTCAAGAGCTCCTGCATTTCTTCACAGCTCTGAAATTGTCTAGAATTAATTCTTCAGTGTAATGGGACTACTCTTCATAATTGTGGCATTACTTGGCCCAGAAGGACAACTTTCCGGTGAAAGCATGCTTTCCCTGAAAACTAAAATTTATGCTTTTTTAACATCGAAAGCAGTATCATCATGTTTATACCATAACAGTCTGCCTCTGGGCTACCTATATTCCATGGGCAGTAAATGAAAATATTAGGAATTTAGTCTAAGACAAATTACTTTCTCTACTACATTTGTAATAATGCACAGCATGGAAGATGACCGATAATGTAGCATGAATTGCACTCTTTAGCCCTCACACAGAGACACATTTGAACATTTCCTTTCATCTTTTTTATTCCTCAAAGCACAAAAAACAATCTACTCCCAAAGCATCAGCTGTACATCAGCTTCATGTGGTGAACAGTGGTGTTCCCCAGGGGTCAGTACTGGGTCCAATGCTGTTCAATATATTCATCAATGACCTGAATGACCTGGGAGTACTGGTGGCCAACAGGATGCCCATGAGCCAGCAATGTGCCCTTGTGGCCAAGAAGGCCAATGGCATCCTGGTGTGCATGAAGAAGAGTGTGTGGCCAGTAGGTCAAGGGAGGTCATCCTCCCCCTCTACTCTGCCTTGGTGAGGCCACATGTGGAGTACTGTGTCCAGTTCTGGGCTCCCTGGTTCAAGAAGGACAGGAAACTGCTGGAGAGGGTGCAGCATAGGGCCACCAAGATGATTAGGGGACTGGAACACCTCTCTTATGAGGAAAGGCTGAGGGAATTGGGTCTATTTAGTCTGGAAAAGAGACGGCTGAGGGGTGACCTTATTAATGCTTATAAATACTTAACGGGTGGGTGTCAGGAGGATGGGGCCAGGCTCTTTTCAGTGGTGCCCAGTGACAGGACAAGAGGTAACAGGCCCAACCTTGAACACAGGAAGTTCCACCTAAACATGAGAAGGAACTTTTTACTTTGAGGGTGGCAGAGCACTGGAACAGGCTGCCCAGAGAGGTGGTGGAGTCTCTGTCTCTGGAGACATTCAAAACCCGCCTGGATGCATTCCTGTGCAACCTGCTCTAGGTGAACCTGCTCTGGCAGGGGGGGTGGACTAGATGATCTCCAGAGGTCCCTTCCAACCCTACCATTCTGTGATTCTGTGATTCATGGTGAGAAGTATCCCTAAATCTACTATAACATTAAAACCAAAGCTGTACGTGGGGTTAGATTTGGGCCAGTAATTATATCTAGACTCAAAATTATGTGACAACTTTCACGCTCTAAGAAAAAGAAGCTAATTTTGGTTTTCCATTCATTTTATAGTCTCATAGAAAAGAATTTACAAGGAACTGCGTTGAAGTCTTTTTCCATAACTGAAAACTTGTTCTTGTAAAGACCTTAAGAACAGGTAAAATGCTAATGGGACTGAGAAGAGTAACACTTAAAACAGATGCTACATTCTCAGTTTAAAACGTAAATTCCAAATTTATTAAATAATTTTCAGTTACATCAAACCTATTGAAATTTGGTGTGTTATACCTAGTCAAAAATTCACCTGGATGTTTTGAAAAAAATGTAGTAATTAACATATTTTTCAGAATTCTGTACACAGGAATCTGCTAGGCTTAGTCTGTGTGCTTGTTTTAATTCTTGTAAGTATGCCAGCCATGTTGTTACTGGGAAAGAATAAATGGTTTCTTGTTGGTTTTAGTGAGAAAGGTGCTATTCAGTTTTCTCTTTCTTGCGATTTTGGGAAGCTCTAATAAAATACAGTGATTCAATCTGCAGATAGTGGCTATCACAGGGACATTATTTTTCACCTAAATTGTTATTCTTTTATAGGTTACAGAAATCTTCACTTGTAACCTTATCTTAGAGATAATATATGTTAAAAAAATTCAGCAAGCATGAGGTCAAGCTAAAAAGAGCTCTGATGAAGGATTTTCATTAAAAGTTGATGCAAGAAGGTTTCATCACACATGCAATGCAATGTTTCTAAATCTTCTGTTGGTTTTGATAGTGCTGTTTCTGTAGCTCTCTCAAAACAAGTCACTTTGTAGAAGCTAATTCATTCCTCTTGGTCACAGCAGTACCTCTTTGTCACCTTGAATCAGTGTTTTTCTGATCCTGTTCCTGCAAATTACAGTGTTCCCATGAGCTTTTCAAAGGATTTCTTGCTGTTATGGTGTAAGCTATTTTTCTAAACAGAAATTGCGAGACATTATTTATTTATTTTAAAGTTGCCCTCTAACAAAACCATGTCTTAACTCTTCAGAGAGGTTACTAAAATCAACGGCATAGACCATTTTTTAAATAAAATTACACTGAAAGTTTATAAAGCGCTGTATTTGAAATGATATTTCAACATAAAGGATTCAGAATCCTACACTAAGCTTTTTTCCCTTAGGTTTGGATTATATCAAATCAAACTCAGCTAGTAAATAAACACGTAGAACTCAGTAATACTTTCAATGAGAATTTCACTTCCATCCTGGCTAGATGTGGCTTATTATCTTTAATTATTAGCAGATATCTACTACATCTGTAAGCAGCCAGCTCAGCTAATTTTCATTTTTTTCTTTAGACTATCCATCTTCTAAAGACAAAAATATCTTAATATCCCTAGAAGAGAAGTAAAATTCAAGTTATTTATGATTCATATTCCTATGATTATTATACATATCTCACCTCCTGATGTATTTCTATATCTCCTTGTTCCCTATTTTAAGAGTTAGGATTATACAAACATCTATACAGATGTGTTTAAAATCAAAAGATCGTTATTTAAAACGGACAAAGGTGTTGAGCTCAGTATGAATCAATATTATGTCTGCAAATGTTGCATCACTACAGTGTGTACAATGATAGCATTAAATATTACTGTTTCAGAAACCTCAACAGCATAATTATTCATAGACCTATTCAAAAGATACTTGCCAAACTTTTTTTTATAACCAAAGTATTATTGGAGTACTCAAAACAGCTCCACCTAGAAAAGGTGATGACTCCTTAGGGACCTCACCTTGGACCTTCCATCTTTTGCAAACTGTAGTTTCTCATGCTTACTGAGCACTCAAGAAAAATGCGCACACACAGGCACGCGCACACACACGCAACCAAAGAAAAATCTTGAATCACAGCATACCACGTGAATTCTTGTATAGGGCCAACATTTAGATTTTTTTTTTCTAAGTTAGCATCAAGACTGGGCAAGACAAATATCCTAAAATACCTATGAATTTCAATTTCAGATGAGACAAATCTTACTGCTACGGACTAACAAGTTGTTGCATCAAATACAGAAATGTTCATCATCTTGTACAGTCAAGGATGAAAAACAGTGCCAGCATACTGCACATTTGTCTACTGAGCAGAAGTTTGTATTTATAAACCATCATAAGAAAATTCTTTTTCTCTAAACAGTATTTTTATAAGCACCAAGTAATTGCCATTTGCAATGGTAAGACCTATGAACTACTACATGAACTACAGATAGGGTAGGTACTCAGTCCTACAGCTCTTCTTCCAGAAAAAAAAAAAAAAAGAAAGAAAGAAAGAAAACAAAAATTAAAAAAATAAAAAAAAAAACAAATAGAAAATAGTTATGATAAAAACCATCTGTACACACTGTCGTTCTCTAAAGAGCATTCCATCAAATGGACACTCTCTGCATTTATGACTAGCCCATTCTAGACTCACCCCTTTTGCAATTTCAGTCGTATATTACATCAGACATAGATGGCTGTTTTATTCTGATGGAATCATACTGCAATTTCTTTACTAACTCCACCTTTTTTTTTTTATCAGTTTAGGAATACAATCGTGGCAGCACGTATTTTACATAGCACAGCACAATTACATAGCACTAAATGTAATTCAGGGTATATGATTTTTGTGTTACACTCAAATAACAGTGCTACCATACTGGCTACAAAAACATACTTTATACGGGCATCAATAAATGTGCTTTTGTGAGCATGTGTGTAAGACAGAGAATCTTACTTTATTTGAGGGATTTCATAAAGAATTGCCCTTGAATGATTTTCTAAATCTATCTCAAGGAATTTGCAAAGTTTATCCTCCTCTTGCTTCTGCCCTCCATTTCTGAATAACCCACAGTCATGCCTTTAAGGCTTCTAACTATTCAGCTTTGACACCGCTTTGCGCTCTCTTTTCCAGAAACATCATATGCTACAGCTCAAATGCAGTTATTTGGGTTTTTTCAACCGATGAGAGCCCAGACATAGTGCAATGTGAAACGAGCAAAATATTGACAGTGGGTTTTTTGCGTTTTTTTGTAAAGCAATTGAGAAAGAATTGAGCACCTTGGCATCTGGAACAAGGAGCTACAAGTGCCTGCCTCGTACCCTGCTCCTGCCTGGCTGGGAGCACTCTGCAAGTGCTTCTTAGAATATGGTACAACATGTTTACAAATTTTATCAGCAAAACCACAGTAACAGAAGGCTTGACCCAAAACACTTGGAGTCAGTGGAAAGACCCTCAGCAACTGGAACAGATTTTGTGCCGCAAAGGACCGGTCTGTGCTAGGCAATGTACTTACCTAGCATCTGGCACAGTCCCATTTGCAGCAACTACAGTTCACATAAGAACTTAAATATTTAAACTGAAATTCATGCTTCAGAGGTTTTCATTTTAATTAATTAAAATGAAAATTATGTTTTATGCTATAGTATAATTTAGTAAGCCTTAATATGTATTTCTGTCACTGTAAAAGCCTTCAGATCATATACTGCTTTTGAACAGATAATGTCCAATACAAAATGGCAGTTAATCTTTTCCATGTCTCATCCCATTAATTTTATATCAATAACTGTGTACAGAAAGAGGCAGAGATGAGAGTAAACTCTGCCATGCGATAGGATAGAATCGTATCGCTTGACATCTGAATGTTTGATTTTCAGTTCTTTTATTGCTGATTTCCTCTTATTGTTGAGGAAGTGTGATGATGAGCAGCGCAATACAAAAGCATGGCCTTCCTTTTTATTAAAGGACGCACAGGGGACACAGAGGACGTATGAACGCCACTCTTGTTCTCTGCATTTTATATTCTAGCACTAGCAATTTTTGTTTAGTTTTAGCTTTATGTAGCTAATAGGGTAAAATGAAACTGGCAAAACCCCATTTTGCTGGATGCTTTTATTTCTGTTCCTTTTTCCCCATTTATGTGCGTGTGCCAGGAAGGGTGCCTGCAAATTAGAGCACAAACAAAACACATCACTTTCTTTCATGTTTGTTTTTTTTTTCTTTTCAGATGAAACCATGTTCCTACTTTCTGCTTTCTGTCTCCATTTGTTTAAGAAACAATTATTGTCCCTTTTGAAATTGGAAAATGTCAAGATTTCTAACTTCATTGGATTTTGAAGTGCACTCTACTTGTTTCGTAGAAAAGTGTGTTTTAAAAATATCTATATCTCTGTTTTGTTTAGTTGTGCAGCCAGGTGACTGTAGTGCCTTTGCAGAAAGTCCACATGTTTTCTGATGCACAGTGTCAGACTTATGCCTCTGGAAAAGTCAAAGAGTATTTGAAGGTGGTGATTTTAACCTATTGCATACATATAAATAAGGATAAAATCAAATTATTGTCTTAAAATATTGTAATTCCATAATTTTAAAATACTACAGCAAAAAAAAAAAAAAAAGAGGAGTGAATTTTATAAATCTTTAAAATATAATACAACTTGTACTAACCACATATGGGGGAATTTTCTAAAGGGCTCTCTTAGGTATGCAGCATCAGTACCAGGCATTTAGGCTGGGACATTCAGAGAAAAAAAAAAGATAACTTTCCAAAGGCAATTGAACACTTGGGCATCATTCTGCTCTTGAAATATACTCTCAGTCCTCAATATGCTAAGGTGGAAAATGAGTACCTAGTCAACGACCTTTCCAAAATCTCCTCCTGCAATGTGTGCTGTTTTCACTGTTCTGCTCACAATATCAGGTGGAAAATCTTCTGACAGAACAGCTTTCCTCTGGAGATTCTGATTCAACAAAGCTGGAACCAGCTGATTTCCAATTTTTGAGGCAATGCTGTCTGACTTCTTGCCAGCTGCCGACTTTCTTTTGCTGCTCCTCTGCTTACCCGCTACCTGGCTACGTACTGTGATGCCAGTGTCTGAGAGGAAATGTTGGACAATTAGCTCTGAAAACTAAAACTCATGCCTATATCTTATGAATGGTCTGTACTAAAAGCAAAACAGAAATTATAGATCTGGTTATATGTATGCTTAGTGTTAAAAAACCACTCCCCCAAAAGGGGAGCCCTTTGACTTTCCAGGTTTGCAACAACTTGTTTTGTGGTGTGTTAAGGGAGACAGGTCTCCCAGTGTTTCCCACCCCTGCAAACAGGAGTGGCAAAAGGGTGCTGCAGAACTGGCCTGCACGGTCTCAGAGCTCCCAGGTGCACCATTTGGTCAGTCAACCCTCCCAAAATGGACCCTGACCTCCAACAACAGCCAAGTGAGCCCAGTAGCTAGTAGCAGCCTGCACAGAGGTAACCACCGAAGCTGCCTCCTGAGAGGCTGTAATGCGAAAGTAGTTTCAGATATCGAAAGGCTGGTAACTTTGATGGCACCAGTTTTGTGGCAGCTTTTTCATGTGTGAGCTGCTGAGGGACCTGGCTTGCTGCTGCTCCACTGCTTACCCGCTACCTGGCTACGTAATGTGATGCCAGTGTCTGATAAAAGGTAGAGAGGAAGTGTTCGGACAATTAGCTCTGAAAACTAAACCTCACGCCTATATCTTACGAATGGTCTGTAGTAAAAGCAAAACAGAAATTACAGATTTGGTTATATGTATGCTTAGTGAATCAGTGTTATGAGATTAGAGCTATAAGGTGTTATAACAGGTGAAAATGTTGTGACCAGCAAGAAATTCACTTCGGTTAGAAAAAACTTTTTAAGGAAGACAATGAAATTTTAAGCACAGGGAAGTCCTTGGAGAAGGTATTGACTGCATCTGCAAGAAGACGTTAAGTGATCTCAGCCATAGCTGTTGATCTCAGCCATAGCTGTATCTGCACTATGGCTAGATGAAAAGTTTTGAATAAAAGCAGAACAGGAAGTATGACAGCCTTGAACAAAAGAAAAAGTCTATCAGAAGGCTGCTGTGCCGCTTTCTGAAAGCCAGCATTCAGGAGACAGGGTGCTATTAGGTACTTATCTAAGCTGCAAGTGGTATTTTAAAGGTCAGTATAACTAGAATTTAGGCATCCAGGGCAAAGTTCTTCTGACAAGTATTAATTAACGGGATTTTGGGGTTGGTGGCTGAGTGCCCTTTAGCAATTATTTCCAAACAAGTCAACTGGTCAGTGTCTTAGCAAGAAATATCCAAAGTAAACCCTAGGTGTCAGCTTGTTTTAGATGCCCAACTCCTGGGCTAATTGGTTCTTGGTGCTCTCAGGCAGCCTAGTAGCCCTGCAGTTTATGGCACAAGCTGTTGTCATTCTCTGGAGGTATTTCCAGCAAGCTGAAAAATTCCACATCAGTTGTTACAATATATGGAAACCTCATGGAAGACATTGTGTGAGCTGACCTTTTGTTCAGATTTGTAAATTTAAAAACCCAAACTAAAACACAGGCTTCTTAACAATAAAGATTTGCAGTTTTCAGTTAGCTCTATTGTCCGTCACTTCAGAAAGTTACATCAACACTTAAAGCAATATTTAGTTCACTCCACATGCAAGTGATAAGTCCTTTAAATATGAAGGTTATAGGGAAATCTGGAGTGTATAAATTCGCAGACCACATTTCACAATTTTATGATGTTTCAGAGCTCGCTTGTTGCAAAACAAGACGGTGATTAGATGAGGGACATCACCTACAGCTTCTGACCCCAAATGGATACATCTTGAATAAAAAGCTTATCGTCATTCATTATTTGTCAATGTATCTCAAGACTCCATGGCCAACCACTCCTGGGGAGGCTAATCCAAAACCACAGAGAGAACATATAATATCGATTTCTGCTTGCTTTTTCACAGAGCTTTTTGTAGTGTATAGTGAGCAGAAACCCACAGCGCTTTCACAGACTCAGGAAATAGAAGGAGATACAATTTGAGGAGCAGAGTAGGACATAATGAGACCTGAGCTTGGGAGCCTTTCCACAGTCTGCAGAGACCTAACTGCTAGAAAATATGATAAATTACTTGCCAAGTTTGTGTTCAACATTTCTTAGAAGAACAATTCCTGCTGCCAAGCACGTTCTCTTCCTCTCCATGTATGCGTATGCATAAATAAAGCCCTGGCAATCTCTGGTAGAAGGTGGGATCAGAGGACTGATAATACTTTTATATGGGAGGTACACAGGTAGCTAATGTATAATTCGTTTACATTCCAACACAGATGACAGAGAAAAAAAAAGAGAATGGCACACTGATATTTAGGAAACTTGTATGTAGCCAGAATGTGTCCCTGTGCTACCTGTCTACACATCAACATGATTAATCCGGCACACATAGCTGCCTGTCATTCCCATTTTCAGTACTCACAGACAATAGCAAGGATTCCTCTGCTCCATGTACCCCTATTCTCCTCAACAGTGATTTTTTCAGAAAGCTACTGAACTGGCTGTATAAATATGACTTACACAGCCTGTAATAACAAAATAATATAAAACCTAAGCACACTAGTTACAAATTTTCTACAATTCCATTAATATAAAATATGTTAATATCAATATGACTTTGAGCAGGGCAAATGTTGGATATGCATACTTTATCTCTTTCACTGTTTCTGACCTGTAGCTCACAAGCAAACTTAGGAGCAAACAACCTCTTCTACATCACGGGTCAGTACTTTGCACAGACCACCATCCATGCTTGCTTTCTCTCCTGCCTCCTGGGTGATAGTGTTAATGCAGAAAATATAACTTGGTCACCTTTTCTGACAATTGCAAGTACTTACCTCTGGCTTCTTCCACCTTTCTAGCACAGCGAGTGATGACTTCTGAGTCACAACTCTGGATCACATTGCACTGCTTTTATATTCAGTAAGTGGGCATGTATGTCACCTCCAGCATATTTTCAAAGTTGTTTGGAAGCCCTTCAAGCCTCTTGTCTTCTAGTTAGAATTAAGAATGAAAAATGTTCTGTTCCAGGAATTTTTTCTGAAAGTTCCAACGTTATTTTCCATTCTTCTCGTGGACAAAGGCAAGGTATTTCAAAGTGTATCACTGGGGAAGAGTAGAAAAAGAGACAATTACACTTTAAGGTTGCTTACAGCTCATAGATAAATCAACAAGCCACATCTTTAGTGGACTGAGGAGGTTTAAGTATGGTCAAATGGGCAACCAGCTTTTCCAGGAGTTCAGTGCTCTCCTTAATCAACCAAACAGCTTAATTCTGTACCTGCTATGAGCCTAATGAAATGGCATGGTGTTATACACATAAAGACTTAATATATAAAATATTTTTTTAAAAAATCATTCTCAAAATATTGTTGTAATACATCATGTGAATCCATAGCACACCACTTTAAGAAATCAAGAAGAACCCTTGTACTAGCCCTAAATTTGGAAGTGATTCCTGCATTCATCTAAGGACTGAATTTGGCCTACAGATTTAATTATTGCTTTAGAATTTGCTATTGGAAACAACTAGATAAAACAAGCCATTAGCAATTTAAAAGCTCCAGGATTATATGCTTTTACGTGTGAAGATTTTAAACACTTTCAAGGCTTCCTTGCTTAAAAGTTTGAAACCTAAATTTAAAGACCTTGAATCTAAAATAACCTCAGGAGAAGTATTACAGAAAGAATTATTAATTGATCCTCAGCCCTTTCAAGACCTATTTCTTTCTTCCAGTTAATTTCTCTATTTCCCATCAGTTCTTGTTCAAAGACGTTACCAAGTTACTATATGCAATTGTTCACTGCATCATATGACTGCTGCTTACACAATACATCCAGGACCAGGATTTGGTCCAGTGCTTTTAAGACTGAAGGAGAAAAGCCTCTTCCTATCTGTTCTGCATTTTCTTTATTAAATATAGATTTCATCTGGGTACTACATAATGCCTGGTGTTGAGCATTATTGTGCAGCAAATACCACAAGGAGTAAAGTGGTTAAGAGGAACAATCAAGATGGGTGCAAGCATTGAAGTTACAGAAAGATATTAAAAAGCCTTTAGTTAGGAGGGGAATAAACTTTTAATCTGAATCAAATTGTGTTTATTACTTCATTATACCACTAAAAGGAAATTAGACCTTAACATTGGCTTATTTCCAACACTTCAAAGTCTATCAATACAATACAAAAGAAGAAACAATAATGAAGCAAGGAACCTCTGTCGGTTTGACAACTTGTCTAATATTGGCAGCATGGTTTCACTATGACGACTCCAAAGATGTTTCAAAATAGTGGGTCCGCCAGTTTTCAGTAACAAGATAAGTGAAGTGTCTTTGTCTTTCTAAAACCTGTTAAAACCATTTAATCATAAGCTAAATGTGTTACTTTACTTTTTTTTTTTTTTCCACGTATAACAATCTTGAAAGCAAATCCTGCTTTGCTAGCTAAAAGTGGTATAAATTTCCCAGTTTGTTACGCTTTTCATTGCCCAGTCTGAGCCACTTCTTTACTCTTGGCTTTCTACTAACACAGTTTACAGAATATAATTGTTTGAATTACACCAAACTGTAAAACAGCCACTAACTCCATTTATTGTGAGAGAACAGTAGAGCATTAATGTGATCAAATTAAAGCTGCTATGTAGAGGGAAAATATTTGTACAACAGAACAAAAAGAGAATTAATAATGACCAGAAGGTCTATTTCTAAGAACAATGTAGGTCTTATCCTCATAAAAATCCCAAAGAGAAGCAGTCCTCAAATCCTGTATTCTATCAAAACCAGACTTCAGTGTTGCACTTACAACACCTCACAAGAGTCTAACTTGAAAAGATCCTTTGATATAGCTAGCTACTGTTTTAAAACACATTATATGTACATTTTTGCATAAAGAATGTGATACTCTTGAATTTTTAAAATATGTGACTTTATTCTCCCTTATATCTGCATCCAACTCTTAATCTAGTTCCTCATTTTGACATCCTACAGATTTAAGCTTCGTCTGGCTTTCACTTGGCTCCTGCTTGCCTAATACCACCGGAAATAAAGTACTCATAGGAGACTTCTGCCTTAAGAAAGAGCTCAGTGGTGACACAAAATTATCTCCTGAGCTGCAAGAATAAAGTACATTTCAGCTTTATAGAAACATGAAAATAAAGCCCTCATCTTTCATCACCTTGCTACCTTAAAAAGAACATCAGACATGATAAGGAACTAAACTGTTATAAATGGTAAATTACATTTTGGTACTTACTAAAACTATAACACAAAGCATGGCCTGTTTCTCAATATAACCTGGTTTGCTTCTTAGCAGGGCTAAGGCTGCATGCAGACAGATTGGCTAGCCTGATGTGACTTGCCTTTGAAAAACCATTTCAATGGGGGACAATTTCCACAGCCACCTTTGTACCCTACGTTAATCATCTCTACACAGTATTATGAAACAATGGACTAGTCGTCTTTTACAAGGATATAAAAATAGTATAAAGATAACAAGGGACAAATATGTTGTGACTGATAAATTAGAGAATCCATTTTGAACTGTATTGGTTTTGCTACAAGCCACTTGAATGTGTTTGCACCTTCAATTTATGGCTACCTTTTAAGAGAGTGTCACTTGTCTTGGATCAGTCCTTAAAAGCAGAAGATTTCAGGCTTGCTTATTTCTCTTCCTAGCCAATTTTCTATACCTGTGGAAACCTTCAATGCATCCTATAGAATAAGCTGACATTCCATGAGCTAAAACCAAAATTACTTGTGTCTGCCCTTTACCTAATTAATCACCAATCTCTTTATTTTCTCTCAGGTAATCACATCATTCCAAAATACCACGTGGCTTAAACAAAGCCAGCACGTTGCAATAATATTTCAATTTGAAACTCATGCACATGTATCTGATTTGGAAATAGAAATGTGAATCTATACTGGATGTTTAACATTGAGACTAAACTTTTTTATCTTTAGAGCTGAGCAAAGACAGAAATAATGAAAGCAAATAGTTTTGGTAGAAACAAACTCAGAAAAATAAGAAACCACCCTGGGGGTCTTTGCAACCATGCTAGATGTTTTTTCATAAGATTTGCAGAGGCAGCAGTTGAAAAACAAATTTCAAGAGAGGAAAATAAATAAAGTAAAAATTTTCATGTATGTAGAAATTCTTGTGGGAATAAACAGTCACAGTTGGTTCACAGACAAAGAGTGGGAAAGCGCATGTATATACAGACACATACAAACATCTCTTCTTATGGAAGCAGACATTTACAGACATTTAAAGACCATAAGCATATATTCTTCAAACTTTGACACTATATTAAGGCATTCACTTATTATCCTTGGTTTCTTTTTCTGTAACTCTGGAGAAGCCATTTCCAAAGAGGTGTAGCAAGAATTGTTAAAATATACATTCTCTTGGCAAACTTTATTTTCCACTACTCTAAAACTGTTCCCATTTTTTTTGACCAATGCTACTTAATCCAGCAATGCTTACTAGCAGTAAAAGTTATCCCTTAATTTTTATTAAGCATTCTTTTTCCGTCTTCTAGATGCTGTACCACATGAACATATGGCTCAAATAATTTCCATCACTTATATTCAGCATAAAAAGGCTTATGCTTCTTCAACAATTTCTTATGTTCAGCCTAGCACACACATGCCCCTGAAGTCATAGAACATCAGACTTTTAACAGCCTTGTCTGTGAAGGCTGACAGTACTTACAGTCTGGAATTGATGCTACCAGGTCCTTGAAATAACACAGCCACCAATAATTGGAGCAGAAGTTCCAGTCCCCTAAAAGTCAGATATTCGTTACACCAGTCAAGCAGCCACGGGCAAGTAGGCTAAAACATGCTTTTTCACCCCCATCTTATGACATCAAGTTTTGGAGAAAAATACAAATAGGTCACTTTGAAGAATGTACAGTGCTTTTACCTTCAGCTTTTTCAATGTATACCTACTTCAGTGGATACTGGATTCTAGTTCCTTCTTTAAAAGGAGACACCTTGCTTTTAAAAAAGGTACTTGCCCATCCCAGGCTGGGTATAATCAGCCATTACTGTGGAAGGATGGGAAGGGTTAATGATAATGATACCTTATTTCTACACAGCTTCCCCCATTACCTGTAGAAAGGCGTAAGGCTGTGGTGAATCAGAAGTTACTCATCTGATTGGAGCTCCTGCAACAGTTCCCAGTGACAATCTTAAGAAAAATTTAACTTTAAGATGAGGACATGTGGAACCTTGACAAATACTGTGTTATCCATAATAGACCGTGAGGTTTCTAGAGTAATAATTTACCAATATTAGAATGGCAGTAGATAAAAACATGCAACATTGAAAAGCACAAAAAAGCCCCCGGCTGTTTTATATGACCTTATCTATAAAAATCCTTACCTACTATGGAGATTTCTTTTCAAAGGAGAAAAGATCAGACCAGTTACATTACAATAAATTAGTGTTTCTGAGTATGTAATATTTGACTCAAATTTATGAATTTACAACTATAATATTACAAGTTTGGTGCATGGATGAAATTATTATGGTTAACTAAAAGCACACAAATTCATCTCTAAGTAATGTGGCACTTACAGATATTTAATTTCTGAAACAAGAAGTGATTTCTCGTGAGTGAAGAATGTGAACATAATGAGAAAAAAAAAATCAATAGTCAGCAGAATTATTTCAAGTAACAGAGTAAGTAGGTTTTATTTCCCCCCCAAAAAAAAGTATTTTTTTAAAGTGTAATTCACTTTGAAGGTTTTAACTGAACTGAAAAAGGTCAAGATTTTTATTATAGTTACTTACATTATGTTGCTAGAAAGTCAATAATCTTTAGTACTGACACCTATTATACTAGAGTAGAAAGCCACCTTTCTTCATCTGTAGTTCTGACAATAATCTGTACTATTTCTTCTCAAAAGGTTTAACTATTAAAAAAAAAAACAAACAAAACATAAAGAAATCCAAGAAATCTGGTACCATTACAGAATGTTTTACAGTGTTTAAGATATTGTCAGCACTTACACTATAAACCCTTGCTTTCAAAGGTTTATGACTGAGCCATAAAAATCAGTCCATTGTATAACTTCACTTATTAGCTCTCATTTTAGGAGTCTGATTCCCCACCACCACCACCTCCCCACCCTGCTATTTCACCCTCACTAAATATACAGAATATTTTTCTTTACCTACGTTATAGAAATACATTTTTAGAAAAACTCTTTTACGAGTTATTTTATTCCAGTTCCTTTCCTTCACAATTACACAGCATGACATTTCAGAGTATCATGTAACAACAACTTTTAAGATGTAAGATGATCGCTCAGCTTTCAAAGGCATAGATTATTAATAACTCAATAATTCTAATACATTTAATCCCATAATCCTGAGCTTCTATTTTAGGTCACCACATTTGTTACTGAGAAATAGGTCCCTTAGCTGTTGCTTCTTGTTGCTGTTGCCACAAGCCTCAGCAGCATCCCCAACCTGATTCTGCATCAGTCTGCCAACACATTTGGAAAGCTGTGAAACAGAACCACATTTTCATGAAATATTTGCAGAAGTCCCACATCTTGGTGCTTGTTTTGTCTTTGTACCTCTGTGACACCGACACAGGCCATAGGATTAATCTCACATATTCTTAGCAGACTTTGGTGTTAGATTAGCACCGACATGTCTGGCAAGAGTGATCCCCTCTATATTGTGAAGAAATTTGATTAGATTTCATATGGTATTAGAAATTCTTACTGTTTCAACTCCTCAGCTGCAAACTGCAAGCCACGAGAATGGCTGGCAGCCATAACTGCGATGATCTCCCACATGTACATTCCTGCACGTGTGTGGTACAGATCCTACACTACTGCCAAGCGCTCAGATTCACATTACCCAGAACTCCCCAGCAACTTTCTTTGGCTTCTCCACTACAACCATCACTGCCAGCCAGAGATCGACCTGATTGCTGCTGGCTCAGCTGGGAGCCGCCCTACAGATTACTGCTAGTACAACAACTGGGTACCCACTGCCTGCCCTATATCACCTCACTCTTTGCAGAAGATCTGCAAAGGATTCACTTGACAGCAGCAGTCACAATCTGATTTTCTGAAAGAGGCAAAACAAAGTGAACAGCCCTAAAATGCACAAAAATCTGTCTGAGATGGAGTTATTGGTTGGGCAGGGGGAAGGGTGGGAGGAGAAAAATGTTCTCATATAAATAGGTCTCATCAAAGATGGCTGGTGTCCATCTTCTTTTAGGTACTGTGCAGTGGCTTCAGGAACTACAAAACAGAGGAGAGAATAAACATCTATGAGGTATGAGAGCAAGAGACCCACCCTTTACTCTAGAATATATTTTATTCCCCTTCCTTTTCTCCCACTAGATGCTTCTCCCTGATTTATTCTAGGCATTATGTCCCCTGTCGAAGGATCTCTTAGACTCACCATCTCATCCTGCTGGAAAGGAAGACTCTTGTCCTCCTTTGCCTTGGCACTCTAGATGGCCATCCAGAGGAATGGAGGAGGCACAGACTCTTAAGAGGAGCTCTTGGCCCTCACGAGAATCCATGGCA
Source organism: Dromas ardeola (assembly GCA_013398915.1). Taxonomy (NCBI): domain Eukaryota; kingdom Metazoa; phylum Chordata; class Aves; order Charadriiformes; family Dromadidae; genus Dromas; species Dromas ardeola. The sequence goes on along the minus strand of VYZM01007296.1, from coordinate 40,140 downwards.
TTCTTCCTCCTGGTGTTACTTTGTTCAAAAACTCTTCGGAATGGCAAACTAACTCCACTGCGTTCAGCCCTGGTATCCAGAGTAGGTGAGTTTCCTGTTTTGTGCAAGCTATTGAATGCCTCGCCTCATTTGACAGATCTCCTACGTTCCTGGGCTGCCTTTTAATCCATTTTTTCACCCCGTCACCCTTTTCCTGTTGAACAATAGCCAAAGACTGGTGGGCCTCCTTTTGACCAGCAGCAGCAAGGGCCACATACGAAAACTGACCAAGGGGCCAATGTGCAGGGTCTAGGTGAGTCAAGCGTTTTCAAGTGTGCTGCTGGGTGAGAGCTGCAGAGAGAACCTGTGGGTCTGAAGGAGGACATGACTGAGCGTTACTACACCTTCACTCCCATTGCTGCATTCCTGAAGGAGCAACCTAACAGAGCACCGGTCCGTTCCCAAGGAGCATGTTGATGTAGTGTAATAAAAAAAGATTGCATTGATTTGGCTGTCAAACACAAAGATAAACTCACTACCATTCCCAGAAATAAGACAGAGTTCTCTTGTCCCTTTCTGTCTGAAGAGAAGGAAAAACACACCACAATTACACACAGTGAAACTTCCTGTTTTCATTCTTTCTTATTTATCTATTTATTTACTTCATTTCTTTTTTTTTCTACTGTTTTCTTCATGTTGCCTCAGCTTTCTCCCCTGAGACATGATGCTTTCAGTTGGCCTCTTGAACCTAGTTCTTTTCTCAAGAAAGTGATAACTGAAAGCAAGTAAAATTAGACTGTCTACTTAGTTGTTTATGATATATTGTCACTCTCCTAGATTAAGTCCTCTAAGGAAAGAGAGTTTCATATGTCTATATATGTCTCAATCTTTCTAAATAACTATCTGGGGAACTGACATAAAATCAAACAGACTGATTGCTTTTAGTTTCTTTACTCTCTTCTCTTCATGTAATCCATTGAAGAGTTTAAACTCCACAGGGAAGGGTATCAGATTTGTATATAGTATTTGTAATAGCACACATATGGCTCAATGAAAAACAGAAATAACAAGATATTCTAGACTCTAATTAGTTTCCACTTAGTGCGACCTACAGAGGCTGCACAGCTTGGATTCTTTTTGTAAGAGTATCACTAACTTTCAGAGTAACCTTCAGTAAATCACTCCACCACATTTTTCCTTAATTATGAAATGGTGATAGTAATATTCCATAAACCACAAAGCACTTTAAGTCCTAAGTGTGATCATTATTATTTAATTAACTTCAAATTTTGTCATTTCCCTCCCAGAAATATATACATATTAAAATTAAAAAAGAAAAAAAA
>VYZM01007296.1:20043-38799 GCA_013398915.1 Dromas ardeola | reverse complement strand
AAAAAAAAAACAAAAAAACACACACCAAATCTGCAATACTTACGACCTTCTTCAATGTTTTTTTCCAGCAGTGAAAGACACCAATCCGCTGGTCTTTATCATGTGGAACAAGGATTCTACATTTACAAGTCATCATCAAATGGCAGGGGAGGAATCTGATGAAAGTTACTGGTTTCAGAAGTCCTTCAACGAGGCCACGTATTTTTATCTAACTCCTTAAAAGGACACAAGAGACAGTTTCCATTAGATTACAGAGTAAGAATACCTGGTCTTCAACTGCATCTCCCATTCTGAGACATTCAAATTACTTTGTTTCTATGGGAAGCTACTCAGCTGTATCTGCAAGGTTACGAGCACATGGAATGTGAACCTGGGCCTTTCTACAGATAGATGTGAACAGTGGATATGTCATGACTGGGAAAAAAGGAAAATCAAAATTGAAGTTGATGCTAAATTTTCATATTAACACGCTGAACAATCAGATTTCAGGATGAAATGCAAGTCTAATAATTTTATCTTAATTTTCTCATCAAGTTTAAAGTTCAAAGGTAGTTTTCCATAGATAAAAAAATCATCCACTCTTTAGAAATGCTAAAATTATAATCAGTATTTCTGAATCATTTATTAATGGCAGTCACTTTTCTAAAAATAAAGTTATCTGGACTCTAGCAAAACAGGAACTTGTTAATAATAGACTCGAAGTACACATCAGCTGGCTGGGATACAAGAAAGCATACAAAACAACTGTTTAATTTTTGAAACATTTTCCTAATTACAGAGAAAAGTAAAGAAACAAAGGAATCAAGTTTCAGAGCTAAAATTTTCCTGCACCAGCATCAATAGACATTCTTCTTTTAGCAAGTCAACAACCAAAAGAAGCTGGTTCTGTTCTGAACCATCTGCTTTATTGTATATAAAATTACATATAATGATTATATGAATTTGAACATTTAACATTCTGGCTACTTTGTGAGAAAAATGCAATTTCATAGCACAACTTTTCATTCATAGTTTGGTTCATGCACTCACAAGAGAAAAAATGTTGCTTTATAGCCGTTGTTCAGGTCTCTCATCATAAAGTTAGTCAAAATTTTGGATAATTACATAGAAGAATTTCATGAATGCTTCAGTCTAGACTGAATTGCCAATAGCACCAAATGAACATACAGGTAGCCACAAATGAGACAATTTTGGCCCCTTTGCCAGTGAAATGGCTCAGCACCAGTGCCCGATTCAATCAGATAAACTAAATTTATGGTAGCCATCATTAGGGACTTAGTGTAGGCAAGAACGTGACTTTCAAATACTGAAGTGTAGCCAAGTCCAAAGCTATGTCTGAAAACAGTATCAGGCATTATATGTGAGTCTTCCTTGTCTTCATTTTCTTGATTTCCATTTTTCTTTGTTTCCTTCTCATCCTCTCTGCTCTAAATATCACCAAGAGCAATAAGGGAAAGTAGTTGAATAAAGGACATTGTCAAAAGAAATTTATTCAAGTGCATGGGCAGGAATAATGTAAGTAAAGTAATTACTAGCCATTTTATTCCCAATTTTTTATTCCAGCAATCCTAGAAGTACAGCAAATAAAAAAACTTTTCTTTTTTTAATTGAAATTTCTCTGTGTACACCTTTGTTTTTAACTTTTACTTTGAGTAATGTAGTTAAATCAATGAGTGGTTAGGTGTCCTAACATTTCTTTGGATCTGACCAAAGGTATTCTTACTTTGAACTATAATGAGCTCGATGAGGTGCTACTGCAGATTAATAAATTTACTGTGAATAAAGGAAGTGAAACACAGCACAAGGGCATTCACTGCATGGATGTCTTGCTAGTCAGTAACTTATTTAAACTCTGGTTTAACAAATTTTGTTGGTGAGCCAAAAGAAGGCAGAAGGTACTTTGGGCACTAATAAAAGCCTGCTAAGAAGACCCATAGGTTATGCCTAGTCATTTGCTGAGACTGTGAGAAAGGTTTGGTGCAAGAGTTGATGCAGTCAGGGGACTGTTGCCTGAGAAACCTTCTCATAAACTCAGGGCAGGGTTGTTCCATAAAATACTGCCATCTTTTTGGATAAGGGAAAATTTCTATTCGTGTATATGTGCTACCTATAATTCCCATATTTTTCATATTTTTATGATTACATTTAAATTTCCTGCTAATGATTTTGTTGTCTTTGTATAATTAGAGTGTATTTCCAAGCGAGGAAGTTTTTCCTGCTGCAAGGAGGTTACAGGGTGCAGTTACTTTTCCTCTGATTGTGAGGCACAAGGTTGTTTATTTATTGATTAGGAGCCAGATTAAACATGTTGAACTAGGGTTTGTTTTTTTTTTCTGATTCTATGTGGCAAAAGAGCTACGTATATGAGCTTTTCTCACAAAATATTTATTGGTAGAATGTTGTGGATATTATATTTATTATGAAATAATATTACAATACAATAGTGAAACTACAATATTGAGAGAAGACTAGATAATGGCTAGAGGAAATATATCCGTTGCCCATCTTAAAGTGCTCAAGAACTGTTTTGGAAAAAACATTATGAACTTTACCTTGATATGCTGCACTGTATGAATGTGCAAAGGAGTTATAAAACTTCTCTGGATTAGCAGCTAAGGGGATCCCTTAATGATGGCACAGATGTTACTACAACACCCGCTTTTTGTGGCAATGAAATATAAGTGAAGGCTTGATGGCAGACGCATGCCAGAGTGCCGCTTCACTCTAGTTGACTTCTAGCCTGTGCAACGGCACTTTGGATACACTTAGAGACTGACATAATTTATTACGATGAGGCTAACAGAAGGTTGGCATGAAACCACCTTTGCCGCCAGTCGCATAAAGCCAAAATGTGTTGAAGCTCTTTCTGAATTTATTTTGAGATTTTGTAATACAAACACAGTGAAAATGAATTACAATTCTAAGCACTTCTCCAGACTTTTACCAAAATAGCATTACTTAATCTTTTTGCTTCAAACATCATGTTAAAAGTATCCAGTGCACATAAGAAAGAATTAGGATAGTGATGAACACATAATCTAAATGCAGGAACAGAGAGGAATCTAACAAACACAGATTAATCTAGAGGATTAATGGGGTTTTTCCTCACTATATTTTTGTAATCTGCTAATGTATCATAACACCCAACTGTCTCAGTCAGGGAGGTTACTATTTCCTACCTCATCTAACAGGAGTAGAAGCAAAGAGTCACTTGAAAATGTTGCTTATAAAACTGAATTGTGTTTCTCTTTCAGGGATCTTGTCAGCGCTTTTAAAATTGTTAATCTCCTACTGCATATTTTCACATTTGATACACAATTATTATTTACAAGCAATGTGAATTCATTAGCTGTATGAAACTGATAGTTATTATATATGGTTGGCTTCCTGTCCCCTAGGACAGGAAAGTGAGATACTGCATCTCTAAGTTCTTCCCTAAAAGGAACATTCGTAAGTGAATAGCATAACTAAACATTTGTTAAATTGGCACTAATGTACATTGAATCGTATTTTACTTGATTCAAAGAAAATCTTAGCAGAATTTGAAAGAAAGGATAACTCATCTCCTTAATTTCCAGTGTCAGTCTAGAAGACATACATGTAGTGATAAGTTTTTTCAGAATGATTTTTTTTTGCCTGTGGCTACAGACTTGTTGACACCAGAAGTCCTTCTCATATAGCTTTTATGGCTACTAACATATTTCTTTTTATCAAAGCAACATGTTTCTCTGACTTCTATCAACTTTGAAAGTTTCTGATGAAAGTTTCTGCAGTTAGATGTTTTCTGAAGAGAGTAATACAGAGAGATCTAAATAAGAAACCTGTCTGTTTCTACACAGAATACGTATTTTGAAATGAATCTTTAATGAAAACAATTCATTATTTCTATCACTGAGCAAAAATAAATGTGAGCTATCACAAAAATTTTACAGCCACCTTTTCCAATGAATGGCCTTGTGGTGACTGAGCAGGTAGTTAAAAATAAAACCTCGTAGAACAGTTGTTAATAAAATCACTGCTGTACTCCTTACAGGTACAGGAAATAAAGTTTCATGTACAATGACTTAGTTTATATCTTAAAAAACAGTATTCTCTCATTCTAGCTAAGGTAAGTCACTACAGTCTGAGGAAACATATTACTTGATTGAGTCAAGGCTGGCTTCCAACTTTCAAAGCTTCTTGCTTCTTTTACATATTTTCCCATTTCCCTTAGCTTATGTTCAGCTACTGCAGCACAGGAATATATCTGCTGAGGTAACATGAATCTCAAAAGCCAGGACTAGTACTTCCCTCAGAAGGTTTAAGAGGAAAAGCCATTTAGTCGTGTTTTTAGAAGCTGCACAGATGACTTAAGAAAGTAGGGGAAACAGAGTGTTTCTTACTGCTCAGTTACATTAGCAAATTAAATTAGGCACACTAACCTGTTTCTCTTATGAAGAATGTCTTCTGGCCTCATAATTGAACAGTGTGAACAAGACAGGCAGGAATATTTGTCTAGCAGACCTTGAGAGCATCTGCAGCTCCCTGTCACATTCGAGCAAGTCCCAGACGTATCTCCGAGACTACATCCTCCTGTGCCAGAAAGAAAACTCAAGTGCAGGGGCTCGATGAGATATAGAGCATACACCAGTTAGGTTCCCAGTCTTGATAAGCAGTGAATGTGGACCTCTAGGTCATCTGCAGATGTCCTGAAATCTATATAAAGCCTTTTCCTACTTTCATTTTCTTCCTGATGTGTTTGCCTTACTCTTAGTGTAACACTCAGCATCATAAATATTAATGACTTACCATCATGGACACTTACTAACTCATTAATGATCACAGTGCAACCATGTTCAACAGTGCAGTGGGAGAGAGCAAGCATAACAAATTCAGCATACAAATAAACATGTATTTTCAAAAAAGCCTAATTAAAAAGACTAGTCCAAAAGCAAGCAAGACATCCAGATAAACTGGGTGCTGATAAATGATTTGCACAGATTGGCAACTGAATGGGTTGACAACCGACCCTTATTATATAAAACAATGTTCTACAGCTAGTATTGCTAATCTTACTTCTAATGCTTCAATTACACACAAGCAGTGTTAAAACTCAGGCTTACACTGGTGACATACACAATCAGGCAGTTACACTAGCTGACCCATTCCTACAGCACTCATCGCCTTCCTGGCCACCAGCCACACCGCATAGCAACAGCAGGGAAGTCCTGCTCCTGCACACTGCCTGATGGGTGGCTGGGAGAGGGTACACATGCACATGACAGTAGAGAACTATGTCTGATCCCCAGGGGACACTCTTACTGATGTAGAGCAGAGTCCATATGCACAACTTCTCTGCCTCAGGCTCACTGCTATAGCAAGCTCTTCTCCCATCAGCAGTCAGTGCTGTCATCAGGTGTCCTCCAGGATCTTAAAAAGATCTTCAGCCAAACATTTGCCATGGACTGTGCTTCTGGTCTAGGTATCTCATGAGTCACCCAATCAAGTAATCAATCCCTTACTCATCTCACCGTGATTTTATAGCGCCATCATCAGTGCCTAGCAAACCACATTCTTCTGCTGTTAGTTTCAACCAACCGCCATTAAGATCAACAGTTAATTTCCCTTCTTGTTACACCAAAATCTTACAGTGCTTTTCAGTTCTATTGCCATCATTTTAAAGCTGTGGTTTACACATTTGCCTCTGGCAGACTTCAGGCATCCATGGAAGGCTAAGCAGCCTCTTCCACACAAACATCTTGAGTACTGTGAGCCGTCCTACACCTCCTAAAAAAAACATCATTGAGTTAGAAAGGTACAGAGGAGTAATTCCTTTACAGGGAGAGATTAAAAAGGCTGGGATTCTTCTGTACAGAGAGAAGGATGATGGGTTATGCTTGAGGGTCTGTAAAATCATAAGGGTGACTGAATGCAGAACTATTTATTCAACAAGTCCGCGACAGAACAAGACAGCACTCAATGAACCTATTAGATCAGCCAAAAACAGTGAAAAGAAAAGATGTCTGTACACAGCAGTAAGCGAACTTCTGAAATTCGTTGCCTTGGGAGGCTCTCCGAGGCAGCAGATTTAAAAAAGAATTAGATAAATTTAAAGACAACAGGTCTGTTAACAGGTACTAAAGTGACTAAGCAAAAACGTAGCTTCTAATACCCTTAACCTAATAATTTTGGATTTATAATTTCTTCAATATCAAGAACTTAAAAGTTCTTATAAGTTCTTATCATTCTTACTTTGTTCTTATAAGTTTTTATAAGGCTCTCAAGACCTGGTTGGATAAAGCCCTGAGTAACCTGGTCTGACCTCATAGCTACGGATGCTTTGAGTAGAAAGTTGCACTTAAAGCTTCATGAAGTCCCTTCCAGCCTGAAATATCATATGAATTTATGATTGAAAAAAGTTTAAGTTTTCAGGAAAAATAAAATTGACAGCTTTCTAGTGCCAGTAATCTCTTCAACAGAAAGGCCTCATCACAGGAAAAAGTACAGCTATATCGAAAAGCAGAAAAATAAAATTCTGCTACAGTGCTTAGCACATATTAAAGTTAATGGGGCATACGTTGAAACAGCTTAAAGTCCATGCATCCCCACTGTTGTAGTTAAAATGGGTCACAACTTTGATCAGTTGTAACTTGGTGAGATTTCAGGTCCCTACCTGGAGGGTAAATCTTAGCTACAGAACTGTTCCCTTTTTCATTTGGATGGAAAAGAGTTGAGATTGCTTGCTTAACAATAGCTTCATTAATAAAGCTCTAAAGTGAGAAACTTGCTTGTGCACTGATCCAAGGGTAATGTAAATGGAGAAACCAGGCCGTCCATGAAATAACTCTCTCTTTCACATCTTGTGTAAGCAGGATTCATAAAGGACTATCGCTCTTGTTATCCAGCGAAGGGATAAGATAATTTTGCTTTGCGTCATACTTGCTTTTTTTCCTCCCTGCTCATCTTGATAATAAAGAGGAAAGTTAAAGGAACATGTTTTATTTTTTTTAAAAATTGCCAAGTAAAAGATAAAATCCCTATAAATTATTTCACCTTTGGCCAATCAGTACTTCTCATTACAATTACCATAGAAAGTGATACGGTGATTGTTAAGTTAAAACTTCATTACAATATAGCTGTAACCAATATTGCAATGGCCATAATAATTAAATCCTTTCAATTCAGTTACAGATTTTAATGAAAAATCTGTAGGGAAGATAGGCAGGATAATTTTGGCTCTCTTAGAATTGAAAACTAATCAAAAGAGATAATTTTCAGGAAAAATATATCTTAAGTAGACTATTAAATTTATGTTTTAAAATACATTGAATAACTAACTTTGAGACATAGAGCTACATTCCCATATTCAGTTATAAAAAACCCTACATAACAGCCCAGGTATCACTGAAAGTCAACTATAATCCACTTTCTTTCCCTATTTTGACAATGTTTTTTGCTATACTGGCACTTTACATTTGAAATGTACACCTTGTGAAAAAACTACAGACAATTCATATAACAAAAAACAAGCCAGCATGTGTCAGTAGCATGCTTTTTTTTTTTTTTCCAAATTAGATTACTCATGCTATTTAACTTCCTATATTATTCACAATAATAGTGACTATAGTTTACTGACAGACATGAAACTCTTGACTCTGTATAACAGTAACCTTTTAAAAAGTTCTAAATATAGGCACTGTAGAGTTAGGAGTCCTTTTGAGTTGTTACTATACTTACAACCCCTGTACCAGAGGAAGCAAAAGCCCATGGAAAAACTACAGATACATATTCATCATTATTAGCAGCTTATCCTACTGGCAAATTTGACTAGTGTTCCAGAGACCACCATGCATGAGTACTTTACAAGAAAGAGTGATACTCAAAATCACAGCTAAAATAAATGAAGAAATAGTAGATGAGCAATATGTATTTTTATCTAACACATATAATGATGCACTGTTGACCTAAGATGATGATCTTTCACCCATACTGATGCAAAATTTGCATTGCTGGCAGACAAGCGCAGGGAAAAGTACATGTACCTGTAGGGAAAGCCAAAAAAAGGCCTCCCTGATTCCCTTAATTTCAGATAAATCAGCTATTCTTCTGCTTATTCTAGATTTTGTTTGCCTGGGGGCTTCCTGAGCTTGTAGTAGGAATTTGTAAAATCTGAAAGAGGTTCTAGAAAAATCCAAAGCTGCTTCCTCTTCTTTCTAAGCCCATTCAGGTATCCTCACATATGGATTTGACTGTTGCTATTGCCACATTCAGTTTGGAAAATCGCATCCTATGCCTGCCTTACAGTAAAATGACAGAAAGTGACATGCATATTATCAGCTTAAATGGTTTTACTGAACTTGGTAGTTACAGCATCCGTCAATGGTCGTATTGCTGACATGAACTTGGTAGTACTATTCAATATGTGTCTCGTGAGGAATGAAGGGGAAAAGATTTGATTTTCCCCTTCTCTGCCTGAATCTTTAAGAAAAGCTAGGTTTCATCCTAAAGCTATGCAGTAGCCCACAATTTACTCCAGCCACAAGGATTATTCACATTGTTCACCTACGTTCTACCAAGATCTACTGTGAGTAAGGGTCAGAGCAATAGTGGATGATAGAGAGAAAACCCATGGATTCTCTCAAATTCAACATATAATATCTCAAACTGTCTCGGATTCTGAATACCAGCATCTGTCTTTATGATGTCAATAGTTCAATGCAAAAGGTTCATGACTGAAACATTCATATTATCTATTTTATTTCCCCTGGGAGTGAGTCACAAGCTGGTGGTGAAAACTGGTGTCTTTCCATTGATTCTAATGGAGCTATGTCAGCTGGCGCCACCTAAAAATTTCATGCCTTATCTCAAATTCCACACTTCATATGACTTAATTCATAAACAAAGTGAAACCTTGTGGGAAGACCCCTGCTTCTCTGCTGCACTGTCCCATTATTAACACTTACAGAAGGTTAGATTTTAGAATTCATGACCTACTTAGCACTTCAGAAAGAAAAAGCTAAAACAATAATAATAATAATAAAAAAAAAGCTGGTTTTATTACCTGGCTTGCATGTGTATTGCATGTACTGGCTTCTCAGTCCAAAAGTATAGAAATAAACAGATGGCAAATAAAATTCTTAAAGTATCTTTAAAATACTATTGTTACATCCAAAGAAGATATATTTCCCAAGGTCACCTATGTCATAAAACATTAAAGAGGAGTGAAGAAATAACTTGAAAGAACCTGTAACTAAGTTCTCAAAGTATAGCAGCCCAAATTTTACACTTCATCTTTAGATAATCTCCAAACTTGTAGGATCAGTTTGAACTAAATATTTTGCTTGGACTGTAATTGCTCTGATTTCTGTTTTTTAATGAGGTAGAGAAATCTGGGCTATATGCGTGTATTTTTTTCATGTCTTTTTTTTCCAGTTATGACTACTCATGAAGCATTCATTATTATGGAAAGCCCTTTTTTTTGAGACATATCTTAGATCCATATCTAAGAGGGATTTAAATTCCACAGCACTGAAACCTCTAATATTACTTGCCTGCTCCCCTTAATGAAATCTATGCCTCTGACTTAGTTTCCCAAATTCAATTTAAGAAGTACAAGGACAAAAAGTTGTCTCAAAACCACAAAAATCACAGAGTACAGCTGGAAGCCAACCCCATATAATGTTTATAAAGTCAGTGGACAAGACAGTGAAAAAGATATTCTGTAGGCCAGAGCACGGGCTACAAGGAGGGGTAAATTTCAGGCCATATTCTGACTGCTTGAAGTAAAATCCATGCATAGCCTTCGTGGCGTCAGCATTCTTGTCTAAGGCCACACTCTTCAATCCAGCTGTATTGGGTTTGCACGGCAAGGTTTTGGTAGCAGAGGGGCTGCAGGTGTGGCTTCTGTGGGAAGCTGCTAGAAGCTTCCCCCATGTCCGATAGAGCCAATGCCAGTCAGCTCCAAGACGGACCCACCGCTGGCCAAGGCCGAGCCCATCAGCAACGGTGGTAGCGCCTCTGTGAAAACATATTTAAGAAGGGGAAAAAAACCCAACCCTGTGGTGGCAGCAGCTGGAGAGAGAAATGAGAATATGTGAGAGGAACAACTCTGCAGACACCAAGGTCAGTGAAGAAGGAGGGGGAGGAGATGCTCCAGGCACCAGAGCAGAGATTCCCCTGCAGCCCATGGTGAAGACCATGGTGAGGCAGGCTGTCCCCCTGCAGCTCACGGAGGTCCACAGTGGACCTCCACCTGCAACTTGTGGAGGACCCCACACTGGAGCAGCTGGATGCCCAAAGGAGGCTGTGACCCCATGGGAAGCCCATTCTGGAGCAGGCTCCTGGCAGGACCTGTGGAGAGAGAGGAGCCCATGCTGAAGTAGGTTTGCTGGCAGGGACTCATGCGGGGGACCCAAGCTGGAGCAGTCTGTTCCTGAAGGACTGCAGCCCATGGAAAGGACCCATGCTAGAGCAGTTTGTGAAGAACTGCAGCCCATGGGAAGGACTCACATTGGAGAAGTTCATGGAGGACTGTTTCCTGTGGAAAGAACCCCACACTGGAGTAGGGGAAGAGTGTGAAGAGTTGTCCCCCTGAGGAGGAAGGAGCAGCAGAGACAACATGTGATAAACTGACCACAACCCCTATTCCCCATCCCCCTGCGCCACTCAGGAAGAGGAGGTAGAGAAATCAGGAGTGAAGCTGAGTCTGGGAAGAAGGGAGGGGTGGGGGGAAGTTGTTTTAAGATTTGGTTTTATTTCTCATTACCCTACTCTGATTTAATTGGTAATAAATTAAATTAATTCCCCAAGTTTAGTCTGTTTTGCCCATGATGGTAATTGGTGAACGATCTCTCCCTCTCCTTATCTTGACCCATGGGCCTTTCATTATATTTTCTCTCCCCTGTTCAGCTGAGGAGGGGACAGAGATAGAGTGGCTTTGGTGGGCAACTGGCATCCAGCCAGGGTCAACCCACCAGAACAGCAAACACCCAACCTTAAGGATGAAGATTTACAGTCACATTCTCTTCAACTCTTCTCTTTCCCTGTATCTTCTCTACATCCCTTCTGCTTCTCCCTCTTCCCATTCCACACGCACTTAAGAACTCGGGCTGCAAAGTAGTGATTATTTAACGCCACTTCCAGCAAGTTAATCAGATAGATGCAGAGCTGGTACACAGCCAGATATACAGATGATATACAGAGAGTGCAGAATGCTCCAGTGTCCGGTCCACAAGTTGTAAACCACCCCTAAATGCACAAAACATGCCTCGGCATCTGACCAGATAATAGGACCTTTAATATCAAAAGCCTTTAGAACGAAAACACGCCAGAGGAGGAAGCCTGCAGTGATTAAGGATACTGCCTATGTCTTCAGATTCTGCAATAGAATGGAACTTTTTGGTGAAAATACTCAGACGATGCCTGAAACAAGATCATATAAAAACACTGCAGAGTAAAACAGTCTGGCATAAGGCAAAATTCCTTCTTTTCCCTAACTATGGCCAGAAGTTTAATCTGGGGCAGTGAATTGGAGACTGACACACCAACCAGATACAGGCAACTAAAGGGTTTCTCACCATGACTGGAATGACAGGCTTTCCACGGCTTCTGTCCTTGCCACCCTAGTGCAGCTCCACTCTTTCAGAGGAAAGTGATGCAAGCCCTTGTCCCAGCCACCACCCCAGCACTTCTTCCCAAACCATATGCCATATCAAAGGAGAGGGTATTCTTTCTGGCTGGGTCAGAAACCTTTAAAGACAACATTAATTGAATGCAATACTGATAGGGTGCAAGAAAATAAAAAAAAAAAAAAAGTGATTATATCTCCTTTGAATTTGTGTTTGGTACTCAAATACAGGGTCTGGAGCAAGATATACTGTGCCTTCCAAAGTAACTGACAATGAATAAAAAGAAAAGGAGGGAGTAAAAGACTTCAGTTGCTCCATGTGCCATTACAGTCAAGAAATTACCATATATCCATCTAAAATACCATCTCTTCCAGAATAATATGTGTAGCACTCATCACTGTCTTTCAAAAAAGTGTTAAAGAACCGGCAGAGGTTCAGAGAAGAGAGTTCAAATCTCAGAGAAATGATCAAAGGGATAGAAAAATGCTCAAAAAGGTTGGAATTGTTTTACTTTAAAAGGTGATAGAAAAAGGTTACTATCACCTAAAGTTACTATTGGTATACATATTTCTTATGTATACCAATCACAATAAAAATGTATGCACTGATAGTCTGGAAGTGGTTCAGAGCTTCTGATCTCCATTTCTTGTAATAAGTGGATGGGAAAAAAAAATCAATTAAAGGGTGGTAAATTAACCACAAATTTTTCTACATAATAGAATAGAAGTCACTGTTCCTTGAAGCTGCTGAGGCAAAAATCTTAAAGGTCCAAAAAGAACATACATATCTGATGAACATCCTGAGTTCTTATAAGTATCAATAACCTTTCTTTTGGAATATGTATAAAACTTCAGGACCAAGCGTAAAAGCTTTGTATCCAAGAGAAGTCAGTTTAAGACCTAGAGGAACAGATAGGAAAAAAAATAATATTGTAAATTATTCTAGATTAACCAAGCCAGGAATTCTCACACTTTTTTTTTTTTTTTTATAATGTAGCTACGGATACAGTAAGCAATAATCTTCCTAAAGTCAAAATTAAAACACTCCATTAGACAGATCTAGCCCAATATGGCAATTCCTAAAACAAAGGAGATTAAAATTATCAAGAAAATAAGAGTGACAATACATTTTTTGACAGAAATAGATCAATAGCAGCAATGGTATCTTTCCAGTAACCCTATTGCCTAAATCTCCAGGTAAACTGAATGCTATTGTTGATATGACATGTTTAATTTTTTTATTAAGCAATGCTTTTTATGTGATTTTGTTCTTATATTTTCAGGTATGATTTTTCATTTTTGCATTTGTCTTCAACCAAGCGTCATATACTCTATCTTTACCTTAGCTCTACTGTGATGCAAACTTTATCCTAAAAAGCAGCTTGCTTCGTGATTAGGTAAATTATAATTCATGGTGCATACTTTATTGCACATACTCATCTATACATCGCAGATATTAGGCATTTCATTGTTTTAATGGCTGTATAGCTATTGAATAAAAAACAAAGAGATGTCTTTTTGTAGGTAAAGGAAACATTTATGGCCTCACTTCCAAAAGTTATATTCCAATAAAAATGAAGAATAGGAGAATAAAGTGTCATGAATTCCACAGTCATTTGCTGACATTACAGTATGCCTGTGATAAACAAAGGTAACCAGACTGCTGAAAACACTATTTTTGTACTCTTCAAAACTCTGTGCTTTTATACACTGATTCATTTTAATGAAATGTAAATTTAAAGTCTTATTTTTCCATTTGCTAGTACATTACTGGAACATTTTTCATGTCCATTATAACCCTTTATTTCCTTTGTCATTAAAACATTCATTCTTCATCAATATATCTGGTTTTCCTCAACAAGTTTATTTTGCTTGCACGTGTCCAAATTGGTTTTGCTATTAAAAAAAGACATCAAATAAGCCTAAACGCACCAAATTTCCCAACATTTTGCAAAACTACTTTTATTTTTCTTCAGTCACTTCAAAACATATACCAGCATCATTTCCTTTGGAGAATTAGAAAGTTCTAAGCCTGCCTGCATAGAAGCGCATAGGTAAATGGACTTTGGCATGAAAAACTTATCAGACACTATGTACAGTACTGCGGTCCCAATGTACCCCAATTAGACCTTATTATTCCTAAATTACGGTTCATTTCTTAAATGGCAGGAAGAGGTACCAACAGTTGGTGAGATGTCTATATATCCTGTGACAATTTATAAAATGAAGCCTTTGATTATTTTAAAAAAAAAAAAAAAAGGCTGAAAGAACATCGCTATGAAACTTTACAGATTCTATTTGAAAGTAACTAAAGTGAAACATCCTTCCTGTGCCGCTCTGTTGGCACACAATTGCAATCTTTCTTACATTAACATTTAAGCAGGTACAGCTTTGACTTTATATCATGCTGCATTTCTGAATGTTTGGTAAAGTGGCTTCAGTGCTTCCTTTTTTTTTCCTTTAATGGAATATTATAAAGCTTTGATTTTAGAAACACAAATACAGAGCATTTAATGGCCTCTTTTCGTTTTATTTTTTTAAGTATGCAAAGTAGTCTCTCAGACTTGATATGGGATTAGAAAGAGAGGTGTTTTCTCACTTCTTCTCTGTTAATTTACAAATTTAAAAAAAATACCAATGACATTTACAAAATGTTATTGCATTGTTAATGCATTACTAAATGTTAATTTTTACAATTATATATTTCAAAGGGCTTAATTTTGAAAAGTTTTTGCATAGCCTCTGCTAGTCTTTAGCAAATTAAACCTGGGAAATCGTATTCAGAGATATTTCGTTACTAATATTTTTAAGCGTTTTTATATACATGCCGTAACAATTCTGCATTATATTCACTGGATTTGTCTCGAATGCCATCACACATAATCTCTGCACAAGCATGTGAGTTTCAAAATGCTCTTCAAGTTTAATTTGGTGATACTCACAGATGAGAGTGACAGAGTAGTGAAAGGATGAGGGCATCTGCTGTCTCACAGTCGCTGTCAATGAGTCCAGATTGCACCACTGAAAACATCTTGATCTCACTCTAATCAGTGACAAAATTTTCACTTTAGTGATGAGACCACAGAATCTTAATTGGTGTAACACACACATCACGCAGAGTGGCATAATATGCAGTTTACATAAATTGGGTTTGCTCTATGTTTAGTTCATTTTTTTTCAATTTATTTCAATGTTATCTTTCTAAAGATCAATACCTCTCTTTTCTAAAGCATTTTTTCCAGTGGCCCCCTTTTTTCCCCCCTGTGTGTTCTGCTTTTATTTGTTAAATAGAATTTCTGTCACTGAGTGGCAGTCTCCATTGGCAGACCTTCCTGAGACCTTATTTTTCACCCACATTAGCCCTTAAATGCACTATCCAAAGTATAACACAAACCCAGGCAGCTGATACGTTTCTGCAACTATAAAAGAAGTAGGCCCAGCACAACAATTAATAACTTGGAAATTAATTACAACCACTTCTGTTCTACTTCCATTCTAAAACATCCATTCTCCTGCAGATAGATCATAACTCAGCAATTCAGATCTACAGGAACCAATAGGGTTCAGGATGCTCCTCTACTATCAGGATTTTAAGCCAGAATACTCAGCACTGTGGTTTTTTAAGATGAAGCCTTTACTATGCACTTGAGCCAGATTAGGAACATCCAAGCTTGTCTCTTATTACATCGCAGGTAACCCAATGGAGGATGAGATTTTCCTTGCTGTTGGACTATGCCAGTGTGGCTGCATCGCTCAGCACCAAAGCACCCCTGCACCACCTTCAAAGAGAACAAGATCCCTCTGAGGAAGATGGGCAAGGCTTTCTCAACATCTTCAGAGACAAAGAAGCATTTCTGCCACCACAGAAGGCTCAAAGGGCTTTCAAATTTCACAAACGCTTCTGATCACTCCTGCTACAGGGTACAGAGAAGAGCTATAGATCTGACAGAGAAATAGGTACTACAGGAGAGAAGAACTAGGCTTTTAGCCTACCAAAAGTCAAGTCCAAGGTTTGATATGGTTGCTCTCTGCAGATATATCAAGAGGCAATGTATCAAAAAAGAGAGAAACGTTATTTGATATCAAGGGTAATGTGGCACAAGAATAAATGAGTATAAATTGGGCATGAAGAATTGAAATTGTTCTGGAAATTCAAAGCAAGTGCATTGTTACCCATCACTTCTGAAATACTGGGAAGCCCAACTATCAAACTGCTTTTAATGTGGACTTCAGTAACTTGATTAATGACATTGCACAATGCAATTTCTTGTATTATTTAAAAAAAAAAAAGAAAAAGAAAGGGAAAAAAAAAGGTCATGCCTATCTAACCAGGACATAAATAGGAACATCTGATATTTCATTGTTTGCCTCACAAACCGCAGTGATTAAAGTCGCTGATTCAGGCACCTTTACAGCCAAGCTGATCATCCTACTTGCTGAAGACACCAGTGCTGCAATTCATTTGTCAGTGTTCAGATTCTGATATACATCATCTCCACCTTTTCAAGGAGTAAATATGCAGCACAAGAAGGAGGATTCACATTTCCATTATGCTATCAATAACTGCCAAGTAATATAAGAAACTACCCGTACCGTACTCTATAGTTATAAAAGCCTATAGAGGCAAAAAACGTAGCACTAGGTCACTCATTTTCTATGCGTAAGTGGATATTTCCCACACACACACACTGGAGATACAAGATCTCACCGTCTTTGATGGTAATGTAGTAGAGATTTGGAATCTTGAGGAATTCAATTTAAAACAGCAAAAGTTTTTTACAGGAAGATTTTTTTTTTTAAAGTCTATCACTCTAATCCTTGACTTCTAATGTGATCTTTGAAATTGTCTTTTCAACTGAATATGAAGTAATTATATTTTGTCTTAGTTTTGTATGCTTACTATACAATAATAATATAAATTATACACGTTGCTCTCTAGTGTATATTTTTTATATAAAAAGCTCAATATCTTTACGAAAGCTCCTTGGATTCATTAGGAATTAAGTAAATAAGTTTTGCAAACGTACAGGAGTCTTACAGACAGCATCCTAAAAACCAAATGGGTTTTCTAGAGAATCATGTGGAGTGTGCTGCAGAATACATATAATTAACAACAAAATTTTACACAAAAGTTGAAACAATACCCTGGGAAAGGTGCCATTGTTCTCAAATTCCCTGGGACACTGCCACAAGGTAACCGCACAGCAGCATATTAAAATAATTATTCTTCAATTATTACATTTTGATCCCGCTGCAATTCGATTGCACTTTGTGATAAACATTCACTTCTTTATGACACTGGGTTTATTCACCATTTCAGATACATATCATATTTTTGACCATGGTGTATTATCAATATTGAAAAGACTACATAGATTTGGGGGTCAATAATTCTCAATCTAGTTGAATGATCATATCATAAAAGAAATTGGGGATAGTTTGGTGATCAATGGGTAGACAAAACTAATTAAATGAGAAAGAAATTTTAGTAATGCATGTAAAATTGAGTTCAGAGGGGAAACATTTTTGAAGTTGTCTATAAAATGAAAGTATAGGCATATATCAAGCATTGTTAGAGACAGTCAGTTTATCGATTGTGCTAATCACATCCAGAAGAAAATTACCTATATAGGTAATTAAAGTACATTTCAGTACAGTTATTGTCTCAGTACTCACAATCTTATTGATCTTTAGCTATGAGACAACTTTTGCTTTCAACACCCGTAAAATTGCCATTTTAGAAATCACAGCATACAGTCATAATGATCCAGAGAGATGAAAACAAACAAATGTATGATTAAATAGGAAAATCTTACACAGGGAAAATACTAGAAACATCTTTGTTCAGTAGCTGACACCTATACGGACACTCTGACACAAAGGAATAATTACATTGACGTAAGTTAAAGACAACAGGACAGGCATATAGAAGCAAAGAGTTTTAAAATTTTGTAATTATATAGGAAAAAAGCTTCTGAAAATAAAATTTATTTTCAAATCTGTGGACCAAATCTAGAAAGAGACAAGCTGGTAACACATATTAAAAGCTCTGAAAAATTAGACACATTATAATTGTTACACAAATGTATAATCTTCATGAAAATTCATAATCTAGCTTTGAAACTGGCATTCACTGGCAGTGAGACAAGTAGTAATTATCTATAATGCTTACTGACAAGTTCGAGCACTAAAACCACTAGGTGCCACTTTTTTTTTTAATTCTCTAGGTCGCACAATATAAAAAGAAAAACTCTGCTTTTCCAGCAAGTTTGAAATACATGACAGCACCTCTTTAATGCATGTCTGTAAAGGTAACATACATTTCACAGAACATTAAATGTGCCATTTGAGTCTCTTAATTCTTAAGAGTTACTGATTTTATAGTTCAGATGTCTTTTTACTCTATCACTAAATCTGATCTTTATGGTTTCTTTTGCTTGCTTTGGTTTAGGGGAATACGGGTTGAATTCAGTATGTCTGATATAAGATACCTGTCATCCCAGCTATCTCAATTGTTCCTTGAAGGTACTTAAAAAAGTAAGATTTGGGTTTTTTTTAAGTCAGTGGCAATATTGCCATGGATCTCAATGGGGACTGCAGAAAGCAGTGTCATTGACCACACTCTTTTAAGAAAGAGGGGAAAAAAAATTACAAAAAAATCCATAAAGTATTGACAAGTTCAATATTGATGAAGGACTATGTGCTTCAGAAACAAAGAAGAAAAAACAAACTAGCTTCAGCATCTCAACTGGATCAAGTTTCCAATAATGATTATTTCCAACCTCGTTTTATGCAGTGGATAATGGAACTGGATCTTAGTATCCTGTTTTGGATCCTTGGCTTAAAGATTTCAAACACACAAATGTCTGAAATTGGTGCAATTCCTTAGTGGTACAGGTTTTTGTGCTGAGAGCGTTAAGTAACCGGCACTTACAGTTTTCAGTGTTCAGGGGCATGTTAGCAACTGTTTCAAGTCATCTGTAAGAGTCAGACATACTTCATTAGAAGAAAAATTCTAGAGAGCACAAAAATAAAATAAAAATGGGGGGATAAGAACAGTAAACGTTACAGAAATTCAAAATAAAATATTAATCTATACAAAGAATATATTCAAATCATAGAAGTCTATGAAAAAGAGGACTGTAAAAGCA
>VYZM01007296.1:0-19686 GCA_013398915.1 Dromas ardeola | reverse complement strand
TGGGATACCCTTTATTGTATTAACAGCCGGTATAATACCAGGAGAAAAAATACAGCAGTAATAGCAGTATACCTGTCTTGAGAGGCAAGAGGATACAAAGGAAAGATGTTTCTTGTTATGGAGGGAACATGGGCCCAGTGCTCCTCCTCTGTGGTACAATCTGACTTCATCAGTGTTACATCTGTTTCAGCTGAGGATTAAGCTACATCAGAATTTCTCTCTTCAGTCAATCTTTTTCTCTCCTTTCCATCTCCTACCTCCATCTACACAATAGGTGCTGATCAAGTAACTGACAGAAAGGTGAATGAAGAGAACAAAAGAGCTAAAGAGTAATACAGTGATCTGTTCCCTCCTATCAAAGTTTTGGCTAATTTTATACCATTTGACTTGTTTTAGCTAGAAATCACTGTCCCCATTTTATCTAACCTAGGAAAGTGATGTTATGTATTCATATACACATAGCAGTTCACAAGGATCTCAAAGGTCTTTACAAATTGAATGTATACCATACAAGAATATTTTCAGACACTCAGGAACTGCAGTTAGTTCTAGGGTAAATTGCAGGGGCTATAGTGATTTTACACAATAGTTTATAATGGGAATTGAAGATTGCATCCATTTGGAACTACAGGTGAAGTTAGGTAAGGAAGAAGTAATTACCCAAATCGGAATTTGAAAAGAGTGATAACAACTCTATTCTTGCAGAACCATACTGACATTTTTTTGTTTTTTTCACTCATGTGAAAGACGTAATGACCTCTATAATATGGAGCCCCTTACTCATTGCTGAGCCATAGATTCAGAATTGACTCAAATGACTAGAGTTCTTTTTAAAAAAAAAAAACAAACCTACCACTTGATTTTTCTTCCTAGCTTTACCAGGAGAAAACCAGCCTCTTTGATCACATTCTTTGTTCAGGAACCAGTCTATTTGATTACATAGCTGAAGAAATACAACACAAAATGGATTTTGCCAATGGATGCATTTTTGTGGTTGAGCCCAGTTCTCTGTAGCAGCACTAACATTATTTTCTTTGTCTTCAGAACAATCCCAGGAGCAAACAGTCTTTATATGTACAGCACAGGAGCAAAGACATGACTTATGTGTCTTTACTGTCTTTCAGGGTTGTCATAACTTTGCTGACAACTGTGGACACAGGGTCTGACAGTGAGCGCTGACTTTCACATACCTAATCAAATTAGTACTCTGATAGACACGACCAGTTTGGGAAGACAAAGAACAAGAGGATTGCTCTAAAGCCCTGCGAACTCCCTGCACTCCTTATGAATTTCCGTATTTTTTATGTGCAAGGAATTAGTTGTAAATTTCATACAAACACTAACTTTAATTTAAAAGACATCAAATTTCCATCAAATAAATGAAAACTTTTTTTGTTTTGTTTTAGTTTTGCCTGTACACAAACTCAAGAGTCATTCTTGACATCCAAAAGCAGAGCCTTTATGCTGATGGATACAATATCGGAATTTTACATGTACATTTCACAGAATGTTAAAGTCACATAGGTTTTTCTCTATCACTGAGAAAGCCATAATTGTATTTAAGCTTGAAATTAACAAAATCTTTCAACATTACCAGCAATTATATTGAAAAAAAGCTCCTTACTCTGGTGGTAATAAACAAGACCACAAAAGACCCAGACATGCTTTTTCAGTTTCCTTTTGGCAGTTATTCTGTCTGAATTAGATATATCCATTGCAATTATCTTATATATTATATGAAATACTGAAAGGAAACTGCAGCCTGAATACAGACAGCGTATGTGATTTAGAGACAGGGCTTCCAAGAATAGAGTACCAAATAATTGGAGCTTCTATATCATGCTTCAATTGGTGTTGAAACAAAGGAGGGCAGTACTTACCCTATCATATATTCATAGGAGGTGAAGAAATATGCATCTGTGTCCCTGAACTATTTCTGAAGACTTCAGAACAGCTGCAGAAAAGGTCAGAAATAGAAGGAGGTTGTCAACTTTCTCATTAACCAAAACCAGAAGACACATGTTTCCAAGGAGGTTACACATATCACAAAAAAACATGCTGAGATTCAGCAGCAGAAGCTCGCTAGTCATTTCTGTTCATCCCATCTTCTGATGGGATTGTCTCACCATGAAGAAGCTATTGCAATCCACTCTTCTTTACTTAGTGGGACTAGGGCCCAGCAGACACCTTTGGTCTCTGTTGTGCCAGGTCGTGTGGGCACTTGGAAGCTGGTGCAAAAGCAGCTCCCAAAGGAGCTGTGTGCTCAGAGATTCACCTCTCTTGGTGAATTTTTAAACCCAATTAGAGTAGGAGGATGGAGCACAAAATAGAAGAGAGGCTGTTATGAGTTATTATAACATAATAATAGTTGCTTCTGCTCGTGCCTTTCATAACATATAACACAAGACATTCAGCATTAGAGTATTATTCAACTTTTCTGTATAAGCTTTAGGATCAATATTACACTGTGACTACCTACCTCTGCTATTGCCCTTCAAGATTTTTACATATTTTCCAATCATCATATTAAACTAACCTACATAACTTTACCAGTTTTGTTACAAGTATTTTTCTTGCCACTTTCCCACCACCTTGACGTTCTTCTAAAATAATAGAGCAAAACTTTAACAAAAAACTATACATAAAATCTAATCAGCCTATCGCTGAGAGTTCTAATTCTTTTAAGATGTAGTATAGGACTGTCTGAGTTGGGCTCTCAATCCACTTAACCTAATTGTTCCCAGTGAAATCAGAAGTAAAAGTCCCACTGACTTCTTAGGGAGCAGAACCGCTCCGATGCCAAGCAGATTAACTACAACTGCACCTTTCCTTCCGTATTTTACATTTTTTCCATTCTAACTGCGCTGCTGCCCTTTCTTTTCCTTAGTATGATTTGTGTTCTCTGACCTACATCAGTTTAATGTTATTTCACTTGGACTGTTCCTAATCTAACCTCAGTTTTTAATCCGTGTTTGAATTGATATTCAGATGTTAAACATCAATACATGACTGTGCATGATGAGGGGTTTATTTGAAAGTTGTTATCTTCAGTGTCTTGCCTGTTCTCTCATCTCCTCATTTAAAAAGGAAATTAGAGTAATTAGCAAGCAATACCCGTATGGAATTTACTTGTGACTGACAGGTGAATTGTGCAACTTAATGATGGGTGAACTAATATAAAATGGATAAGAGAGAAGACTATAAATTTCGTTTCCTAGGATTAACTCATCAGTGAACACAGATTCTGTAAGAGAAACAGCTTGATCCCAGTTTAAAAGTTTTTTCCGCTAAATAGAACATGCAGAACATGCAGAAATTAGTCCAACTAATCTAACATTCAGAAGATTAGCCCCCTAGTATGGACTTCTGAACTATGCCATACATTCATCTTACATAGAAAATGCTAGTGCTGAAATCTTTCTTCAACCTCCTGCTTTCTGTCTTTTCAGTTGAGAATTGTGGTACTTCCAGTTAAAAAAAGATCTTCACTTTCATGGCGCTTTTGATTCTGGAGTGTCCAGATACAAACCTCAATACAGCGCACCTTAATTAATTTCCTTGTTTCAGTTTTAGGTTCACATTTTCCAAAAAGCAAAAATGTCCACATTTTGGGCTTGACTACATAAATGCAAATGACTCGTTTAGAAAATATTAGGCTGAATGCAAGGAAAGTAATTTTTCTTTACAATTACAGTACAAGTCTCATGTGCAGTATACTAATTTTCAGTTCATTACACATTTGCAGTTATATACAGTACTCTACACCCAGAAAACCAATAATTTGGATGTGATTTCATGCAACAGAACAATTGCATCTACAAGATATTTTCTATTTAGAATAAGTGCACTCTAAATGGGTTTAATTTTGGAGCTACAACTAGAAAAGCTTCTGTTTAAATGCTATTCCCTAGCCAAAAATCTGCAGTACATATTCCTTTTTTATCTAACATATAGCAACTGAAATTAAAGTTTTATGTGGAACGTTTGTTATATTCTATTACCTCTTATTGACAGTAAGTACAGTCGAAATACAGAGCGAGACGGATCACTCTTTCCTTCAGACACAGCTAAAAAATAAATATACTTCTGCAACTGACAGGAGAAGTATTGGTCCTTGTCAGAACTAACCCTAGCAATCTACAGGGAGTCAAAAATGAAGTCCTGCATAGACAAGTAATTTCCAGAGTTAGTGTAAGATTTGGGAAGAATTAGGAAAAATATTCTCTCAGATATACTCAAGTGGGACATTGTAAGATGTGTTAGAGTGAAATCTATGGCTACAGAGTGAAAAATGAGATGCTTATTCTAAGTCAAACCTAGACTGGATTCAGATTAGACATTTTGTCCTAACATTCTTTATCACTCCTGAGGCCAGAGCTGAGTGATGCACACTTAAAAGGCAAAACTCAGAGCTCAAGAGCTCAACACATATAACAGATCTGTCTCAAAAGTCTGTATCAGAGGTTTTAAGATCGATTTGTATCAGAAAGTTTCAAATTAACTAGAGATAGGTTCCTGTAAATACTTAAACTCAAGACAAAAAAAATAGGGTTTTGTAACTATTAAAGTAATTCTGCTATGCAGCAGACAAGAGTTGGCTTTTTTTTTTATGTAATTACCAGCTCTGTATTTGTTTGCCTTATTAACATGCTGGAAAAAAAATCCCACCTTGAATGTGAGAGAGCTTTTTAAAAATCAGAACCTTTTGAGATTGGCATTAAATCCTCAGACAGTTTGTGTGTTTGCCTTTTGATTTTTTTCTTTTAAAATTATTCTCTTTCAAATCTGGATGAAAATTGCAAGACCTAATTATTGAACATGAGGCTAACATGGGGCAAGAAAGAAGCCAAGAGAACTGAAGCTGACAGACCCTTTGATAAGTAAGTGTAAAGAAGGTGGCTCAAGGCAGAAAATAAGGGTACACTACCATACAGAAGAAAAGCTATCTGCTTTCAAAGTCTTCTAAATACATTGATATGTGATGCAACTTTTTCTTTGGCCTTCTCTGGAAACTGATAAAGGAAAGATTAAACACCTATATTGCTATCTAAATAGCCCAGAGTAATTATACGTGTGGGGAATCCTCAGGGTCTGTGCTGACTGAGTCTTGTTAAAGAAAACGCAGGAACCCACAAGCGTAGAGCTGTTGAGAAAAACAGATCTCTCAAAAATTTTGAGGATCATCTGTGCCCAGTGTGAGGGCCTTATGCTTTTGCCACTGCAAAACATGGTACTACTGGCAGTTATGTCAAACATACACTCAATGAGAAAAGTCCACAGAGAATGGGACTGTGCTCTTCTGCAGTTTTGCTGGGGGCACGTGTTCACTCGTAGGCATGTAGATCACTGCAGGTCAGTAATCGAAAATCAAATAGTCACTGAAGACTAGTGCAGAAAAACAATCTACTGCTTTTTCACTGAGCCTCTATTTAGCACCGCAAGTATAAGATCATTCGGGGCATAGTCCTAGCAGCCGAGTTCTGCAAGCCAGGCAAAACATTTTCAAAAGCTAAATGTGGAAAACCACATACTTATAAGAAATCTATTATTTAAATCAACTAAGTTCTGTTAGAATCTGTCACACATTGTGCTGTATGAAAAAGATCTACTGAGCATTAGCTGACTGATGTATGTAGCATAAACCTCTGCATAAGAACTAACTCCAAAGAGCTCAGACAAGAGTCTCATAGAAATATAACCTTCCACACCATCTACCTATCAGCTATTTGACACTTAAGTGCTGCAAAGGTCATACACTTTCTCCTTTAATGAGGAAAAAGTTACCCTATGCACACATCTGTTCCTGTTCAGTTAATGAAACTTCTCTTCAATTGATTTACTTGTTGACATATAAGACCTTACAAGCTATATGTCAAATTGTGAGATGTGCACATATAAAGAAACACGCTGTTGGCAGGAGTGAAATACAAACTTCAGGGGTAGGGAGGCAGCAAGACACATGTTAATTTTGAACTCCAGCCTTAAGAAAAGATGAGTTTGGATATGGACCAAGAGTACTATTGAATTTTTCAAGATGAATTATAAAATATAATACCATTACCTCTGGGATACAAATAAGAAGAATTAAAGTCAGTGATGAAAAAGTAGAAGGCAACACTTTACATTCTCCACACCTTCTACATTTTAGGAAGGCAAAATACCAGAGGAGGAATTTACACCCAAGGCAGCTGCACTTGAATAGACAGGCAGGGTGCACAAGCACAATCGGAAGCTGACTGCATAACAAAGTGGAGGGAAAGAAGAGCAAAATATTCTAATGAAAACAAACTCTACAGAGTAGAGTACTGTGTGGACACTTAGGTGATGAACGAATGGTTTGCACATACAATAAAATGTACTCTCAAGAGCCAAAGTGGGAGGAACACTACAGGTCTAATTGGAAGGTTTGGAAAGGGTATGAAACGTCCAGAATATCATGTTTCCACACTGCTCTAAGGATTCATTCAGTAGCGAATAGAGTTGGATTCCTCCATCCCCATTTCCAAGACATTGGCAATTGCTCCATCACAGATACCAGGCATGCAGACAATTGATTTAAGTCAATTGATTAACTACACACTACTTACGATCTACTTTGAGTTTCAGTGGAAATACAGAGGGCAGAAAGTTTGTGTGAATCCTTTTAACCTGGCTGCTCAGTGGGGCTCCCATAGCAGAAGTCAAAACTGAAAGAAGTGTGAGCACAGTATTTTAGTGGGGCACAGATCAGTCCAGTGGAGGCTACTGATTTGTACAGTCCCAAGCTACCAAATTGTCCTTATTGGGAGCAATAGGTCAGCTGCCTCAGGAACTCATCAGGAGCTGCTGCCCTAATACAATTCAGTGGCTCTCACAGAGTTTTGAGTGGTGGAAACTTGTACAGTGTGCAGCAGTCTGTTTTACAGCTCCTTTGGTAATTCAGCAAGAGCCGAGAGCAATTGCTTTATACAAAGGCAAGATGATGGCCCATTAATCAGTAAATCAGTGCTGTCAGGGTGGAAGAGTGACAATTTTTAAGTTGTCAAGGCTAGCAAAATGCCTCACACTAGCCATGCCTTCTCTTCAACTGAACTTTAGGACAAAAAACATATGCTTTTTAAAGTCTGAATGGATGATAAATACAGGAAGAGCGTACAAAGGTGAGGAGAAACATTTCTCTTATGTTAATAAATTATATCATGGGCAGATTTCTCAGAATATTTACAGAAATTTAATTCCTGCAAAAGTAGCAAATTAATTTCCATCATTATTGGATGCAAAGACACTCACTACACCAAACCACAAAATTGCACATAAATTTCGTAGTAGATGGCACCTAATCAAAGCTGCCAAAATAACCACTCAGACTAATCATTATTTAGGATAATTATCACATACAAAACAAAACTGAACAAAATAGTTTAAATCCAGTTAGGAACTTTGAGTTTCAGCAAGGTCCAGCACAGACTGAAGATTGTCGTTACAATTCTTTATATATTAAAATAACCCAAGACATACCATGTTAGTTCTCACACCAGAACTATTCTCTTAACTAGAGGGTTCAATGTTTAGCAGCCTCTCCCATTGCTCTCATAAACCAGCCACTTGTTTAACTACTTTCCAACATGTCCCATGCTGGCTTGCAAAACAGCAAATACTGAGGGGGCCCAAGCCGTCGCAGCGTCTGGAAGTCACATACGAGGTGAGCACTGCTCATAGCGACTGCTGACGCCCAGCAGCATGACAGCACTGTTGGTTTACACCTTGTTCCTCCAGGAACTGCTGAGCTGATCAGTGAGAAGGAACATCACAGCTGGAAGTTGCCCTCTGCCGCAAGGCCACTGGCTGTCTCTGTATGAGATTCAAAAATGCTACAAATCTGGTTTAGATCTTATGAAAATATTTCCACTGACAGCTGGGGAGCACTGCCTGATCTGCATTTTGTTTTTTAAATGAATCACCACACTGAATCCAACCAATTTGAGTTGTTCAGAGCTGGTGAAACTCCCAACTTTATTACTGACAGCTCTTTTTTATAGCTAATCCCTTGATGTGAAATAAGGTTAAAATGGAAAAGGCCAAACAAATCACAGGCTTACCTTGTTGGCCATAAGATTCTGGGAGGACAGGACAAGTGAATTTCATGTGCTCCCTTACGTCTCCTACTGCAAATGTGACCTGCTCTACCTTCCTGTTGTATACAAGGCAGAGTGCTAGGTGTCCCCGACAGTGTCACAGATGGCGCAAAAAACAGCACTGCCCATTAGCCACTTTTGTTCTGTCTTGCTATTAATGAATGCGTACGACACCTACACATTTTTGCTGTGCTGTTGACAAAATCTATGCTGCCACAGTAGTAACAGCTTGCAAGTCTGCATCCTTAGACATGTCGCATATACTTTTAAGACCCTCAGATTAAATTTAAAGTTAATTATATTGTGCCTCACCTGATTTATTAATACTTTCCTTACATTACTATTGTATTCATGAACTTCCAGAGCCCATTGCTGAGCTATAAAAAACATTTTACCTGCTTGTGCTCCCTAGATGTCCAGCTTGTAAATTAAAAAGTCATATAGCAGCTATTCATTCCATTCTGAAGAAATTAAAGTTACAGCATTATGATTACAATTATTAATGAATCCATTTCCCAAAATTACTTTTTTATGATGTACATGAAAAAAAAGCAAATAACAGCATAACAAATAGGTGAAAAAAATGGTGAATGGAGCGTGGCCAGCATTTGATTCTGATAATTAGAAATACTGAAGAAGAGTTATTTATCAAACTAGGGGAAAAAAGCATGATGTTAGAAGCCAAAGTATCTTAGTATTTGTAAGAGAATCACAGAACAAATCCTGCTGCTGTTACAAGTTTTGTGCGTATTTTGGGTTTCAACAGGCATAGTCCCCAGAAATGAAGGGAAACTTGATTTAAAGGGCTGCAGTCAAAGTAAGAAGCAGCTGCTGCTAGAAGGGATAGAAGTTTCACCAGATGCATAGACTCCAGCGAGTCAGTTTTCCTTATTATAATGGTACCTGCTGGAAGACTTTATTATATTATGTTCTATCATAACTGCTTTCTCAGGAGGGTGAATTATGATGTGCCGTACAATGATAGGTAGTTAATCACTGGTGATATTTTGTGCTCAGTATTTTCTGTACATCAGTGCACTGCACTGTCGTTGGTTTATTAGAGCGACTGATTTGATTTGATGAAGTGTGATGATTTATTAAGTATTTTTTTAAATTTTCAGACTATATTTCAGCGATTAGTGACACATTCTGTTGCCATTACCTTCAGCTAATTAGCACTCCTGGATTTGTATTTTTTTTTTTACAAATCTGACTGAAGATGAAGCACAACACTACCAGGAAATTGCATGAAGGATGTGACACCAGAAAGCCTGCAGTTCAAACTCTTTGGACTGAATTCAAACCTGCTATTTTAGCAACTGGAATTCTACCGGGGAAGCAAAGTTCCACTGATTGTATCACATCTGAATTTGGTTCCTTAATATTAAATTATGCTGCTGCTCTTGATTCTTTTTACAGAAGAGCTCCAGTGTCTGGCTAAAATTCACCTCAGTACAATAGGTCAACACAAAGCCTATGAACTAGTTGAGTACCACTTATGTCTTGCTCAAAATAGCACTATAACCTAAGTGGTCTTTTAGTCATCCTCTGCAGAAAAGTAAGTTCTCTCCCCTCCCACCCCCTAATCTCTCCCTCTGGATATTCGGAGGTGTACTTTTCTGAAAAACAAAGACTGGATTTTTTCATGTTAATTCCTACAGCCAGATAATCTAGGACCAAGGGCATCAAACAACACTGATCAAATGAAATGCTCAAACAGGCAAGTTCAGTATTTGACAGGGGAATAAAGGGAAAGTGTTAGCAATATCTTTAATAGCATTCCTGTCAGTAGCAATAGGAAATCTGACATCATGACTAGCAAATACTTCATAGCTGAAAATATTTTATATCTCACTCCCATTTCCACTTGTATCTGTATCATCAAATGAACTGTTGATCCCAAAGGAAACATGATCAAAGCCTAAACCTGGAGTCCGCGTCTTATCTTCCATACATACTATGTCATTTTTCTCTAACAGTTGTAACTGCATTGTGTTTAGTGTTACTTTTTCTTTGAGAAATGTGTATGAATAACTATGAACCTTACGCTTCCATTATATTGCTTGTAAGATTGGCTTTTCTTCTCCTGTTACCTCTTAAATAGGCAAGAAAAATAATAAGTATAATAGAAACTCAGCCTATTGTGATCAAATTCCTGCCTTTTCCTGTTCAGTTCTTGCTTGTTCAGTCTTGCTCAATCAAGGCACAGCATCATACAGTCAGTTTTATAATCCCTAGGTATTTTTCTCTAAAGCTGCGGGATGGCCACAGGCTACATACTTAAATCCACAAACAGTATCAGATCAGTAGAAAACACTTTATATATCAGCTTTATAGATTATTTTTTTTTTAAAGAAATGTTTCAGTAGTATAATGTTTCTTTATTTGGATAGCATTTAATTAATAGATATATGTTATTACAGAAACATATTGTCAGCTATGTTTATATGTAATATATATGACATTTTATAGATATTGGAAACCTTGACCTTTATTTCCAAAGTTGCTTGTAATTTAACAGTAGACAATACAAATAACATATTTAATGCTTATAACATGTTTGGTTTTATCACTATAACATACTCTCTGATGGTGATGGCACTGTGATGGCATCTTTTACCAGAGTCAACACTAGTTCTTTTTTTATTATTAGAATTATTAATGAGAAGAAAAAAACAAAGGATGGTTGTGAAACAAGTACTTCTGTGATTCCTTTTTGTATGACATCAAATATCAGGAAAGGAATTAAAGGTAATGCTATAACTTAACAAATACAAGAAAGACAAGGAACCTTATTTTTTAAAACTAACGTTAAATTAACTTTAGCTCAGAATCAGTTTCCAAATTGGAAATTGCATATTCTTCTGGTCCCTTTTTATTTAAGAAATGTGAACTCAAATTGGAATGGGTTGCATAGCAGGACTAATACAATGATTAGATGACAATGGAACTTTTTCTTTAATTGAAAATTAGATTAAAAGAACTTGGGTTGTTTGGTCTACAGAAATGAAACTGGAAACGGAAGCTGAGGAAGTCTGCAAATATTGTAGAGGCAGGAGTAAGTACTAAGATGAGAGAAGAATTATTTCAGTTACAGGACATATCAGTGTCTATGGTAACACTGATACAAATTTTTCTTGTAATAACTCAGTAGAAATGAAGGGTGCTTTCCAGGCCTCCACAGACGAAACTTTTAAAATGTAATTAAAAATGGGGAGGGAGCACTTACGCTCTTTACAACTGAGAGAAAAGATGACAGAATATAAAGTGATTGTGGAGTAAAAAGAAAAGCTTCGGTTTAAAAGCCTTTCCTAGCCATCTTTTTGACCTAAAGGGTAATGTTTGCAGGACACTGAACTGCTGTTTGAATGTCTGATCTCTCTCACTTAAATCTTGTGAAAAATTACAGTCAATGCTTTTGTTTCTTTGTGTAGATCTCAGGTTTATCATAGTGCATTGAAAAGCATTGTATTAACTGTGATGAGGGGGAAGTAAATGTTTAGGAACATAAACGTATTATGTGGAGACCTGAGAGCAGGGAAGGAGACTGAGCTAAGTGCCTCAAGAAGTCCATTCCATCTTTGTTCTTTACATCATCTTTTTTTTCTCTCTTTCTATCTGTACATACAATATTTGTAATCTTAATCATCATCCCTTCAGCCCATACATGCGCGCTCTGAAAGTTTGGTTTCAATGTTAGGGGGTCAGAGCTACAGGAGGAACCAACATGAACACATCAATCTCCATCTCACACTCAATGCTAAAAATCCATAACAATTTGATCATCTTACAAGCAGAAAAAAGCCCCACAACTTCTTTCCTTCCAATCCATGAGCAGCTGACAAGTTTCCCTTTCCTCCTACTGCAGTGGTGTATGCGTCTGTGATACAAAAAAATTACCCATCCAACTCAATGTTATCCACAGCTTATGTTTACTTACAGGGTAAATTATCAATTATCAGCTCTAGTAAGTTTTTCAGTCTCAGCATCAGAGCTCAGATGCCTCACAAAAACAGAAGGAGAATTGTTCCTGAGGTCACAGGGACAGATTGCACAAACTAATTTATGGAAACAGAGAGACATAAACCATTGAAAAGCAACAGTGCAATTTCACTGAACCAGAAGGAAAGGCAAACGTAAAAAGGCTCTTTTGAATCTGGCCCAATAATTGCCTTCTTCAATATGGTAATTATCAAAGATATCCATGCAATCATTCCCCTTCTTACCATATTCTCTATCAATTGGAAACTGAAGTCAATTCACAGTACTGAAATCATTACTGGTTTTACCATTAGAGACTAGTGTGAAGTGGTGTCTCTAATTTTCCAGTAACAAATTGAGAGAAAAAATAGGAATGCAAAACCACTATTTATACAATACAGTGCCACCAACTCAAAGCAAAAATCACTTTCTAAAAGTGTATGAACAAACCCAGAGTATAAGAGATTTAGCAGTTCATGCAACTGTATAGGAAGTATTTTTTTCCTTAAAGATTTTTTTAAAAATTTCCCATATTTTAACTACTTTTTATATTAATTCCCTTCAAGAATGTACAGCACTTTATAGTCTTTATGGTAGGAGAAATTACTTTTCTACCTTATGTACTTTAACACTGGATATAATGGAGTACTTAACAAATATGGCAAATGCACCAGGAAAAGAAAAAAATTCAGCCAGGTTTTGGTGTTTTTTTTTCAGGGAAGAAGTAGTGAATTTTCTTTGAACATTGTTTGACATCAGCCTGATGAAATCTTTTTTGGATAAATGATTTGGACTAAAAGAACTCTTTTTTTCCCCCTGCAGGTTACCACACTACTCATATATTTTCTTTCCTAACTGCCATCGTTGTGGCTCTGAGCATCACAGCTGTCTAGGATGCAAAATGCCAGAAGCTAATTTACTGCTCTGCTTGATTAAAGTTGCGTTTACCATTGAAGGTAAAAGAAACTAGATCTCTGTTAGCTGCCATTAAAAATAAGATGTTTGCATTTTTGTTCAGAAGTCCCCTTGCTCTCCTAACTGTTGCTGTAACCTGCTAGAGATACTTTACAAATTATTAAAATTTCCCCATACAATTGCCAAATATCAACAACTAGTTTCACAAGTAATAGACTTCTGCTTTAACATGGGCACCGCAGTTGGCATGTGCCTAAAAGAGGCATACAGAAAAAAGGCACGTTGCTGAAAGACCGATATGTTCACAAAACTCGCAGATACGAACATGCTTAGAGTTCCATGTTGCAATCTTATTTTCTATGTACTCTCTGCACTTAAAAATAATAAAAAATACATCAATATGGAAGTAGGAAGAAGATACAACAGGAAGGCATTTACCTTTTCAACTTATTCCTTCCTGAAATGTCTATCCAATGTTTGATCTTTCCAGAATTATTGCAGTTTGCTTCTTTTCTTGAAGCTACTTCTCTTAGGCATTTGCGGGCTTTGTGAATAGTCACTAAATATGTGTAACAGGATGGTGCCACTCACGAACAGATGTATAGTAAAACAGGATGGCAAAATACAACCTGGCAGTAGCCTCTCCACATCACGTTCTTGTTGAACACTGTTAGTATTGGATTCCAGTCAGCAAGGATCTGCCCACACATCCTAAGGGATTGTTGTTAAGGTCAACTAGAAAATAAATTAAAGCCACTCCTGCAGAAACAGAACAATATTCAGGACATTTGTTCAGATTAAACAGGAAGGAAATTTATTTTCTGGATTTGTTTTTACTCATTTCTTGACACCAAAAACACTGACATTTTATGATATGCTTTTAGCTGTTGAGAAAGCAGGAAGGATGATAGCTCTGAGGGATTAGAGAATCCAAACTGCTTGACCTGAACGGGTTCTGGTGACCTATGGTCCTTCTTGTCTCCCACTTGCCCCAGAAAATGGTATGAATAACAAATACAGCATTGTAACTGCAGGGCTTTGCAGGTTCTTACAAGGCAAAGAACACAACAGCAGAGCCAGAATTTGAAAGCAAATAAATCCAGAAACAGCCTGTGCAGTAAAACTACTGCAGAAGCATGACTGGAAGATCACAGCAGCATTTAATCAAATCATCAAATAATTGCATCTCATTTGTTCTGTTCCTTTTGTTATTTCTGCTAGCAGAATCACAAATGTTTACTATTATTTCAGCAAAACATGTTTTAAAAAGATGGATGTTTCAACCAGCCTTGTGCACTATATGTATACCACGTCAAAGGTGATTTCTCTGATAGCAAGAAGTTATTTGATTGAGAAAGAA
Organism: Dromas ardeola; assembly: GCA_013398915.1. Taxonomy (NCBI): domain Eukaryota; kingdom Metazoa; phylum Chordata; class Aves; order Charadriiformes; family Dromadidae; genus Dromas; species Dromas ardeola. The sequence goes on along the minus strand of VYZM01007296.1, from coordinate 5,316 downwards.
TTCTGTAATTAAATAGTTCAGAGATAAGTAAAATGTAATTAGAAAGTTATGCGTATATTTAGAGAAATAGGGATCTCTATGAGTTATATTTTTAATGTATTTTATTTTGAAAGACCAGGGTACTTACTAGCCTGTGAATCTGTGTGAGTCTCCACTGATTTGCAGGGTATCCTGTTATCCTCACAGGAGGATTAACTACAAAAACCTAAAGGTCATCCATTGCCTCCACAGATCACAATCACTCTTGAAGTATTTTAGTGTAATGCCAACAGCAAATAAAGGTTCTATATTAAGTGCCATTACTCCTGAGAATGGAGTGAATTGCTTTTGTTCCAAACACTTCTGATTGTGCATTTAAAATCTCAAGCTTGACTGCTTCAAAGTCTTAATATTCTATCAGATTTTTTTATAGAGTTCTGAAACTTTGCAAAAACATAAAACATTTGAATCCTAATATGGTTGAAATACCCAATCTGAAAGTCGTTCTTTTTAGAGACTGTTTCCCCAAAGTTCTTTAATATGTGCTATAATGTAAACACGTGTTTATTTTCACTGATTTAAAGGGTAATGAATTTTAGAGAAAATTATTCCTGTGTTTGTTAAAAACTGCTGAAATTAAATCAGAGTCATCCTTAAGACTAGTTATCTGCTGGTGTATGAAGAAAATGTTGACTTCCCTCTAGAGCATTTTAAATCTAAACTGAACTGTTTAAACTAGAGATTTAGAAACATAGCCCAGTGAGTCTGGATGAGAGACCCAACACACATCAGAACTCTGAATGTGTCCTTTTTCACCTTGGTTTCCAAAGGCAGGAAGGCTGTGCTTGGTCTTTGAAACTGCTATGAAACCTTCTGCCCAGGTTTACAATACAGCTGGCATGGAACCAGCAGGACAAGCTGCCATACACTGGAGTTGTACACTGACTAAACTGACCAAATTTGAGGTAATAGGTATTTAAATTCCTCACTGATTCCCGTGTTGCCTCCTTTCCCTAATCTTGCCTAATGTAAGATATAAAAGTCCTCAAAAGACTTGGGCACTGTACCTGAGCTGCATTTTCCAGATTCTCTTCTTCAGCTTCCTGACAGCTGCATGAGAAGTGTAATTCCATCTTGTTGCCAAAATGTTGCAGAAATAACCTATTATCAATTCACATAACCTACACAGTATCTGCCAATCTTTTTTTGTTGTAAACTAACTCTACTAATCTCATAAGCTTTAGCCTTCTTCCAGTGAGTTTGTACACAAAGAGTTTTTCAAGGTCATGTTCCCCATATTTTTTCTTCTCTTCAATTAGACAGCTGGAATGTGCCTNCATATTTGTAATTGTGCTCTTCTCTTTCAGCCCCAATAACCTTAGTATTCTTTCTGCTTTGGCCTAAGAAACCTGAGTTTGGGTTGCTTCACACAAGATAGGGAAATTGGACTCGACGATGTGAAATGTCCCTTCCAACCTAGACAATTCTACAATTCTATGAAATGGTTCTCTTCCTTGCATTATTTCAGTATGCATTCTAAACTCTAGGTTTCCAAACAAAAGAAAAAGTGTCTAAGAATCACCCATGTTTAAAAAGAAAGCCATGATCTCCCTCTTCAGCTTCCTTCTCCCACTTATCCCTGTTTCACTCCCAATTTCTGAAAGGTAGGTCAGCATCTACCATGCATGGGCCACAATGTGGGCACGACCGGATGTAGGCTGCTTCCTACAGTCTTCTGTAGGTGCAAAATCCCTGTAGGGGATTTCCTACAGTCTTCTGTAGGAGCTAGATTTAAAACATACCTCTGCACGTAGCATTTTCCATTGACTATTAGAACATAGTTTACTTCTGGGACATCTAAGACCATGTCAGTGCTGTTGACTCAACAGTCTTGAGATATCCAAGGTATCTGTAAAGGAGAAGTATAATTTGGAGGTGCTAGGACAGATGGCGCAAGCAGAATACTCGTATCAGCTTATCCTTACGGGTATTACTTTTAAAATCTTGTTCGCTAGTAGGTAGACTCCTATTTGAGTTAGTAAAACTAAAAACAAAAAGTTAGTAAAAGTAAAATAAAACAAATAGAAAAAAAAAAGTAAAATAAAACAAACGACAATAAAAGAGGTTACTAACAGTATTTCTTCATCAAATTTGTTTCATAATAACAAGAAAGCTAAGATGCAGCACGTTGAATCTAAGCCTAAACAACTCAGTGCAGATGATAATTACCTACAAGTGGTGAGATAGGACAGCTCTAACCCAGACAGAAGTTTTGAAAGGTAAAGTAAATCCTATAGTGAATGCACAAAATCCTTGTTTAATTACTTTCATAAAAGCATGAAAAATTAAATTAATTAAAACAAGAGCAGCAAATTTACTGCTGGCAAAGAGTCAGACACTAGAAGGCCCTAAATATGCAAAAGAGGAACAAAATATAATGGACCCAATTTCACATTATTTGTTATCTATTTGTTGCCATTATGCAATAACCCAAATAGAATGAATTAAAAGCAAAAGATGAGCACATAAGGCTTAACAAGATTACGAGAAGAGAATGAGGGGCTTAAATTGTGGGCATGCCAAAACTATAAAATATTCACATTTCTGCAATATCAGCGTGCACAAGACAATTCTTTGCTTAATAGAATTTTCCTTCTCTGTAATTACTTCAGTGTCTGGGTCCACAGAGAAAATACTTCTAGTACACAAGTATTTTGCCATTTCTTTCTTCTTCTTCGTTACAGTTTATTGTTGCTTGACTTTATTCTTATTAGTCAGTGCTCTACTTTCTACTGTGCGTGTTGGCTGGGGCCTTCTCTTATGCAATGGTATGTGCAAATGCAAATCTATTTTATTTCTTGAAGTGTTTTCTCTACGTATAAATCAAAGAATTCCACAAGATTAAGAGGTGAAATTATTTTGACTTTCTTAATTCTCTTTCTTAGTAATTCTCTTTATTTATTAATTACAGAGAGTTTTTAAAACTGTTGACTGTAGCATGATTCTTTATTTCCTATTAAATCTTGTTCTACTTTGATACAGTATTAAATAACCACTTCATTTTAGTATTGAATTAAGTGATATTGCTATCATTTGCACCGCAGGTTAAGTACTTACTGCATTTGTAAGCAGATTGATATTAATATTTAAATTGAAGAAGAGATCTTCTCTAGCCTGCACTACTCGAATAGCTTCCTCCTCTCATTATTGTACCTCGTACCCTGCATAAGTCAGCTCTTGTTTGTCTTATTCACAAAGGAGGATTTTGCTAGACCACTGTCTGTGAACTATATTCTAAATTCATCTGTACTTACAGAGGGAGAAAGAATGAGAACGGCGGAAACCTGGAAGATGGGAACAAGGCTCACTGCTGATAACTCCATGCTGCATAAGAAGGGTAAATTTCAATCATTTCAGAGAATCAACCCCCTCCCCAGAAGCAGAACACCGGGATCCAGGATTCAACTTCTGCTGGTTACCAAGTGTAGATGCTTACCCTAGAGGTAGTTGGTAAGTTTCCCTATGATCTTATGTGTGTAACAAAGCTAGGCAATATGCTAACTAGGAGACGCTTAGGAATTTGCTCTGGAAACAACTGGAGAGAGATTGCAGTTTCTTCAAAATTTTTTTACTTTTTTTGTTTGTGGATTGTTGGGTGGTTTTTTGTAATTTTGCAAACGTTGCTAACATCTTCACACTAAACACTAAGAGAAGATTCTTTGTATATGAAAAGTCAAGTTAACTCAGTATCAAATTGCAACTCCCTATGGCATAAGTGATAGAAATTAGTTTGTGTTAGAAGTGACTACATCTTCTCTTAAGCAATGTGATGGAAGTAGAAAGCCACGACTACGTTGTAAGAACACTAGCCCAAAGAGCAAAAGTGCATGCAATCTGAAAAATATGAGGGTCAGAGGTGTATGAATTTGAATATCCACTCCTAAGTGACAATATGGTACTAAAAGAATAGAGGTCTTAAAATCCAACTTAAGCAAGAAAAATTGTTTTGATTCATTCACTAAAGTGGACAAAACTATTATGGGTTCTGAACTCTCCTCACAGCCTCCATCAAAAAAAGAAAAGTGCTTTTCAAAAAGTGTATAGCGTTTCCCCACATTGCAAGGCTTGTTTGAAATAACAGGCACTATAAAAAATAAATTACTAGATACCATTTCTAGGCTCAATCAATCAGCATTTTCCAAAGGCAGAAAATACAGGCTTCATCAAAGTAACCCCTAATACAACATAATTTCTCTAAAGCCAATGAAGTAATTCTTACTTTTTGCCAGTGTAACTGATAGTAGCAGCTCTGATCTTTGCATTTCCAAATGATAAAGCACAAAAACCGCAGTATGTTGCTTTACCAGCCTATGTAATTTGCCTCAGGGAAAGCAAAGTTGCAGAGTTTTCCCATAATGACAGACAGTATTGTTCTGAGCACAGGAATGGATATGGGATACTCAGCGCAGTACTGCTCAAGAGCAAACATTTGAGAATGTATCCTTCTCCCCTATACATGTTTCTTGCTTTTTATTGATTCATGGTGCGACTTCTCACCTTTTTCTTTCCTTTTTTTTTTCTCTCACTCATTTTTTTGCATAGCAATATTTAAACTCTGGTTACATCTCCTTTCCTAATCTCTACACCACCAGGTCTAATGATTTACACTCCAGATCCGCAACAGAATTCTTTCGCATGACTTCTTATTTTATTGTCCCTCACAAAATAATAATCTGAAGTAGTGAAATATGAAGAGTGGATTACAATGGAATTCAGAATTAATGGTGATCATATATTTTTTTGTTCTGTGGTGATGTAAAAAATCACATAAATATCTTCAAACCACAAAATGACCAGCAAAAAATTAGATGAAAGCACTAAATACATTAAAATAAAAGGAATTGTATTAGAAGGAAGCTTCAGAAGGATAATCTCCGTGAGAGGAAACTATTTTTCTCAGCTGTTTCAATATTGTGTCATTAAATCATTAAAGCCATATGACTATGGTTGCATGGTTTAGATTTCTGATTTTGCTACCAACTTAAGCTGGATGATACACTATTGGGTAAATTATCTGAGCAGACCAGCAATATTTGTTGTATAAATGAAAATTATTATTTCATACAGCTAAACAATAATAATGACTATCTTTATATGAACTGAGCATTTTCATATGCACATTTCGGATGAAGGTCACCTTAGTATTAAGCTCTATGATTTTATTGCACTGTAAAACATTATTTGTAGAATTACTTATTAAATCAAATGGAATACTACCTATAAATAAGGCTGATAATTCTCAGAACAGTAAAACCAAAATGTTCTGAAAATAGTGTG
>VYZM01007295.1:26604-40107 GCA_013398915.1 Dromas ardeola | reverse complement strand
CCTTGGAAATAAATTCATACCTAACAGATATTCATCCTAAAGTATAAAACTACGATGCATATAGAATACATATACAAGAACAAAATAATAACAAACCGCAGTGAACTTGTATATAATATACTTGAGAATTCATTGAATTATTTAAGTTAACAAGGACCTTATATATTCACAGAGCTTAATAGCTTTTGAAACCAGCGCTGTTTAAAGAGAACTCCTGAAATTTATCCAAAAATTACTATGCAAAAGTGATCCCTTCTGGCAACACTAAGAAAACAGGCAGAACATTCAGGTTCCAAAGACTAAACTACATGTAGAGTGATATCTTTTAACTACATTAATTACCGCGCAATTACATAGTCTTTAGTCAGCAAAATTCCCAGTGAAGACAAGTTGTGCTTGAATAAAGTCAGCAAGTAAAAGCTTGAATATTTTAACAATAACCATTAATACTGCATACTTACACTCGATAATAATAAAAACAATGCATTTAACACTTAAAAGTTCCAGGTAATTGCTATAATTTTCTTTAGAGACTTTAAGAAAAAAATGTATGTGAACGGGCAACTTCAGCTAACACAGTCATTTTCTAAAATATCAGACTGTAAAAAAAAATATTAACAGAAAAATCGTAACTATTTTCCTTCACTCATGAGTAGTAAGTGCATTAGGCTACTTCTATAATCAAACCACTATTTTCCCAGGACAAATATTGCTGAGTGCACAACTTATATGGAACATTATTATCATAAACATTTTACTAAATAAGAACAAAGAAAAATCCTTTTTTTAATCTGAAATGCCAAAATAATTTTAAGAAATTCAAGCCTAGTGCATTTAATGAGAGCAGCTCAGAACGCAGCCTGGCTGTCTCTCACCAAAATAGTGAATGGGAGGTGCAGTCTGCCAGAAGACTATAACTAAATTCAACTCTGCAAACTCTTGGTCTTCTTTCACTCTTCCCTCACTTTTTCATTTAGCATGTGGTTCTATAATGCAAACCTAATGGAGGAATCAGGATTGGATTAATAAGCAAGAACTATACAGTAGCCTCTGCTGTAACAAAGATACTGCCAGTGTTCTGTCCTTCATCAGTTTTACCAACTCCAGATGTTCCATAGTCATTTATAGTTTAACCAGGTTAAATACAGATGTGTGCATTTCTCCATGGGATCCAATGCTGACATACAATTAAATGCATTTTGATTTTTTAAAAATAAAAACTCTTATTTATTATCTAGACTTATAAACTAGACACTGTAATCAAATCACACTGTATTTTACGCTATGAGAGTTGAACAATTTAAGCATAGCTGCTATCTGAAGACCATTTAAAATAAAAATGTGTTATATTCTTGCAACAACTATAACTTCTTTTTTTAAGAAAAACAACTCAGATATGTTAGAAAGATAATCACTTCATTTCTGAGTATTTTACATATACCGTGTAGGTCAACAGTAATAAAAAAGTGACTTAATTTTTTTATAACTATTTTTTGAGCACTATTGCTACTCTGTATTCTTTATTCAACTTTGATATCCATCCATTTTACTAAAACATGTCTTTAATACAATTCACATCACGATAACTGGATAAATTAACTTCCTAAATCCTTCTTAACCAGAGTCTGGAATACATTAAGGCAATCCAGTAGGTCAGTATCTTTACCCTTGTAAATACACTTTGAAACTTTTTACTGATAAATTCATTTTCTAACAGTATTGCCTTGTCCCCTTTCAAATGGATGACAAAGGTGACTTACTTCTAAAAACGTGCGCTGAAAATATTAAGAATTTATATTGCATATTTTCTGCTTGCTATAATTATAAAAACCACAAAAACAACCAAAAAAAAAGCCCACAAAAAAACAAGTCATAACTTCGCTCAACTGTGCGCATACCACTGGGGCAACATACATGTCTGTGTATATATATATATATATAGAGAGAGAGAGATACATAAAAAGAGATAGTGCACACTTATTTTCAGATAGTAAAACAAAAACTATCTACGTACAAAGTCTTCAGGACATACAGTCAAATTAAATTTAATAGTTTCCAAAAGCAAATATAATTTGCCTCTATTTTGAAATTTTCCAGGACATTAATTCCTGTCTCTTCTCCTCTTAAAGAAAATGCGGTTCTTGAACCAATACTGCTCTTTCAGCCCCAACAAAGGACATCAGGCCTCTTTATAAACACTAAAGGCAGTTCATGCATGCATTTATAAGGATAACTACGCCAAATCTCAAGTCCCTTCAACAGCAATAAAGTTAGATAGCTATATCACACACTTTTTAAGGACTCACTAAGTAGAAAAAAGTATTCACAAAAATCCTAAAACAGAAACTATTTTTTACCTTCTAATAATAAAATGAATCTGATCCTGGAGTATCAATATCTCATTTTACCATTCATCATACAGTAATTAATATTAAATTTCTGTATGAATTGTTTTTAAGTGGACTGTAACTTTTAAACAAAAGTGTTTTCAAATTCAGTTTCTGAGACCCTTTCCACAGTCATTTACAATGTTACTAGACATCAGCGCTAAGCAAGTGTGCAAGAACTTGACTGGGGAAAAAAAAAAAAAAAAGAAAAAAAGTAGAAAATCACAGTGGTTGAAGTTTCACATGTAATATGAGAAAAGCTTGAGAACCCAGCAGCCAAACATATCACAGGCCACAAGACTTGACTGAAAACCAGCATTTCAAACTAATTACAACTTTTCCTCAATCTATAGTTGATCAGGCCAAGATACTGATTTTCACTCCGGCAGCTTATAAACTAAAAGCAAGTTGACTGTGGCATGTATATCACATGGAAACCTCTTTAGAAGCTCTGCATTATTTCAAAAGTTACACCCCACGGAAAGTCCTTTTAAAAGCTTAACTGGCAAGTGTATGCTAAAATATTTTGTTTTCCATTTAAAACGACACTGAATTCCAATCCTCAGAGACAGGATTTCCAGTTTATTTCTCTCTATACACACACACACTAAACTCAAGAACTGTAACATAGGAAAGTGTTGTTAAAGTTTTGAAAAAAAAGAGTAAGCCTAGTGCAAATAAGTTGACTGTAGGTCTCTTTTCCTCAGAAATTCAAAAAAAAAAAAACAACACTGGCCTGTGTTCTGCAATAAATAAAAGATATTTAAGTGAAAACATAGCATTTAATATAAAAGGATACTAAACCAAATGCAAATTAATGCAATTCCAATCTTTCCCTCAAGCCCCCTCTCAAGATAAATGAAATCAGTTCTAGCAGTGTGTTCTGGCAAAGTATTTAATGAGGAAAAATTCAACTGTAAAGAACTACAAGACCAAGTTTTGGCAACACTACATAGAATATTGGATAGCTTTTACCTACATTCACATTATTCAAAAACCTTGAGACATGGAATGAACTTATTTAGTACCTTATTTAGTATATTTCTTTACAAGCTAACAGAACTTCAGAATCACATACAGAAAGAACTGTAAACAAAAAAATCTTTTCATGGTACTAGATGACAGGTTTCAGACAGATATAACTCTATAATCAATACTTTCCTAATTACTTTGTATATATACTTATTGGTGTCCCCCATTCTATGAAGACTTCCACTGTAATTAAAACGAGAGATGGTTCTTTCTTATTCATTTCCTTACAATTTATTGTGTTCAAAACTAATTTACAGACAAATAATTCTTCTGATTAGAAGTAGGATCTTGCATTGGCAGCACAGTTCAACACCACCTTCTTATTTCCCAATCAATTCTGTGCAAGAAATTACACTGTAGCAAAACCTAAAGCAAATACAATCAAGAACAAGCACAGCATGTAAGTAGTCTGCTGACTTTTTTGGCTCTGAAACATGTGAAAATAAACGATTCCATAGGACCTCTAATGGAAAGCAGAAGAGGAACGGCTTAAGAGTGAATTTAGCATTTGACTTTACTTGTCAAGGGCATCTATACATACTTACACAGACAGCAAGACTATTTCAAATGTATTGTTAGTATGGACTTCTAAATCGATATTCAAAGCACTTCAATTTTGGTTTAGCAGTTTGTACCTCAATCTGACTAAGCTTGCCATTACCACTGCAAACTGAGCTAAGGACTCGTCACATCCACTAAATAAACTCTAGGTGCAAAATGCCTCAGAAGTTTTTCAGAAATATTAACAGAAAAGCACAGCCTGTACTATTTTCCTCTGTATAAAAAACTACCTTTTTGCTGGTCTGAGAGATAAAAGAATTGACTAGCAATGAGTAAGTATTATTTACATGTCCCCTACTTCAAGTTCAAATTAGTTTGGTCCCTCAACTATCTACAACCACCTAGCATCAGAAAGCCTTTTCCAAACCTTTGGAAGTTTTCCATTTTGAATCTTTAAATCTTACCTGCAGCCTAGCTCTATTACTGTCATCTATTACCATTATTACCTACAGTCTCACACATTAATTCTCACAGATAACACTTACTCACCATCCAAATTCACTTACTTCTCTGATTTAGATGGTACTCTGAATATAAATTTCACCAACTCTTATACCAAGGGATGTCTTCTTGCAAACATAATCAGAACTGTTTATCTCTTCAACACCTAAAAACTTTTTCTATCACTCAGTAACAGTGTCTTCTAAATCCAAGCTACACTTCTTGCAGCAAGGCATGGCTTTCATGTGCCTTTCAATGGACTGTGATCAGACACAAACACCTGTAGGAAGTAGATGGTAAAGCATGACACACACATACTTCACAGCTCATGCTTCGCAGGTACCATCACAACCAGAAGCATATTAAACCAGCAACCTTTTAGTCCCTTCCTCTACTGCAGGGGCCAGCAGTCAGAAAAATAATGTACACATATTCAGCCTGAATACACAGAACTAAAGATGGAAAAGAAGTTTGCTTCTTGGACAAACTACTCAAAGTAGAAAAGCAGATGAAAAAAGTTGTAACTGCAGCAGTGATAATACCTGTTGACCAATGGCGTCTGTCCAGGCCTAATGACACAACAATCTGCTGCCTAACTTAGCACAGACACACATCAACTAAAAACACTGACAGTCCTTTACACAAACCTTCAGGAAATTGCTGTAAAGAAATATAACATGTAAACAAATGTGCTAAAAAAAATAATAAAATTCTGAGTGGTTCATCTATGTCACCCCTCACCCCCAGCTTAGGTCACCGCTTAGGTCACCAGCTACCCATTTCTACCATATGCAGTTTTGGTTTATTTTATTTTCCTAACAGGTCTATTATCACACAATGTATTTAGATTCCTGTGTTTCACTCATTATAGCCAAAACCATAGGCAGAAGATTAGGCTAGTTTTCTGACATCTCCTTTTCCCTTAACTTTACACCCCAGTAGAAAACAAAACACTAAACAATGCACCAGTGCAACAAAGACTGTTTTATCTGGCATTATTTCAATTTAATATAATCCCCTGGGAAGGAGACAAAAAAATGCTTAAAAATTCTGATTTTAAGGCCTGTAACACACTGTAACAGAGAATCTCTTCATAATCTTTTATATTGAGTGCAAATTGTTTATGAAGTTGCTGCAATGGGTTGTTAGTTTCTGCTTCCTCAGATGAAGGGATTTTACTTGTTTGTTTTTTAAATGTGAAGTAACTTTTCGGGCTAGGTTAAGCAACCCGTTTCGCTCTGCATTTAAATAGAGTAGGGGATTATATTCACTTTTCTCAATTGGCGTAAGAGAGTAGACACCATAAACTGAAACTGAAGTTTGCTGCTGCTTAGACAGTAAAAGGCATAAAACACATTTCAAAGGGGCACCAATTGTCCTCATAGTTTTCTCTGGGCAGAGAAGACTATGCAATGTATTTCTTCCCTTACTTCTTAATTTAAGATGTTTGAGAACACAGGATCTGTATCTTACTGAAAAAAAATAATTCAAAAAAACTCCCACCACCTTCCTTTTCTTTGTTAGGAGTTTCAGTTGCTTTTACATTCCAAGTATTATATCAGGTGTGCCTGGAGTCCTTCACCAAAGATATACATAAAAAGACAGTAAAAATACAGTCTTAGTCCCAGCTGCCATATCACATCTGCCCAAGTAAATGTGTACCCAACTCTGAGATCTTAGCCATAAGGAAGTGCCTACTTCAAATTATGCCCCACAACCCCACTCCCCCCCCAAAAAAAACCCACACCAAACCAACACAAAGATAAAAAAAACACAGAACAGCCAGTCCTGAAATTTATCTTACAGCTATTGACCAAGCAGCAGTTTGATCTTAACACAAATGAAAATTATAGGTGTGTTATGACCTGGTCAACACCCCAGCTCATTTTACACAAAATAATTTGTCTGCTAACAAGATGGACTGAATTTGGGCCACTGGTTTTAAAGTGATAGATTTGGACACCCATCACTACATCCCCAAGGCTTTCTGATCTGCCCTACCCTTACTCCTTAAGAATGTAACTATAAACATATTTAGTAAAAACCATACAAGCTGCAACACTTCTTGAAAACTTCAGATGGACACCAAATAAAAATCAGTGGTTTGTGCTAACAGGTCAGAACATGTGTAGTCTGGTTTGTCCTTTTTTTTTTTTTAATAAGGAACTGTATGTTCATTACCATTTACAGATTTTGGCTTAAAAGAAAAAAATAAGCAGCTGTCAGCAATGAAAATATTTTCTAAAGTCATTACTGTCTTAGAAAACACTTCTCTCTAAAGTCAGTCTGTAACTCCTCTAGAAGCGAGGCATAGAAAGTTTTCCCTACCACGCAAAAGATTATTTTTTTAATAGAACTCTCATTGGCCACAAGCTCCTACTACATCACAGATCAAACCCTTTCCATTTTCTTACTACTATTCATGCAGTAATCACAAACCTAATGTGGAAAAAGAATGAAAACTGACTTTCAAAGACCTTAGGTAAACACACTGCCTTTCGGAAATCCAGGCATTCCAAACAAGGACTGCTGTCCCAAACAAGGCAAAAGGTATACCTACAAGAAGATAAAGACCTATCTCCACAACAGATACAACCCAATCTGGAAACCTAATTATAAAATGGTAGTATAATCTGTTCTCACCTTTGAATAAAATACATGCACAAAATTCCAATATAAAATTATCCATTCTATTCCATAAAAAAGAACTTCCATTTGATAGATAATTATACTTTCTGCAGTAACATTTATCTGGTTTTAAATATCGAGAACGTTTTCATCATAACCATATTATAAAAACTCAATAAGCATCAGAAACACACAAAAAAAGAAAATCAACACCACTCTTAGAAAGACTTGAGTCCCTTAGCTGTTTTTCAGAGCAAGACCTGCAGAAGCGCAACGACATGATCCTACAAATGCTTTTTTTCACAGACTGTTAAATGCATACTGCAGTCCATAGCCTGTGCCTCTCTAACATGAGTGGTCATGTAAATTTTAATGAGTTTTTTAATTGGCAAAACAGTTTAAAACATTTTTTTTACATTTAGTTAAAGAAAAAAATTACTCTACAATAATAAACTGAAATCTGAAATCTACCAGACTCTCAGGGAACAACTAGTAAGTCTGTGGGACTCCACAAGCTGTTTCTAAAATAGTGTCAGCTCATCTCAGAATGAATTTGTGGGGAAAAAAATAAATACTTAAATACATTTCGCTTCCTTTACATTTTTCCTAATGCTTTGCCATATAACCTGAATCAAACTGGGATCAGTTTATATAATCATACACTGCAGAACCACATTGCCCTGATGTTCCCATTCCCTTTAGATGGTGACCTAAAGCCAGAAGAAACCCCATTTATCCATTTAAATTTCCAAAGCTTTAAGCTTTCTTCAGCATTAGAAAATGTATGTGTCATGTAAATACGTGGACAGAGAATTCGGCAGCCCAATTCTTCATTTGTAGGAGGCACCTACACACCATAATCTTCAAGAATATACTTCGCCCAAAGAAGGCACAGGGCAATCCCTGAGAAATTTCCAGTACTGTAAAAATAGCCTTTACAGATTGTAACAGTAATTCTCTGCAGCCATGCTCAGGAGGTATTTCCTGACAGATACACCTCTGGACATTATGAGAAGCCCCAAATAGTATCAGGGAAACATGGACCCCCACCTCATCAAGGATCAATGACGAGATTTTCCCAGAAAGCAGGTACCTATTCTGGGTACGTAACAACAGATGAAGCCTCTCTAAGCCTGTTCACCTTCTTACAGATTTTTCCTACCTTCATTCAGTGTACCAAAAGACCATCTGCAATAGCAAGTATGTCTACAGCAGTTCTTTTCTTCAAAAGTCCGTAGCTTACAGAAAATACTTGTCATCCCTTTCAGCTCACATTTATTCAGTATCCTCACCCAAGGCTGCATCTCTTCCCCAGAGTGTTCATAGAATAGAATAAAATATTTCAGTTGGAAGGGACCTACAACAATCATATGGTCCAACTGCCTGACCAATTCAGGGCTGACCAAAAGTTAAAGCATGCTGTTAAGGGCATTGTCCAAATGCCTTTTGACCACTGATAGGCTTGGGCATTGACGACCTCTCTAGGAAGCCTATTCCAGTGTTTAACCACCCTTTCAGTAAAGAAATGCTTCCTAATGTCCAGTCTAAACCTCCCCAGCAGTTTGGAACCATTCCCACACGTCCTGTCACTGGATACCTAGGAGAAAAGATCGGTACCGCTGTCTCCACTTCCCCTTCTCAGGAAGCTGTAGAGAGCACTGGGGTGGCCCCTCAGCCTCCTCTTCTCCAAACTAAACATGCCCAAAGTCCTTAGCCACTCCTCATAGGAGTGGCTTATTGAAGTAAGTATGAAATTTTCATTACATTTTCATACATGTTTATCATTACTTGAAACAGATTATTGCAAAATGTGTATTTTTCCGCTTCTGTTCAGATCAAGACCACAGTGTCTTGGCATGGTTGTGCTGTCACACAACAGCTCTTAAGTATGCAATACTTCATAATCAGAGTACAGTTCTTCAATACACGCAAAAACTGAAACACAACCAATAAGTATACTTAAACACTGACATTCTCTGCAGTAATGTCACTGTGAACTACTTTTATAGAAATAACACACCACATTAAATCCCTTTTTAAGTCCTTTGTTGAAGTAAAAGCAACAGCTCTAGTAATAGATTCAGGGCTACAGCCTTGAAATTTGTAGTTTTCCAACTGGAAGAATTTGGGTTTGGATGTTTTGTACCTTAACATGAGGTTACACACCCTATATCCTTTGTTTCCAAATAAAGTATTTTTTAATATTGTCAGCTGTTAGTGACAGTTTCCAGCTGGCATATTGATGTATTCCATGAACTACAAGCAATCTGCTCTCCAGCACAGACTGCTTTGCCCTGTACAGTATCTGCTACAGCCTTATAATCCAACAGGGAGATGAACAGAAGAAAGAGACACAACTTGGAATCACCCCTGCTACCAGTTTAATTATAACTACTTTTTTCTAAAACAAACAAGCAAAAAGCCCCATTATTGTTCCATAGTCACTTAAAATTAGTTTACATATGTGCACAAAAACCTGCCACCTTTTCCAGAAGGACCACAAGAAAATAAGAGAAGCAGTGTTCCTGGAGTCTGAAGGTGGAAGAATTGGACAAGACACGACTTATGTTTCACTGCACCGGAAAACTTGCCTGACTAGTTAATACTGGAGTATTACAATGCCATATGTTATCAGATAAGGAGATTCACAAAAATAGCTAAAACATTCAAATTTGGTTCTTTGACCAAGAAAAGTGCTGAACTGGTGAAAACTTTACATTCTAACACTATTACTAGAGTTTCTAGTGGGAAACTTAAAAATCTGAATTTAATCTTGTATGGTTTACAGTAAATGGAGATTTTTAAAGCCAGTGTTCCATAAACTGCCTGAGATTTTAGATCTTTTTGTACTAAGTGAGCACAATAGTTCGTACGTGCTTGATTTTTTTAAAAATAAAGCTTAGACATTTGCGCAAATATAACAGAAGACATATTTTATATCAACTGAAATTAGCAATTTGAACTAAAGCCATTTCCAGATTCTTCTCTGAAAGACATACAAAAACTTAATTGTTATCACTTTAACAACAAATAGCAAAAACTTATTTTCTTATACAGGCATGAGAAACATTTTTCTTTCTGAGAATCCAAAACACCTTTATAAATATTTTTTCCATTCCTCCAGCTCTGCTTCAAAGACTTGAAAAGTAGTAGACAAAGGCTAGACGGTATCCGTAACGATGTGATCAACAGGAAATACTAGCTTCATGTATGCAAAGGCAGACAGATGCCACATCCAGCTGCTGAAAAACTGCCATCCCTAAAAATCTCTTTAGGAATATCCATCACCACCTCAACAAACAAGTACATGTAAAGTAGTACATTTATTTCACTTTCTTTTAATTCAAAAAGTCCTGAATTTACATTGTTAAGCCTTGGTTTCATCGAAAGAGTGGACAGAACCCCTGGAACTCATTTCAGTCAGTCCAAAAATAAATCTGTCAACTGAACAATGTTAAAGGAAAAAAGCCTACTATTTCAGAAAAGCAAAATTCTTCACATTGGTCAATCCCAACCTCTTCAGGAAGAAAGAATATGAATCCTATTGTTTGTTTAAAAAGTCTAGATACTATGTTATTCTACATTAAGAACATTACAAGTCACTTAATTCTTTTCTGTAAAAATAGCACCACTTCTGAAGACTCAGGTCTGGAGAGCAGGTACCATTGCTTAAGGGACTCAAAGGGATAAAGGAAGATTAAGGTTGCAATAGGCCTTATCAGAAAAGTTAAATCCAACTTTAAAATGTAAAGTATTTATTTTTACTGACACAAGCAAGGGTTATTTCCACACAAATCTTAAGTCTTTAGAAGCATGAGATAACCAAAGCGGAAAAACAACCCCTGCCTTGAATTTCTGACGCATTCTTATGATTATAAATATCAAAGTAATGAAGTAGCAAAATGTAACAGATATTAAAATACCATGTCTGAAAGTCACCTTGCAACACTTTTTAGATAATCTACCACTTACAATGCATTTAAAGGCCAATTTAGTCTGCATGACTTAAAATTTACACTGTCTGCAGCCTGAGACCTCCAGCGTGCTAGGGAAAAAGCCCTACACAAAAGAAAAAACATAACTGAAAATGTATCAAGATTGGTTTAACAAGAGTTTTTCCTTCATTACTATGATGAAATTAGTTTTACATAAGGAAAAAGAACTTTCTTGTAAGGGTATTTAAGCATCAAAAACTGCACAAATGGACAATAGCCGATTACAAAACATAAGCATATCAGACCATTGCAGACTGAAACAACCACCTTGTGAATGTGAATGGACTCCAATGAACATACGCAAGAAGCTATTGTGAACTTTACATTTAAAGAGTCACAAAAAGCTTGTTTCCATCATACCACAAACTTTTTTCCATCTGGTGTTGCAAGCTTTCCTGGAAGTTGGTTTTCAGTAAGCCAGGAGGAATCAAGCCAACTGCTCAGATACACACCATACTAAGATGTCTTAGCAGTTCTGTAAACATTTAGAGAATGCCAGTTATTGCCCTTAAGATTGCAATCCAATTGTTCCTCTGCACCAGAAATATGCATTATAGCATAATTGTATTTTGGCACCTATAAATCTATGTAGCTATCATCATCCTGAACGTCAGCCTGACACCACATAAACAGCTGACATTGTCTAGACAACATATTCTTCACCAAACTCTGGCAGTAGTTGTGTCACTTGGAAAGAAACATGAAGGAGCTGGTCTAACAGTTCATGGTGTTTGAAGGCATGCAGAAAACAATCAAGAAGCCTGCAATTAAATGCAAAAGTACTTAAAATGCATTGAGAGTTCTAGTGAGGCACTGACCAGTATGTCTCAGAATCCTTGGGGAGGTTTATGAACACCACAGGTGTAAGTGTGTCACCGTGTATCCTCAGTTTTCAATCATATCTATCTCTAGGTAGAATTAAACTGGAAGGAAACCTTCAACTTAATTATAGCAATGGTCAGAATAAAGATTATCTACTATTCATTGGAGCATCCAGGCACCATCTGTTTGAACGCTGCTGTGATTTTTTTCTTTCAAACCCTATCGGCATGGAGTTCACTACTGCACTTGTTAACAGACATTGTCTACCCGGCAAACTTTGTTTGAAAATGGTCAGCAGTCTGTTTCCTGTATTAATGACTGAGAAACTGGCAACCCCAAAGAAAAAACAAAGTACTAAAACACTAGCACGAACAGTTACTTAGACATTCAAGCCATCGATACGGAGGCACTCAGAAGAAAGTCATAAGCTTAAGGAATGTATGCAGAAGAGCAACGTCTGAAGACTTAGGAGAAAACAAAACAGCCAAAAAGCACTGAGAAAAAAAAAAACTAAACAAGCCTACAAGGTGTTCAAGCACTGTGACAAAAACTACTCAAAGCTCCACTAAAATGCTGCTGTAAGATGGCAGAAAATGCATTCACAATGTGCAGTTGGTAGGCAAAAAGAATTGCTAAGACAGGAAAGGAAAATTGCTAATAAGATAAACTATAGACTCCTAAGAAGAACCAAGGCTGCAGAGAGAGTTCATCAAGGGAGTATCCCAGAGCAACAGGTTAAGCTCAGGTACTGAGGTATCAACAGGATATAGTTAACCCTATTCTACGTACGAGAAGCCTGTAAACCTAAAATGTTTAAAGACCAGATTTATAGAAAACGTTTTAGATGCCTGAAGATTCAGATAGATTTTCAGAAATACTTCAACATCTAACTCCATTTATAGTAACAGATATTAGGCACACAAGCACCTCTGAAAAAAATCTGACTAGATATTTCGCCACAACTTAAGATTCCAGACAATGTTTGAAAATTTGGCCATGCACAGTTTGGCCTCAGAAGCAGAGATGTCATAGCCAAGATTTCCAAACCTCTGGGCTACAGAACTACTCACAAGGCTCTCCTTCCTGTTGACAGGGGTATCAACTTTCTGGTGGAGGGAAGGAAGGCTCCTGTTGTTCCTCTAAACTACTTTTAAAATACCCTTTTGCAGAAACCCTGAAGTCACATCACACAGAGCGCCCACCACAGCACACGGATACCAACACTGGTGGGCCACAGCTACGGCACAGGTAGGGCCCGGACCTGGGGGCAGCACCGGAGGAGGAGGAGGAGGAGTCAGGCCGATGAAGGCAAGCCTCGCAGAGACAGTCACCTGCAGCAGCCCGGCTCTACCACCGCCGGCACCGGGCCAGACTCCGCGCCCCGCAATGCCGCTGAGGGAAGGGCGATGAACAGGCTGGGAACAGCGCCGGCCTCCCGCCCTGTGCTAGGCTCGTTGGGCCCGGGTGGGCAGCCTCCACAGAGGAGGGCGGGCGGCTCCTTTTGCCCTTCACTTCAGCCCGCCGCCATCATCCCTCCCCCCTCCCCGCCACGGGAAAACCGCCCACGCGCGCGCTCCCCGGCCAGCGCGGCCTCACCCGGATGTGGATGTCGGGCCGCTCCCTCCCTCCCTCCCCCT
>VYZM01007295.1:5292-26446 GCA_013398915.1 Dromas ardeola | reverse complement strand
GCTGTAACCGCCGGGTCGGGGCGTCGGCGGCGGTGGGTGCCTGGGGGACGTGGCTGGTCATCCTCGGACGGCTCCCTGGTATTATCCTTCCTTACCGGGCCAGTCACGGAAGCCCGACGCCCCTGGAATCACCGGCTGATGCCGGTCTCGCAGGAGTTCCAGCCCCTGGGTGGAGCCATTGCCTCTTGGCCTTTGGTTCTGCAGGCCAAATGGGGTCGCACGCCCTGCCTGCGTGGTGGCCTTAGGCTCTGTGCCTCAAGCTGTGTCCTCAAACAGCAACAGCAGCACCATGTTTAGTTGGCACCAATTGCCACTCTTCTGCATCATCACAGAAAATGAATCGAGAACTCGTTGAACAGTGAAGATCAAGCCACCCCCAGGTCTGGATAGGAGGAGAAGATAAACTTTTGGTCAGTCCACTCTGCAGTTGCTGGAATGTGCTGAGAAGACATGGCGTAAAGCGGCAAAAACTGAGGCAGAGCATCCGAGTTGTGAATGACATACCATAGTAAGATGAACTGGGGAAACTTAGCTGGTTATTTTCACTACTGAACCTATTCTGTGGACAAAACAGTTTCACTATCTAATAGAATAGATATTTATTTAATGATCAGTGCATTAAAAGGCACAGAATGAAAAAGATTTAGCATTATGGCACTGGAAATTACACTGCGGTATTTTTCATATTCCATACTACATGAAGAAACAGAAAATATGATAGTATAGTCTATATGTCCCATTACAACTGACTCCAAAGGTGGTGATAAAACATGACTTTTTTTTTTTTTAAATAACAGATGTACCTTTATCAGTCTTTTTACAAGTTATGCTGTGCATTAGAGCAACAAAGATACACAGGGCTACAAAGATGATCAAGGGAATGGAGCACCTCCCTTATGAAGAAAGGGTGAAAAATATGGCTGTCTGTTTAGCTTGGAGAAGACTGAGGGGGATCTCATCAATGCATATACATTTCTAAAGGGCAGGTGTCAAGAGGATGGGGTCAGACTTTTTCAGTGGTGCCCTGCAACAGGACAAGGGGCAATAGGCAGAAACTGGAACAGAGGAAATTCCGTCTCAACATAAGGCAAAACTTATTTACTTTGAGGGTGGCAGAGCATTAGAACAGGCTGCCCCGAGAGGTTGTGGAGTGTCCTCTGGAAGTATTCAAAACCCGCCTGGATGCATTCCTGTGCAGCCTCCTCTAGGTGAACCAGCTTTAGTAGGGGAGTTGGACTAGATGATCTCCAAAGGTCCCTTCCAACCCTACCGTTCTGTGATTCTGTGATTGGAAAAAAAAAAAAGAAAAAAAGAAAAAAAAAGGGTAAAAGTTGAGAGTTTGATGGACACTTCTGAAACATTCAACCTCAGCAGACAAAACCAGCAATTCTAAGGGCTTTTGTTTTCTGCATTAGCTAATCTTCCACTGCAGTATTATCCCAGCTGAAGACCATTATATAGGTCAGTCAGATGTCAGAGTTTCTTCTTAACTGTACAAGGGGAAAAAATATCTTCTTAAGAGAACCTTTTGAATATTCTGTATTAATATGTTGACATTCAAGAAGTTCTATAAATTTCTAGTCGGTAGTTATCTCATTGATTTCTATAATACTAAAAGTGAAAATTCAGATTCTCAGGACTTCAGGAGATCCTTTCCACAATGGTGTTCCAAGATGCCCTCAGGACAGGACTGCCTGCTCCTGTTTAGTCAATAAACTTTTTGACCATCGAGGTATTATCCTCTTTGTACAGATTAATGCAAATTTCTATTACTGATTACTGAAGGCAGGAATCCTTAAATATGTTATGTTTTTAATGAACATATTCTCTGCAACGTGTTCCTTTTCTTTTTAGGGTTTGCCATACCGTTTTTGCAGAAGAAATAAGCATATTCTGGGCAAAAAGCCAAGAAAAAGCAGCTTTTACCAAGCTAAATTAGGTAATTACATTTTCACTGTGTTTTTAAAGCACAGCTGTATCTTTTGGGTTATGAGAATTAGTATATAATATACTTAACTTTATACTTTTCTTGTTATGTAACGGAAAATGTCCCTTCAAAATGCAGACTTGTCTAATGAGCTCATTTTCTCCATTTTGAAAATCAGTAAAAGTAAATGCATTGCTTATTAGAATTTAAGTATTTTTTATTTCTCCTGAGTTTAATGTTTTATAGTGACCATTATCATATGCCTCTTACTTTTTTCTGTGTCAGAACTTGGTAGATGAGAAAAAAAATAAATCACTTTTGTTATGGTTTTCCACTAAAATGATAATATTGTATCTCAATACTTTTCAATACTATTTTAATGACAGGTAATAAGGTCAATGAAAGATGACATATAATTACTCAGTTTTCTCTATGCTAACAATATGACACCCCTAATGCCATTCTCTCAGTAACTAAAGAAGACTGATAAAAATTATGCTGTGATTTTGTTAAGTAGATACACAGTAAGATTACAGTATCTTACATGTTTCCTTGAAGCATACAATTTACATAATCACTAATATTCTAAGACTTTTTTAGCATCTGTAGAAATTGGATGTGCAGCTTCTGTGTGCATGTATCGTAAATTAATACTGGTCTAGAAAGCAAATTAATAAACTAATAAATATATGTTTCCTTAATTTAAAGTGCTCAAAAATTTCTTGAATCACCATGCAAAAGTATATTCCATCCTTAATTCATGTAGCATCATCACAAGAGAGGAAAGTGTCCCTAGTATATTAAAACAGTTCAAAAAAGAAGTCAAATATTAAGGGTTTTCATGTACAATAATGTTTAGCTTGTCCAAAAATCAATTTCAACATCAATTCTGCACAACTTAGATTTTTGTAACACAAGCCTCTATCCCTGGTTGCTTATTTTTTTTCCCCAAATTAACTCAAGTGGGAAAAGACCTTAAAATCTATAATTTTCTTAATATCTGTATTTATGGTTTTCTTGGGGTCTGATGTGGTTTTGTTTTGATAATCATCTTCCCTGCTGAGTTGCCACACTGTAGCCCTTGAAATATGCTGCTGTTGGTGAATCTACTTCAACTTTTACTTCAGCTGACCTGTCTCAAGGCACTTGTCAGTTAATTTTGAAAATCTCCCTGGATAATGCCCCTTATATTTTAGGAGTATTTCCTATTGTAGTGCATCCCAATGAAATAAAACAAAAATTTTCCTACTGTCTAATACTGCAGTTCATTGAATACCCCGATTTGGACAGACCATCAATATAAATTGTTGGTATTCTTCCAAAGTAGTACTGGTTCTTAACAGCCACCATATTTTGGGAAACTAAAGGATGAAGAAACAAAAGGAAACAAGAAAATCCATTTGCCGCACTCTCAGACCCATTCCCTGAAGCCTGAAATGGACAATTTAAAAAATGTAAATTCAGCAATTAAAGAAAAAGCAAGAGGAGAAAACGCATTGCAAGCTATACACTGATTACAGTTTTTAAAAGGAATCAGGAAGTAGAAGCTGTACAGGAGGCTTATATTTTGATTTACAATTGAATGCAGCAATTAGCAAAAGGTTGATTGTTTATATTTGGTAGCTGTACTCAACTTTAAACTATGCTTCTCTCTAGAGTTTTATAAAATATGAAAAAAGACCTTTCATAATACTTAGATTACTTAAAAACAGAAAGTCCAGTATAATTACACCCAAAATAGTTTGAACCAATCTAAGACCAAAAACTTCTTAATTTGGGCTGAATGTTATTGTTATGTCTCCTAGAGAGCAAAGTTTATAGAGATTCCTGTCAGTTCTGGAACTTTTTTTTTTTTAATTGGTTCAGCCTTACATGGTAACATTAGGTGGTTATAAATAAGTGGGTAATACCACCCTTCAATATAGCAGTTTGTGTGGTATGAAGCCAGTCATATTTGTGGGTCTTCCAAATCAAACAATGTTTGTAATGTTGTTGGACTGGATGCTTTTTTAAATCTTTGTAGAGAAATAAGAAAAACTCTGTTGAACAAGCACGATTTATAAAGTAGATAGGAATTGATTTACCACTATTAAACGCCATCATTAACCTAAAGAGCTGACTTCCTTACTGAGGGAAATTGGTGATATAACTTACAACAAAATGAAGTATTTACTTTTCTTATTCTGAAGCAGATTGAGACAATGGGATGTGGGACAGTGAGCTTCTTTGTATGAAAGATTACCACTGTTTTAATACTGTGCTATTCAACATTTTCAAATACAGGCAAGTCTTATAGCATCTAAAGTCTTTATGAAGTTGTTTGGTGATCAGCAGGAAAGAATGGACCAAGTTCAGCTTGTTCGCAAACTATCGTTTCCATGATAACACCCAACATACTCTCTCATTCTTCTGGTCAATATTAGGAGCAAGATCCAAACAGTTAAACAGTTTGAATGGGCAGGAGAAGAAAATACTGTGTCAACCCTGAAACTAGCCATAATCAGTAGAATAATTTAGTCTGTTTCATCAACTTAAATCTCTGATTTCTCCCATATTGAGGTCACTACTCTCATCACCACCTAGTTCAGTCCTCATTGGTATTACCACAATTGGCAATAAAGCAAAAAGCGTATTTGTTGCTAGACCACAATCCGCCTGCGTAGAAAAATTCTGCCACCCTTTTCTACCCACTAAAACAACCCACAGTCAAAGCATACTATACTTGTTTGCTTTTTAAGGTTTTATAGGAAAAGTCATGGTATAGAAATCATTGTGATTTCCTTTCAAGAAAATTTACTAAAAAGTAGACACTTAAAACTCCTGCTGTGAAACAAAAAGCCTAGAGTAATTTTCCCAACCTATTGTAATATATTTCTCTTTTTGGATGACAGTAGAAGAACCCAGAGGCAAAGTTCTGAAGTATTTTTTCCCATTTATAGACTCTGTCTACTGGCAAACTCTTTAGGCAGTTATAGGCAGAAATGTGAAGTTTTCTCCAGGTTCACCAAGTAGGATTTCCAATAGTGTACTGCATCTGTCATGTCAAGTCATGCAATCCTGTGCGTGCAGTGAATTAGTAGTATTCACTTTACTAACCTTCTCTAATTGTTACAGCTTTTATGCATCTAAATAGACACTGTACTAGGCAACTTGGTGTTTTCCTGAATTGGGTTGTTTTGTTTTAAATATTTGGTCCTGCTGTTTTCTAAATCGTATGGGAGTACTTTTGAATTTGCAATCGGTGATCTATTTTTCAGCTACCTTTTTCTAGGTTTAATTGATTTGTATGTTAAGTGCATTTGTGTAAGCAGCAATGCTACACTGGAGACTTCTTTGGGAAATCATGTTAAAAGGTTTAAGACAGATTTTTGATTCACAAGAGCAACTCTTTTTAAATCAGTTTTTGCATACATCTGCAAGAGCAATTTGTGAACAGTGCTCTTACTTCAAGTGGTATTTTCCTACAGTATTTTAGTTTCCTTTATTTAATGTTAAAATAAATAAATATTTGTGTTCATAGAAATTCAAGAGAAAATAATATTGCACAAAGAAATCACCTAGTTAATCATGGAAAACTGCACAAGTGCTGGAAGTTTAGTTAAACTGTGAGGGAAATGTCCAAGGAGTCCTTTTTAAAGCCATTACAAGCATACTTGCAGCACTTTAAATCAGTCAAACCTCGTCAACAAGAACTAGGGCTGTATTCTTCAGCTGGTAGCTTATGTACACAAATTTTGTGGGGATTTGAAAGAGTGGACAAACAAGGTCCATAAATTCTCTCAACACCAAGTTCCAGAACTCTGAACTTCACCCAAAACAAATAGTTTCTGAGGACAAAAGTATTGCCATTTGAAAATAATTCTATTTTTCCACTTGGCTTTCTGAGAACTTCAGTATTCAAGATTTCTATGGGTCATTCTGAAACATGATTTTATTTCTAACGTAATCAGTACCTCCTCTGCGGTGTTGCCACAGTATATAAAGCGTATGTTGTGGGTTAACCCCAGAAGGAGATAAATTCAAAGGGGCAAAAGTTTTCCTAAAGCTTGTGGTCTTCTTCCTAAACTTTTGCTGTGATTTTGTTTTTCTGTATTTATTTTTATTTTTAATAAATATATAAAAAGAAAAGGACAAGTTTTGCAGCACTACTGGATATATCCCATGAATGTGGTTTTGTGGAGACTACCTCAAGGAATGACACAGCAGTTAAATCATGCCACTTCACTTACTTTTAGTACCTTTACTCAGAGTACCAATATTTGAAAGGTAGAGTTTTATCATAAGGATTTTGTTTGTTTATTTATATTTTGCTAAAATTACTGAGAAAATTTATATTAAGTTTGCTGTACTAATAAGCAATGACTTGATACAGACATCAAGTAATCTAGGAAGTCATGCAGTCAGTCCTAAATTTCCCTTAAGCAGGAACTGGCACAGTTTTCTCTAAGCTGTGGAAATCCAGGGCTGACGTTGTAAATATCTAAGTTCTAGGAGGCAACTGGGAAACTTAGTTTCGCTTGCAGTTTTACCATAGGTTCAAATTCTGGCCTTAGGACTGAAGAATATGAAAAAATGCAGCCTTCAGAATCATTCACATAACATGGTACAAGTATTCCTTTACAATATCAAGCACTTTGTTAAATGATGCACAGTAACATGTGTGCATCTAGGCACATTGACATTAGGCTCTGGCAAGAATTTGGTATCTCTCTGCGCCCCTAACATAGAAACTGTTTGCAAAATTATAATCCATAGAATTGCAGAAGTCTCAGGTGGATAGTCAAACAACTAAAAGCTAGGCGCAGAATTTTCCGTATAACTTGAGTGAGCAACTGTCCCAACTACTGAGTCAGGGGCTGAGCTGGAAGGCTACAAGTGAACAAAGACAGGATTCTATAAACAAGATCATCATCTGAGCACCAAAGAAGGACAAATACTGTTGGTTTGGAACAGCTACTTGGAATTGTGTGTAGTGCAAAGCATGACTCTAGTACAGTAGTTGAACCAGATGCAGTACCACATTAGTCAGTCCTGGAATCCTCTCTCACCAGATTTGCTGGAACCAGGTATTGCATCAGATTGGTCAGCATGTTAGCATATCATTCCTTATGAGTAATTTAATATCCACTCTTAAAAATAGCTTGCAGAAAGGCCTAATTGTATTGCAGATGAACTCCAAAAATTATTCTGAGAAAGTTCCTTACTATCTCACATTAGAATCTTCAGACTAGCCTCTCCACAATCCTGGGGTTATTTATGACCAACTATGACTTTGCTATATTTGAGACAGATGCAGGCAAACAGCCAGAAATGTTCTGGAACAAAAATTCCTCAATTATTCCTCTTTGTGAAAAGCGTGCATCCTTTTCTGAGTCCTGGACTTTGTCAGCAATGGTGGCTGCACCAATCATTGTTGGACAGCTATTACACAGGGAATGGCATTCTTTCCACCGGCAGTCAGAGAGGACTGACCATTCCTTTCTTCAGCAGTAATCCAACAGTGTCAGACAATTGCACCAAAGGGGAGGCCTGACGGAATTTCAGTCTGGTTTTGTGTATCCATGTCTAGATATAGTCAAAGATAGAAAATTTGAAATTTGAAATTACAATGCTAAAAGGAATACAGATTTCTCTTCCATTCCTGCTTCCTGAATGAAGACTTTTTTTTGCCATCTCTTCACGCTAAAGTTGAGGGACAATGATCTGTCTCTGGAATTAGAAGCGATCAATCATTTTTGCTGGTTGAACACTTGCAAAAGAGCTACAGTAGGATTTCATTCATATTGGAGTTCAGAATAATTTATTTTAAAATGCAGACAGCTGGACAAGAGGTAACAGGCACAAACTTGAGCATAGGAAGTTCCATCTAAACATGAGGAGGAACTTCTTTACTTTGAGGGTGGCAGAGCACTGGAACAGGCTGCCCAGAGAGGTGGTGGAGTCTCATCTCTGGAGACATTCAAAACCTGCCTGCACAAGTTCCTGTGCAACCTGCTCTAGGTGAACCTCCTGTGGCAGAGGGCTTGGACTAGAGGATCTCCAGGGGTCCCTTCCAACCCTACCATTCTGTGATTCTGTGAAATTTAACAATGGACAATTACATTTCCCTTTCAGTCCTAGGTAAATGAATCTCTATTTTATTAATTAAAGTGGCTTTAATGCTGCTAATTGAAGTGGTTTACCCAAGAACTTATGTAACCCACGTAGTTGTGTTTCATTATGGAAGGAAAAAAAATTGTGGAATGAACACCTGAAATAATAATTATTTCTTATATTACTGTCTGATACAGAAAAATCATGACATGGACATAGCAAATGTTTTGTATAAATTGCATCTTCTCATTGTGCAACCACGTGATAAGCCCTTTGGGACAGCGTTGTAGTAATAATCATCAAGCAAATAGGCGATTACTATCCAAATCCTGATTATTTATCCACATACTGGAGCTTGTTTTTCCATTAGAAACACTCCCCAGTAATCCAGCTGCTATGCAAAAATTTAATTAAAAACATAAAATGATAGTTTGACTAGATATTTTTGTTGAAAATAGATAAAGCATCAAATGTTTGTTAATGTGAAAGTGTAGCAAAGAAACTGCCTGACAAGCACAGGAATACAAGTAGCATTGAAGACTTTTGACATTCATAAAATACATTATCACCTTGGGGACATTATTACAATTAAATTATTTTCTTTTAAATAAAAAAGGTAATTTCTTTTAAATAAAAAAGGCTGGGAAGTTGATGACCAGGTTGTAAGTGCTCCCGACTCTTACAGCTTTCAGTGGAAGACTGTTAAACACGTTAAGATCTGGTATTATCCTAGGTTTAATATTCTTATATTGATTTGCCCTTTTTTCCTCAAATCATAGAATAGAATCATAGAATGGTTTGGGTTGGAACGGACCTTAAAGATCATCTAGTTCCAACCCCCTGCCATGGGCAGGGACACCTCTCACTAGACCAGGTTGCTCAAAGCCCCATCCAGCCTGGCCTTGAACACTTCCAGGGATGGGGCAGCCACAGCTTCTCTGGGCAACCTGTTCCAGTGCCTCACCACCCTCACGGTAAAGAATTTCTTCCTAATGTCTAATCTAAATCTACCCTCTTTCAGCTTAAAACCGTTACCCCTCGTCCTGTTGCTACACTCACTGAAAAAGAGTCCCTCCCCATCTTTCCTATAGCCCCGCCTTAGGTCCTGGTAGGCCGCTATAAGGTCTTCCTGGAGCCTTTTCTTCTCCAGGCTGAACAGCCCCAACCCCCTCAGCCTGTCTTCATAGGAGAGGTGCTGCAGCTCTCTGATCATCTTCATGGCCCACCTCTGGACTGGCTCCAACAGGTCCATGTCCTTCTTATGTTGGGGGCCCCAGAGCTGAACACAGTACTCCAGGCGTGGTCTCACAAGAAGCGAGTAGAGGGGGAGAATCACCTTCCTCAACTTGCTAGCTACACTTCTTTTAATGCAGCTATCAAGCTATTGCCACTCCAAAAACCCTGTTGACCATTTATCAAGTATTTTAATTACAAAGACAAGACAAAATGTTTATTACACTATAAACTAAGAATACTTGCATCTTATCC
This sequence comes from Dromas ardeola, assembly GCA_013398915.1. Taxonomy (NCBI): domain Eukaryota; kingdom Metazoa; phylum Chordata; class Aves; order Charadriiformes; family Dromadidae; genus Dromas; species Dromas ardeola. The sequence continues at coordinate 16,938 of VYZM01007295.1, read as the reverse complement.
TAAAAAATGCCAATATAACATTAGAAATAAACCTCTACTTATAATCTGCCCATGGTACTTTAAAGGCTTGGCAGTTGTTTTTACCAAAACAAGCAGTTAAAAAAAATGGACTGTTGGCTTTCTGATGAAATGTTTCAGTTGGCAAAATTTGATGGCCACTACTGTTGGTTTTCATTAACCAACATTTTCATTTCATTAATAAGCAAAGGAACATTCACACTGCAAATACATTCACAGGACCAGAAAGCTATGTCCCAATATTTTGTATTATCGTACCCATTAAAATGCCAATATCAGTTGCATAGAATTACTTTGGGCAATCAAGGAACTTTTGAGAAAGTGCTGAACACCTCGTATGACCTGAAATGTTACAGACTCTGAGAGTTTACTTGCAAGGTGTTTGTGAAACAACTTATGCATATATACAAAATTTGCATTTCTCAGTTGCATGAACTAATATTAAACCTTTAAAGTAGTGGAAACATCTGTCTTTTGAAACTATGTATTAAGAAATGTGTCCATATGTTGAAAAAATCAGATGAATATTCACAAAATTGCTCAGGAAGATTTTGACCTTAATCCATTGATCCACATTTTAGTATGCTATATACATTAAAAATAACATTATTTTTTAGCATGTTATACTGGAATATCACAACAGTATATTATTTGCATGAATGAAGAAAGTGAAAACGTAATTCCAAAACTGAAGATTTTCGGATTTATTGTGAGTTACTATGTATGAGGGAGAGTAATTGGTTTTAATTTTAAATAATTTAGACAAATATGTACATTTCTTAAACATGGAGAAATTCAGCCTGTGTTGACTTTCTTTTCCAGATTGCATATTTGTTTAGAAATGAACTTCTGCTTGGTAGAACAGTAAACTGACATTAATATTCAATCTAAATAATGTAAAGAGTTTGAAAAATTAATTTATATACTACAAGTATCTTTTTAAGATACTCATTTGGAAAAACACAAATAACAGAAAAAAGTACTTGGAGGACTGTACTCATTAAAGTAAATTTACATAGTCTCAATACAACATGACAGATTATTATGGCAAAGATTAAAAGGAAATTAGTTTTCAGTTTTCTGATTTTGTGTATTTTCTGGACTTGATAGAATTCCATACTTAATCAGTTCTATTATCCTCAGTCATTCGTCTTGCTGTTTGCATGGCTCTTTTACACAATGGCCACGAAAGAAATATTTTTAAAAAGAAACTAATAGTCTGGAAGAACTGGTAAACATGCTAAATTACATTTGTAACTCACTTTAAATCCATTTCATTGGCCAGACATCAGGATTTAAGATGCCTTCTTCCAAATGATATTTTTCTTTTTTTTGACAGATTAAAACACTGTATTGCCATATCTTCTTTTCATGGCCTTCACGCAGATAACTAGAACAGGAAAATTCTAAACTGTGGTCTGGTGATAACTGGCATCATCCAGTGCTAATTCAAATCAACCCAATTGTTTTAAAAACAACTAAATCCTTTCCATATGCTTCAGTGCACATGGAAATATCCTTAAACTGAAATATTTTATTTATTTTATTAAAATGGAATAATTTAGGTGGAAGATCTTGGAAAGCATTTTTAAATTATATGATAGCCTGTATCATAGATGTATTAAAGGAAGTTGTCATGTACCTTACGTACAAAAATTATCCCTTTGCATCTTTCTGACAAGCTCTCGACAACTACTTGAAAGGAGTTTGTAACGAGGTGAGTGTTGGTCTCTTTTCCCAAGTTACAAGTGATAAGACAAGAGGAAACAGCCTCAAGTTGTGCCAGGGGAGATTTAGAACCTTTTCACAGAAAGGGTTATGGAGCATTGGAACAGGCTGCCCAGGGAAGTGGTTGAGTCGCTGTCCCGGGAGGTATTTAAAGCCATGTAGATGTGCACTTAGGGACATGGTTTAGTGGTGGACTTCGCAGTCTTAGGTTTATGGTTGAACTCGATGATCTTACGGGTCTTTTCCAACCTAAATGATTTTATGATTCTGTTCTATGACGTGGTTTTCAAAGATGAAATAATAAATTGAGATGAAAAGAGTTTTCTAACTACTTCTTGGACCAAAAGTAGCAGATTAGTCTTGGATTGATACCTTTTATGAACAGTTGGAACAAGCACAAAGTATCTGGTAAAATTCTATGTAATCTCTCTCTTGATGTGTTGAGGAAATTGTTTGGCCAAGACAGCTTCCTATAATGTGGTAGGCACACACTCAAGATAGCAGTGTGAATTTTTTTTAAATGTTTGAGTAATAAAATGAATACGTTAACATTTTAGGAGGATGAGTCTCATGTGTTGCCAAAACCTCATTACTGGAAGTATTTTATGAATTTAACAGTGCACAATATTTTAAGGAATTATCACATTTTGTATTTATCTCTGTAGGGAAACCAAAATAACATGTGTAAGTAAGACAAAAATGCTTTCAATAGGACACAAAAAAATTAACTCTAATTCCAGTTTAACTGAATAAGTAATGAATCCCAAACAATCCAAGTAGTGGCAAGTAATTTAGTTCTGAAACATTTTCAGTTTTGATCAGTTCAAAGTCCCTGTAATACAGATAAGGAAGGGTTTTTTGAGACATTATTTTGAGACAAATCTTGATAATGTCATCTTCATTTAATAAGCAAAGACAGACCAATAGTTTCCATAGCTGGAAAACTAGACCAGCTACACAGTAGGTAATATAGGAACCTTCTAACAAGTGTAGGTCATATACAGACATCATCTTTCAAACTGTCACATCTTTCAAAATGTCACTAAACAAAGCGTGGCAGCTGTCACACCATGTAGATTTCAGCCAGACTATGTTGCTACGTGTCTTTTGTATTTGTATTTAATGCTTATACTTTTTAAATATTGCACTTTGTGTAATTTATTTATGTGACTAATTATTAGATGAGGTGCACAGTGAAGTGGAAATCATGTGTACAAAGTATCTGCTGAGCAACTTGTTTGATATCTGAAAATATTATCTTTCAATATTTTTCCCATCTGAATTTTGATTCTTTACCCACAAAGAGTGGAGCAGAGCATGGGCAAAACACCTTTCAGTGGCTACCGTGGGTTTTAAATTGCTCTCAATTTTTTATCAGTTTGTCTTGGCTGTTATTCTGTACTGTGGACCCATTACTGTATCATTGCATAGCCTCAGGGGAAAAAAACCTCATTTTATGTGTCTGTGGTCATTCTTGTCACTGCACAACTTTGTTTGTAGCGAGGCTTATTGTCATCAATATCATAGTCCCACTACTATCAATACATCATTCTAAATTGTCTACAAATCTGGCCTCTGTGGTACTATGTGAGGAAAGCTAACTTACAGAAACTTTAGGAATTTTGCCTCACTTATTATCAGAATAATCGAGGTTGGAGAGGACCTCAGGAGATCACCTAGTCCAACCTTCTGCTCTGGTCAGGATTAACATCAATTTCAGAGGAGGTAGCTCAGAGCTTTATCAAATCTGACCTTGAAAACCCCCAAGGACAGAGATTCACAACATGTTCCAATGCTTATCTGTCCTCTCGTTTTCTACTGTTCTGCTATAAAGCTCTGGAAAAGTATGTTCTGTTTTTTTCTCATCTGTCCTGAAAATTATAGTCTTGAAAAGCAGAAATCCTATTGGAGCAGATAGGCTTTTAAAAGGTGTGCACCAGAGAAGATAAAATTATAAAGCAACTGAGGCAGAGCGTTAGAACATAATGAACTGAGCTGCGGTCTCAGTTTTCTCCCTCTAAGATTAGTACAAGCCACTCATTACCAAGGAGAACAGAGAGTCTCCAATCTGATATATACTATGCCAAATCACAGCCTTTTTGCGTAATGCCACATCACCAAAGATTTTTTTTTTCTTCTGTGAGTAGTGTAGAGTGTCCTTCTTACCCAAGAACAGACAGGCAAGAGTAGGGGGAAGAAGCAGGAGGGGAGCCAGGAGTCTTATGCACAAAAAAACAGAGGAGAAGGCAATGGAGCGTTATGCAGGGATGTCACTCATGTTCTGAAACAGCAAAGTAGATGATTGACCACAAAATTCAAGAAGTCTTCTTCACACTACACAACAGCATTAATCTGAGGACAAATTTGCTTGCTGTGTATTTTCCCTGATGCATCTCAAATGTAGATGCAACAACCACTCTTCAAATTTCAGTTTCCTTTGGATTTTATATTTCTCTTAGATTCTTTTATTATTCTCTGAGGATGCTTGCTCTTTTCTATTGTTTGATATTACTGTTATTTGAAGTTTTTGATCTCTGTAACCGGATATTTCCATAGGAGTGGGCTTCAGTATTGGCAGATTACATATATATATATGAAAATGCAAGTGCATGAGGCACAGGTAGTTGGTGACATAGTGACATCCTCAAGACTTCTAGAATGCTGAGGTGGAAGGCCAGGCTAAGAACTTCAGGACTCTCCCAGTATCACCTATGTATTGGTTAGACAGCTATGTATTGGTTAAACAGCTTCTGTATCTCACACAAAACCATGTGTAAGACTGCCCAGTATTAGTGAGATTGCATCAAGGGAATCAGTGCTGCTTACTGTAGTACTAGTTTGTGCAATACAAACTTTGAGAACACTAGTGACCGTTCTGTTAACAATGGTTCTGTCAACATTTGCAGGTTATATATTAAGTGACTGGAAAAAGGGAAACATTGCACACATATTCCTGCATCCAGTTCTGGGTCCCCCAGCATAAGAGGGACATGGAACTATTTGAGCCAGTTCAGAGGAGAGCCACGAAGATGATCAGATGGATGGAACACCTCTCCTATGTGGACAGGATGAGAGAGTTGGGGTTGTTAAACCTGGAGAACAGAAGGCTCTNAGCTACACAGTAGGTAATATAGGAACCTTCTAACAAGTGTAGGTCATATACAGACATCATCTTTCAAACTGTCACATCTTTCAAAATGTCACTAAACAAAGCGTGGCAGCTGTCACACCATGTAGATTTCAGCCAGACTATGTTGCTACGTGTCTTTTGTATTTGTATTTAATGCTTATACTTTTTAAATATTGCACTTTGTGTAATTTATTTATGTGACTAATTATTAGATGAGGTGCACAGTGAAGTGGAAATCATGTGTACAAAGTATCTGCTGAGCAACTTGTTTGATATCTGAAAATATTATCTTTCAATATTTTTCCCATCTGAATTTTGATTCTTTACCCACAAAGAGTGGAGCAGAGCATGGGCAAAACACCTTTCAGTGGCTACCGTGGGTTTTAAATTGCTCTCAATTTTTTATCAGTTTGTCTTGGCTGTTATTCTGTACTGTGGACCCATTACTGTATCATTGCATAGCCTCAGGGGAAAAAAACCTCATTTTATGTGTCTGTGGTCATTCTTGTCACTGCACAACTTTGTTTGTAGCGAGGCTTATTGTCATCAATATCATAGTCCCACTACTATCAATACATCATTCTAAATTGTCTACAAATCTGGCCTCTGTGGTACTATGTGAGGAAAGCTAACTTACAGAAACTTTAGGAATTTTGCCTCACTTATTATCAGAATAATCGAGGTTGGAGAGGACCTCAGGAGATCACCTAGTCCAACCTTCTGCTCTGGTCAGGATTAACATCAATTTCAGAGGAGGTAGCTCAGAGCTTTATCAAATCTGACCTTGAAAACCCCCAAGGACAGAGATTCACAACATGTTCCAATGCTTATCTGTCCTCTCGTTTTCTACTGTTCTGCTATAAAGCTCTGGAAAAGTATGTTCTGTTTTTTTCTCATCTGTCCTGAAAATTATAGTCTTGAAAAGCAGAAATCCTATTGGAGCAGATAGGCTTTTAAAAGGTGTGCACCAGAGAAGATAAAATTATAAAGCAACTGAGGCAGAGCGTTAGAACATAATGAACTGAGCTGCGGTCTCAGTTTTCTCCCTCTAAGATTAGTACAAGCCACTCATTACCAAGGAGAACAGAGAGTCTCCAATCTGATATATACTATGCCAAATCACAGCCTTTTTGCGTAATGCCACATCACCAAAGATTTTTTTTTTCTTCTGTGAGTAGTGTAGAGTGTCCTTCTTACCCAAGAACAGACAGGCAAGAGTAGGGGGAAGAAGCAGGAGGGGAGCCAGGAGTCTTATGCACAAAAAAACAGAGGAGAAGGCAATGGAGCGTTATGCAGGGATGTCACTCATGTTCTGAAACAGCAAAGTAGATGATTGACCACAAAATTCAAGAAGTCTTCTTCACACTACACAACAGCATTAATCTGAGGACAAATTTGCTTGCTGTGTATTTTCCCTGATGCATCTCAAATGTAGATGCAACAACCACTCTTCAAATTTCAGTTTCCTTTGGATTTTATATTTCTCTTAGATTCTTTTATTATTCTCTGAGGATGCTTGCTCTTTTCTATTGTTTGATATTACTGTTATTTGAAGTTTTTGATCTCTGTAACCGGATATTTCCATAGGAGTGGGCTTCAGTATTGGCAGATTACATATATATATATGAAAATGCAAGTGCATGAGGCACAGGTAGTTGGTGACATAGTGACATCCTCAAGACTTCTAGAATGCTGAGGTGGAAGGCCAGGCTAAGAACTTCAGGACTCTCCCAGTATCACCTATGTATTGGTTAGACAGCTATGTATTGGTTAAACAGCTTCTGTATCTCACACAAAACCATGTGTAAGACTGCCCAGTATTAGTGAGATTGCATCAAGGGAATCAGTGCTGCTTACTGTAGTACTAGTTTGTGCAATACAAACTTTGAGAACACTAGTGACCGTTCTGTTAACAATGGTTCTGTCAACATTTGCAGGTTATATATTAAGTGACTGGAAAAAGGGAAACATTGCACACATATTCCTGCATCCAGTTCTGGGTCCCCCAGCATAAGAGGGACATGGAACTATTTGAGCCAGTTCAGAGGAGAGCCACGAAGATGATNAAGGGCATGTAGTGATAGAACAAGGGGCAATGATTTTAAACTAAACAAGGGAAGATTCAGACTTAATATAAGGAAGAATTTTTGTATTATGAGGTTGATGAGACACTGGAACAGATTGCCTAGAGAGGTGTAGATACCCCATCCCTGGAAGCATTCGAGGTCAGGTTGGATGGGCTCTGAGCAACCTGATCTAGTTGAAGATGTCCCTGCTCATTGCAGGGATGTTGGACTAGATGACCTTTAAAGATACCTTCCAACTCAAGCCATTCTATGATTCTATGCTTCTAAGTACTGATGCTGTTGATACCTTGTGCAGAAGCCCATCAGTCATGGTACTTTAAACAGCTTTAGAGTCACCAGATTCTTATTTAGATTACCAAGATCCAGAATCTTTCTCTTGCCACTTCTCTGACTTGAATGGAATTTTAGAGTTCTATTGTTACAGAGATAGGTCCTTTACTAGGGACAAAAATCATTTGGGTCTTCCATACCAAGCTCTGAGAACCTATTCATATTTTTCAAGCCTTAGTGAGTCTCATGGAATGTATTTCAAGCTACAGGGTTTCCTTCCAGCACCTGGTCAAGATCTTAGGATTTCCATTCACTTAAGGTTCTGAGAAGGATCCTGTAAGTGTGTTGTGTCCATATTAGCATTTTAGTTTAGATCAGTAGTGTGCTTTTGAAATGAATATCTCAATTGTCCCCATTTACGGCACTTCAAGTCACATTGTGAAATAGTCTAGGAACACATGAGCTGAATACCTTTTGAATGAAACTGAACTGGAAGATGCCTGCCAGGTAGTGTACCTAATATCCCCAGCTGTTAATAGTTGTTTGTTGTGTAAGACCAGATAGAGCTACTCATAGAATCATAGAATTATTTAAGTTGGATAAGACCCTTAAAATCATTGAGTTCAACCATAAATCTAGCACTGCCAGATCCAACACTAAACCATATCCTTCGGTGCCACATTTACATGGCTTTTAAATAGCTCCAGGGACGGCGACTCAACCACTTCCCTGGGCAGCCTGTTCCAATGCTCGATAACCCTTTCAGTGAAGAAATTTTTCCTAATAACCAGTCTGAGCCTCCCCTGGCACAACTTGAGGCTGTTTCCTCTTGTCCTATCACTTGTAACTTGGGAAAAGAGACCAACAGGTAGCTGTAAATGTGACAAGGTCTCCCCACAGCCTCCTTTTCTCCAGACTAAAGAACCCCAGTTCCCTCAGCCACTCCTCGTAAGACTTGTTCTCTAGACCCTTCACCAGCTTCATTGCTCTTCCTTGGATGCTCTCCAGCCCAAACACCGTGGTAGTAGTCTGAAAAAAAAAATTATCATGGTTTTGCACCTCTTGACTATACTCTTAAACACGAATCTCACAGAAGCAGTTGTGCTGAAAAGGACCTGTGAGTCCTGGTGGACAAGAAATTAAACTTAAGCCAGCAGTAGGCTCTTGTGGGGAAAAAGGCCAACTGTGTACCAGGCTGTATTAGCAAGCATGTAGCCAGTAGATTGAGGGGTACTTTTCTACAAATCTGATTTTATTAATTGGGATTAATGGAATCACTGAGAAGTTTCATCTAATAGTGAACTCAGACCATGAAAAGGCTATGTTACCTGCCACTGCTGACATTCAGTAGATATTTTTCTGTTATACAGATTATGAGGTAAGTATTAGGCCAACCCTAAAGTTTTCTTCATTGTGACAAAATGGCTCCACTAGTTTTTGCAGCTGTGGGTGGAAGGTTTCTTTTTCAAATGCCCCTGAGCAAGTAATACGGCATAGTGGTTTTATGGCCTATAGCTGAGATGGAAACAGGACTTGAGTCTTAAGTACAACAGAATCAGATCTTGTAACACATAATCACCTCAAATATTTAGTTACTATCAAATGTCTGTGTATTGCTAAAGGAAGGGGATTTCTGCTCATTTGTTAGAGAATGAATGAATGACTCTTTTGTTAATTAGAATCAGATTGCAAAAAGTGTTTGCATTTGTATGAAGAAACTTCAAATTGAAAAATCACTGTTCAGTCTTGCCCATAGTTGTGTGCACATACTTTCTAAAATCAGCAAGTGTTGGCTAGCATTGTAGCAGATAAATGACACATACACTTGTGTCTAAGGGCAAGATTGACCCCACAGGCTGTAAGACTTGCCACCACCTAACTTTTCACATTCCATAGACATGGTGTGGATAAAACTAATCCACACTAATAAGCATGCCTGTATATTTTAAAATTCTGATAACATTATTATAAATGTTTTTCTACATAGTTTAAACACCTATGTATAAAGCAAAATGTGAATTCCATTTCTATGTACATTTTCCATTCACTCAGACTTACTTTATGAGGGTTTTTATTTAATAATGGAATTCTAGCCAGAATTGTAGAAAATTCATTTTCAGGCACATGTCAGTGAAATGAACAAAGGTATGTAAGATAGGAATTTTCACCAGAGAGTTGTTTAAATACCCATATTCTATAGCATGATACCTATTCTCTTGTACTTTAACCTTCTAATATGTCTATATTTTTGTGTGTTTCTCAGAGATATGAAAGATCTTCAAAGGTACAACCTCTGGAGTTGTACAGAGACTGCCCCAATAGCTTATGTTTAGACTTATCCTTGGCTCAAATAGTTAGACAATTTTCACAGCAGGAGCTTGGACTTGCCAGTTATTCCGTATGTAGTGTGCCTTTCATGACAGACCCTCCATCTTTGCTTACCACTGCAAACATCTACATTATGCCCATGTAGTCAGCCAGGTTTGATCTACAAGACCTTCAATAATGATCTGCAACTGAAGCATGTATAAGATACACATCTGCAGCAAGGGGATTTTGAAAATCAACCTTCTGGCAGCAGGTTAGAGGCTGATGCCCTGTGGCCTCGTGCTTTGAATGCATCATGGAGGCTGTGGCCTAACTTACCTATTTCACTTGCAGTCATGCAAGTGAAGCACAGGTGCTCAAGAATTACATCATGTTGATTACATCCAGTCTGCTTGTCATGGAACAGGCAAGTGTGTCCCTGCAGGGCTAGATGAGGTTCCATATGTACAAGTATAAATTCTTTGGGTTTTAATCTTGTAGTTGTATTCTCCTGTTGCATTCAGATCAGAGTCATATTCCCTCTTTGGCCTTCTTTGTATGCTGGTTAGAGACTTGTTAGAAGAAAATATTTTCTTCCTTTAACTCTTTCCAAAAATTTTGTTTTTCTCCTAGGCCCATATAGTTCCCTTCTATATTGTTATTTACTAATCCGTTTCATGTAATAGCTACTTAATTATATAAAGACTCCCCCAGGATGCAAAAGTCTGTTTCATGCCTAACAGATTTTTAGTAGAACACTGAGATTATGTTGATATTGAGTCATGGAGGAAGGACATAGCAAGCTAATACACTTTTGGAGGACTGGAGCCAGGACAACTTAATTCAGCCATGCCCATTAGATTCCATAACAATAGAGCTGAAGCATAAGTCAGATCTCAATTCTTTGTTCTTGTTCCTTCTCTGGGACAGAGTTTCTCTGCCAGTGAGCAAGCTGGCATATGCTAATGTTGAGTTTGAACATGTGTTAACATGCAGATAATAGAGGTGTTACAGGAACTAAATTTTAAACTTGAGATTGTGCAAACATGACAGTGCAGATGTATCCTGAGGAACCAGGAAACTTTATGCTCCAGAACAGATGCTACTGACAGAAAACTTCCTTTATTTAGGGGATGACTGTCATTCTGAAGTCCACTGACACATTTCAGGTGTATTGCTTTGTTATAGCAGATATTGTAAGAAGCCACGAGAGTAATTATGTGGTATTTATAGAATCTGTACAGCTTCAGGAACACAGGACCAAACCTGTTCTTAGTTTTGGGAAGGGATTCGTTCTCAGGGATTCCATTTTGTTTAGGGTGGGTTGGTTTTGGCTTTTCTCCAATAAATATCCTGAGGTTTGACTGAAGTTTCTCTTCAATCAAAATTTAGGTTTTTAAAAAAAGGGCATTCATTAAGCACATTCTTTTGAAACAAATTACGAAACTACATCAACAGTGCCAGTTATGATTCTTTGGTGAACCAAAAGATGAAATGAGAGAAGAAAACTTCCATGAATCATGTGTAAATGTAGACAGTGTCTGGTTGTGAAAGATTGCCAGTGGTAATCATGGCTCCTTGATAAGGGCTTTGAAAGGAGGGTAAATATCAAGTTGTAATAGTCCTACTGTGGACATTCACAGATAACTGTCAAAGGCATAAGGCAGGGGTTTTTTAGTGAGAAATTGCATATGATTTCCAGAAATGGGTAATAATCTGACTCTACTGAAACGGAAGATTCTTTGAATGACTTATCTTCTGTATTGTTTGCGCTACTTATCTACAATTTAATTATATTTTTTTTAAAAGATTCTAGTTGGTAGTTGAAAGAGGCATTTGCCTTTACAGGAAACTAAATAACCTGCCCACAACCCTTCAAAAGATGCTCCTCTTCTATGTGAGACTTATAAATAGGGTAAGACATTTGTAAGACAGACAAGTGGTGGCTAATTATATTAGAACTGCTGTTTTTCTATAATTAGTTTGTCTTTACAGCATGTAACACAGATAACCCAGATAACATTAATTATGATTAATTAGTGACCAGCTGATTATGCTGCCCTGATCAACTTGAACTGTCAGTGGTTTAGCAACAAATAACATAGT
>VYZM01007293.1:65340-81678 GCA_013398915.1 Dromas ardeola | reverse complement strand
GGTGAGGGGACGCGGGCGGGCGGTGAGAGGATAGTGATGGTACCCAGGAGGGCCGCGGTGATACCCAGACAGGCAGTGATGGGTCGGTGAGGGTACCCAGGAGGGCGGTGATGGGATGGTGAGGGTACCCAGGAGGGCGGTGATGGGATGGTGAGGGTACCCAGGAGGGCGGTGATGGGATGGTGAGGGTATCCAGGAGGGCAGTGATGATACCCAGGGCAGGAGGTGATGGGATGGTGAGGGTACCCAAGAGGGCAGTGATGGTACCCAGGCAGGAGGTGATGGGATGGTGAGGGTACCTACCCAGGCAGTGACGGGGCAGTGATGGTACCCAGGCAGGCGATGATGGTATCCAGGCAGGAGGTGATGGGTTGGTGAGGGTACAGTGATGGTACCCAGGCAGGTGATGATGGTATCCAGGCAGGAGGTGATGGGTTGGTAAGGGTACCCAAGCGGGCAGTGATGGGGCAGTGACGGTACCCAGGAGGGCAGTGATGGGTTGCTGAAGGTACCCAGGAGGGTGGATGCTCTCTGTAGACTCTCTTTAAGACTCTATACCTGATCTTTGCTTTCGTGCCTCCCTCGACCAGCCCTTTAGGATGGGGATTTGCTCAGGTGTCTTTTTCAACCCTTGTTCACTGACCCCCCACAGAAACACGCACAGCGTTAGTGGCGCTGGCAGCACAGCAGCAACTGATCGAGCACTCTCATTTCTGAACACCCTTTCTCTAAGGCGCCTGCAGAGCTGGCTCAGGAAATACCTAGTTCCGACACTGCTGTTGTGTTCACTCATTGTTGCTGGTGTCATTGGCTTGGTGCTGTAGCATCTTTCTGCACTAAAGCTCCCTGTCAGTAGTGCCAAGGGGATTTTTTTTTTTTTTTTTGCTAAAATTCCCTGCTATTGTTAATAAGCTTCATCTCAGAGAACCGCAAAATCCCCTACCACTAAATAGGTGCATTGTGCCACGCTTGCAGTGGGTCAGTTAGCACTGTTAAATGGCTATACGGATGGTATTAGTTGTTTTTCACTTTCTAAGAGATATTTTACATTTCAAACTATAGCGACATAAAGCTCTCAATAGATCCAGGGTCTGAGAGAACAATTTAAAGTAATGGAGGCAGTGCAACTCGCAACAACATATAAACCAAATCTGTGCAAAGCCTGAGCTTATTCCCATTAAACGCAACTGCCACATGCATTTCACTCTCTTAGTCTATTTTCCATAGTCCTCACACAGCCTCATTCCTAGGATACGGCAAAGCGCAGGCAGCTGTGACACATCACTTATAATTGTGGTGTATTTACATACATATACATGGTACTGTGAAGCTGAGTCAATGACCCTTTTTTATGCCCTTTTTAACACAGGAGCTCAACACCCTGGGATTTGAATGTATCCTTGAAGAGATTGATCTTGAAGATATCACTAAGAATCAAATCAACACGATAAAAGCTTGTATATCTGAAGACCCAGGGGTAAAAAAAAAATATATATCAAGTTTCAGCATCATATTTTTGTGGAACATAGCAGACACATATAATTCACACTTCCACAAAATCACCATGTCTCATTTCTTCTTTAATTTGCAGACTGGAAACTGTCCAGCACTGGAAAGATCTACTTTTGATACGGTAAATTGCAAGTTTCCCAAAAGAACCCTTTCTTTTGCCTGCTGTGTGTTTAAAGCGCGTAAAAACAGCTTCCTGAATTTCCTAATAATTCTGACTTTTGCAGAGTAAATGCCTGCAGGGCATCTATGAGGATCTGAATGCCTACAGGGCAGAGCTGAAGAACTTCAGTGATCAAAAGGTGCTGGCAACTATCGATGAAATGATGAAAGTAAGTCTTCCAGTCTCCTTCCTTTCTACTATTTCTGTCTCAAACCAGAGTTTTTAATCCAGTTTCCTCCTTTCTGTAGTCAGTCGAACAGTGACCTTTCTTTAATCTGGTAATTTAAAAAATTACCTGTTAATGTTTTTCCTAGAAGGGACTTGATTCTCATGAATTGTGTCTCACACTTCCTATTTTTGCCTTGCTGATATATATGGTCAACGCATCAGGACTCGGATGTATGGCTCCTTAGCAGCCCTTCTTCTTTCTCACTGCTCCGCTCTCACAAGGAGATGGGGTACAGGATTTTCTTCCAGTTCCTCAGAGAACTCAAAAATAGAATAAAAGATAGGGTAAAAGGGACACAGCTCTATTTCTCTTCCAAATACTGATATATAATACACCTGGTATACCGAATATGACAAAGGGCGTACTGAACTTTGAGAAATATTACTAGTGAGTAGAGGGAACAGATGCTAAAAGCTTGTTTGTTTGTTTAACAAAAGCTAATTTAAAAAAAAAAAAAAGTTAATTGCCTTTGGATTGACACAGCATCTCACAATAGCTTGGAGATTCTGGCCATGGGCAGATGAGGTCAGTCTAAGGGATCACTAGACAAAGCTGGCTGTAAGCTTATTATTAAAAAAGCATCTTTATTCCTAGTCAGAAAGAGCCTTTGTACATGAATGGACATTTTTATCTTGAGGAAAGTACAGCTGGCTTACTACTAAATATTAATTATTATTATTAATCTACTAATTATACAATTAAATATTTCAAATTTTTCACTTGTGAGAATACATTCTTATTTCTAAGTCTTCTCATTTATCGCTCAGGGGGTGAAAAAGCTAAAGAGGTCTTTTTTTTTAGCCACTTCCTGGTGATCGTTTATAACACCCTTACCTTTTCCCAGACCCTGAAGACGGGCAGCGGGAGCGTGCCACAGTCCCCGGCGGGCGCAGGGCTGACCTCCTTCAAGGCGCGGATGAGGCTCTGCAGCATCCTTCACGCCTTCCGGATCCGCACAGTCACCATCAACAGGGTGATGAACTACCTGACCTCCCCGGAGAGCTCGCTGTGAGCCCCCAGCGCTCCGGCACTTTGGGTATAAATTTGACCTAAAGATGTTCTGGAGAAAAAAAAAAGAAAAAAAAAAAATAGGGTCAACACCCTGGGAGGTGGTTTGGGGCTTTTAAGGAATCTAGGGCATAATATTTCACAAAGTTTCTTATACATCATGTTTTACCAAGATGTCATCAGTGCCTTTTAAGCTATCATGTTAAACTTCTAGATTTCTAGAAAATAAGCTACATCGTAGTTCCAAAATGTTCTCAAACCACTGAACACTCAACCGTAATTTATCTTAACTTTTTTATTTATTCAGACATAATTTTCAGAAACTGAAACATATTTATAATAATCAACTTATTTATGATGATATTCCTTATTTATTCTATTTATTGCTTAATAAAATTAAAGTTCGCATAAAAATTTTGGTGAATTTTTTTTTCCTTCCTTGAGATATAACATGAATACTTTTAAAATACTTTGAATATTGCTGGCTTGTAAAGGTCATAGTAACATTCAGCACCGGTATCATAATTTAAAATCCTGTTTCCGTCTTCTTACTTACATCAGACGTGTTGCTTGCAGCTTTTCTCTCAGACTGAGCACTCAAAGCAACCCACTTGGTTTCATCCTCGTTTACAGTGATTTTCCAGCCGGTTACATAGTTTCCGGGGTGAAATCCTGGCCCCACTGAAATCGATGGCTAAATTGTTTGTTTCAGCGAGGCAAGGATTTATGACGAGTTTTGGAGGCCAGGAGGGATGCCGGGGGATTATCTTCCCAATTCCTGACGGCAGCGTGTAAGCCAGCACAGAGGAAGGCATCCATCCCCTCTTCGTCGGGTCTGCCCTCACCCCAGCAGTGGCTTCGGCCACATCCCACGCTGCCTCCACTGCCCCGCATCGCCAGCGCCTTGTTCTTCACCTCTCTCCCCTTGCTTGGTTTCTCCGAGCTCTGCACTCCCACCTCTTTGGGGACCCCCGAGCCATCCCCCTTTGATGCCAAGGGGCCGGTGGGACCCTCTGCTCTTCCAGATGCTGAGGGGAGAGCTGCCATCCTCATCCTCTCCCCTCTTTCCCAAGCATTGGTGTCACCCACACACCACACCAGCCCTTAACATGTAATCTTATAAACATTACAATGTAATCTTATAAACATTATAATCTTATAAACTCCCACCGCTTGAACTAGAGCCGTGGTCCCTACTCCCACAGACCAAGGGCAACGGAGACCAAGTCGTAAGGTGAGAGCAACCTCACGCTGCGGTGCCCTGATGCAATTGTGATGTTTTAATTCCTTCTGTCTGCAAGAACTGGCCAAAGCCAAACTGAAGACCACAGAAATACAACATACTTTTTTTCTAAAAAGGCTTCTTTATTTTGATTTAAAGAACCTGAAGGTTGAAGACCTTATCATCTCTATTGACCATCTGCTATGCTATCCAATTACTCTCATTATTATAAATAAACATCCTATTTGCAGCTTAGATTTACTGAATTCTGCTTTTGACCAGAGGATCCTATTAGAACTTTCTTTTTTCGTCGAGTATTTTAAAGGTCCCCTTGATGGCAATTTTCCCCCCAAGTTGACCCAGAGAGGAGCCAGGGGCAGCTATGCCTGGGGCTGGAGAGCCCCACACGAGCCTCCCTGCCTCCCACAGCAACTTTTTCCCCTAAAAGCCCCCTCGGCAGAAGAGCATGCGGGGTCCTGGGCACCAACACAGCCCTTTTCCCCCGCCACCCCCCGGGATGTATGCAGCAGTGGGGCAGCAAAGATTGGAAAGATGGCCCACAACATACAGCAACCTTGCAACAATTCATCCAATAGCTAAAATAAATTTTTTTTTAAAAATCAAAAATCATACGTAAATAGTGTAAATGTTTCCTTTTTAATCCTTATTTTTTAAAAGTATGCTTTTTCTTTCATAAACATACGCAGAGGAAGATGATCAAAAGAACCCCGTGTCTTTAAAAACAAGACAATCTCCCGTATCAGGTCACGGCTCTCTTCTGCAAATGACATTATTTCCAAATCTTTTCCAATTCTGTCGTACGTGCACTGCCGAGAGAATAACAGCCTCCCCAGAGATTATGGCTTCTCCCATTTTTGTTTAAGCACCTAATTCTATTCAAGTTAAAATTAATCAAGTAAAAAAAAAAAGTATAAAAAGTTTATAATACAAAAAAAAATTATACAACATAAAAAATTATCTCATAAAAATTGACAGACTAGACAGAAAAGAGTGAAAAAGAAATTCCTAGGGAAAATTCAAAGCTGCTGGAGTTAATAGTGGTGTGCCCGTGAAACCAGTCTTCGGGTTTTTAGAAAACAGAACCACAGCTTAACAAGGACTGAATGTACACAAGTATATACAGTAATTATGTATATTTACAGTGATTATGCAGAGGAATTTATCTGCAAGTTTAGGATTATTCTTCCCTGATCTTGGGCATCTGTAAGAAATACAATGTACCTCATGATTTTGGCAGTTCAATTTTTTTTTTTTTTAAGGGGATGAAAGTTTCTGCATAACTTTTCTCCCTGTCTTTCCCTGATGTCAATAAAAACGTTTCCAGATAACGATCATCTACCTGAATAAGATAAACTGGTTTTTTTCCAGTGTTCATGTCTTTTAGGACTGGCTCAGATGGGACAAAGCTGGGTGGCAGTGCTGGGTTTTCCCCTGCCGCGATGCTGGGATCCACAGCGTGAGGAATTGCTCCCAAAAGCCTGATGTGTGCTTATAGCTGCGCCAAATTTCATTATTCACATTTCTTGCAAAGATCCCACCTATGCAGTCTGCCGAGTGGTGACACCCTGCATCTTCCTTCCCGAACCTCAGCCGGATCCCAGGGAAGCGGCCAGAGAAGCTTCGCTCCCACCGCACTCCTAGCTCCGGCTTCACCCGCTCAGCATCCCTCCGAGAAACCTGAGGAAAGGAACACACACAAACACCCAGAGGTTATCTGACCTCTACAAGTTACTGCAATAGTCAAGCTGAATAATAAACGTATTAAAAACCTATGAGACAGCACGAGGCTGTGGCACAGACAGGTTTGTGAGGGAGCACGAGCAGCCAGGTTGCTTTTAGGGAGAATTAAGAAAGAACAAAGTTTTGCCCGTTCCAGAAAAAATAGAATGATATATATTTAATTTTTGAGAAAGGCTCCCCTCGGCTGGCTGAGTTCTCAGCCCACTGAACAACGGTGGTTTGCACAAGGTGAACCAAACCTAAGGAGACCCCGAGAAATCAGTGGGAGCACCCGTGGGCAGTAAGGAAATACATAAACACGTGCGTCTGTAGGACCAAATCGCTAAGTCATCCGTCGGGGAAGGTGTTAATTAACTGTTCCTAAGATACGTAAGAGTAAAGACCCCAACATCTCTTCTTCGGACTCCTTGAGAAAGATCAAGAGTTGGTTTGGGTATGTAACGCCGACTGGTTTGGCCACGACAGCCAGGTCATGCACCCAGCACTCCCAACACAGTCAGTGCCAAAAAATTGTTCATTTTATATCAGTTTCTGAAGGGAAGTATAAAAATGCCACAAGAAAGTCAGTCATTATTAATATGAGAAGGGAGACAATTTTGACCTACGCAGTAAAACACGTACTAGGTATTCGGTAAACTCTCTGATGCAAGTTCTTAAAATATATCTGAAACACAGTGATGTAATTAAATGAATAAAATGGGGAGGTGATACCTTGTAGGGCTTGCAGTATCTCATAGGGCGCTTTTTCATGGAGACTTCTGTACAAAGCTTCTGCAGTTCCGTTGTTTTTTTCTCTGTCTCTCCACTTGCTTAACAGCAGAAATTTTTGCATATTAACTTCTTCCTCCGTTGCCTGAATCTGCTCAATGTCTTTCATTTCCATCTGAAGACACTCAATGGCGATTTCTCTCCACTGCCGACCAAACAACTTTGCGATCACCATCAGTTGCTGATCGGTTAAGGTTTTTGGTTCAATTCCATCTGAAAAGACATGGAACAAAAATCAGATTTAACATTGCTCTTGTCATTAAACTGACACTATTAGTTTTGTGCGTGGCCAGGGACATACGAGGAAGGTGATCTTATTATTCAGATTATCCAGCAAGGTCAGAGCCAAGCACTGGAGAAGAGCTCCTGAAGGACTAAGAAGCCTGGCTCATGAAGATGACAACATCTGATTGCACGGTGGCTGCTCTAAAGGGTTTTTTCCCCATTTATAAGCAGCTATTCATCCAGCAGAAGAACCTCCATTGGTACGTTAGGTTACCAAGCACCCACAGACTTTGAGATATATAACTTTAAGGCCACGCTAAGCACTCGTTACCTCCCAGCAAGTTCAGGTGCCTGTTGTTCCTGAAACCTACAGCTGCTCCAGAAAGGTGATGTTTGTTTTTCTTTTTAATTACAACGGCTCAGAAGCCTCAGCCCGTGCTGTTACACAGCCTGAGCCACTTTCCTTCTCCGCATCACCAATTACACATACAACTGAAGTTTTGAGAGACGGAAGCTCTCCCTCTGGTGGCTACACGGCTACTTTTGCTGAATTTTTTTTTTCATTATTTATTGAACTAACATTATTTCTTCTGTATTTTTTCCAAGGAACTAGTAGTAAATGAGTAGTTTCTGGGTGGGAGCTCCCAGACACCGATCATTCCCGACCATCAGGACATCACATGTCAACAATAAACGCAAGCTGATTTTTTTTTCAGAAAAACTCAGCTTGTTATGGCTCAGGAGACATCCCAAATGCAAAATCTGAGACATGTAGAGGAAATTTCATTCAAAACAGCCACTATTGCCCAGTCTTAGAAGATAATTAACATAATTATGCATACAAATACTTAAAGGGTGGGTGTCAGGAGGATGGGGCCAGGCTCTTTTCAATGGTGCCCGGCAACAGGACAAGAGGTAATGGGTACAAACTTGAGTGTAGGAAGTTCCACCTAAACACGAGGAGGAACTTCTTTACATGGAGGGTGGCAGAGCACTGGAACAAGCTGCCCAGAGAGGTGGTGGAGTCTCCGTCTCTGGAGACATTCCAACCCCGCCTGGACGCGTTCCTGTGCAACCTGCTCTTAGGTGACCCTGCTCTGGCAGGGGGGTTGGACGAGATGATCTCCAGAGGTCCCTTCCAACCCTATGATTCTATGATAATACCATTTTAGCTGACCCTTATAAATCAAATTTCCTGGGTGCTTCTCCCTGTTTATTTGCCAACTGAATGAAAATGTACCAAAACATACAAATGTAGGTACAAATCCTGTATCTACAAAAGCAGCACTTTCCCCTCCTATATCCCCTCCCATGCTCTTAAAAAAAAGTGAGCTCAGGTTCAATTCACGGGATATAAAAAAAATAGAACAAAAAACCCACTCCAAACCTGTTATTTAAAATGACACAGAAATGCTCTACCTTCGGTGTTGCCGGTTTTTTGCTTTTTGCTACAGAGCTCCTCTTCTTCCGAAATGCTGAGGGCTGTTTTCCGTTTTTTGACACCTAAGAAGCAAGCGAGAGGTGATGGTACTTCTTGCACATCGCCTGAGCTACAACGGCAAGCGAGGTGCACAGAAAATAAGCAACCCCGACTTCGCTTCAAATCGACTTACCAACTGCGCTTCTTTTCTGCTCGTTTTTGTTCTGATCGTAATGGATCCAGTCACCTGGGAAACAGTTTTCAGAGGAAACAAAAGGTGAAGTAGGAATTCCCGTTGCTGTGCCCTACATCCAACAATTCCCCAGCACAAACCCAAGCTGCTGGGTGGATTCCGGCTGCTGAGCTAAGATTTTATATTAATGAGATAATTTTTCCCCTTTTATCCAACGTGCTGCAGCATGCCACCTATAATATGCAATAAGGATTGCGTATTATTCCAAGTAAAACTAAAGCGGAGCATCCTCCCGCATAGCCCGCATCCCCAGCGCCTTTGCCTGTTGCAGGTTACTGCAACATCCCCCACGCGACCTCCCAGAGGCTCTTCTCTTCATGTTTTATCACTCCCAGCTCCAAACCTCACCACTTTAACAGCAGGAATTTCAGTGTATCCAAGGGCTGAATTATACCCCAACTCCTGCGCCTTTTCAGCAGGAACAAACCCGTGGTGGAAGCCCAAAGACTCACTCTCTCGTAGCTTTGCCTTCCATACGGTCGCATCAGACTCCAGCTCAACCAAAGACAAGGTGAAGTCGTCGGGTTTCTCCAAATAGACTTCAATGTAACTTTTTAGTTTCAAGAGAGATCCGTCAACAAATTCAATTTCCTATGCAATGTAAATACATCAAAAATAAATATTTATCCAAAACATAAACTAAAGAGGAGGTATTTGGCTGTTGGCACAAATCTGAGCCCAACTCCAGCCTCCCCAGAGTTTTGCTGTTGACTTCAGCGTCAGGATTTCATCCCAACATTTTGGGGCTCTAAGAGGCAAATGCTTTCTGCAGCAGTGGAAAAAGAAGGTGAAAAATGCCCTTAACACTAGTGCAGGAAAAGTCATTTTGTACCACATTTCTAATGAAGCTGCAATGCATGAAATGAGGGTTGTGTAAGGGCCTTACCTCTGGAGTTATTTCAGCTTCTGGCTCACAAACTAATCTATACCTCTTTCCGTTCTGTAGTAATTTTTGGCATACAGGGGGCTTGTCAATTTTAATGAATTTCTTATTTGAATGTTTTACAGCTCTTGAGATATCCTAAAATTTAAAAATACAATTTAAAGGTTACACGCTTCAGTAAAGGAATTAACATTTAAAACCTGTGCTAACGTGGCTTCTTGGGCTTTTCTCCATCCCCAGCTCTATGAAGTGACCATGACCTGTTCCACGGGGCAACCTTTACAGAAAGCTGTGCGCTAAACACCATCCTCAAAAAAACATCAAATAATCTTCTTCAGCTATTGTGCTACATGGGTGAAATTAGATAGAAGAGGTCTGCAACCCCAGTAAAAGGAAGGTTATTCACTGCTGTCCTTTCTTAGTGTTTGCCTACCTATTGTAACAGGGAACGGATGAGAAGACAAGAAGCCCTTTTAGGTATAAATCCTGAGCTCTGTGGATTTTGGTGGCAAACAGGTTTCTGATGTATTTCCTTTCTCTAGCAGCTTAGGAGTGAGCACGTGGGCTGGTACAACTGCTTAAGTATCATATCCTAAGTTGGCAGACCTTTTCGGTACGGAAGTCTCATTATACATATATAAATATATATATATACATATATATATCTCCAGAGCTTTGCATGCAAACACTGGGGTGAGAGAAGGGCATCTCTTCACTGTACCCCATCCTGAACACAACATCCCCATAACCAGCCCGACCAATGTTTCTACGTCATGCCACCCTGCACCCCTGACACGAGCCACACCTTTATAAAGGAGTCGTTGTTTGTAGCCACGTAAACCCGAAAGGATAAGGAGGGATGCTGGTCAATGACTTTGTAGAGGATGACGGCGCCGTGGTACTGCACGGGCTCCTGGCTCTGGATGAGCGGTCCCACCGGCGAGAGCGAGCTCACCAGCCACTTCACGTGCGAGGCTGAGTAGTCGGCGGAGGGCTCGATGGCTGCGCCCTCGCCTTTGATGTGCAAAACCTTGAAGGCCATGCCAGCGCCATGATCTGCGGGGACACGGGGACGTCTCAGCGCCTCCTGCGCCAGGGAGCCGGCAGCCTCCCGTGCCCGCCAGGCCGGTGGCCAGCACTCACCACCGAGGCAGAGGGAGTGGGGAAACTGGATGGAGGTGAGAGCACGGGACGAGTCGCAGCGCACGTCGAAGAGGGGGCCACCCACGATCCACGGCTTTTCCACGAGGTTGGCGTATTTGCTCCAGGATAAGAGGGAATATGTGATTTTAACGGCCTCCGTGACCTCAAAAATCAAGCCCGTGAGGCTGCACTGGTAAATCCCCTCGGCGTCCAGCTGCACCCTGCCGTGGGCAAGTGTGACCTGGTTAGTTTAGTTTCCACCACCTAGTAGATACCATAAAAATGTGGTTTGCAAGGGATAACAGAGAAGCTCCCTTCCCAACAAGCACAGAGCACTTTATCTGAATAGCACAGAAGCCACAACAATTTTTTTTCTCCAGTCTCTATGTTTAAACCGTCACTAGAGTGTTAAAAACTGGCCGGGAGGACCCAGCCCGTGCCTGCAAAATAGCTGTAATGAACGTTTTGCATAACATTTCCTGCAAACAAAGCAGCTGCTTTTACACGAAGGACTCAGCCCAGCTCCCATCAACATCGGAGCCAACATCGTACACTGACAACATCCACATCACGCACAGACACCACCAACATCACACACGAACACCACCAACATCACACAGTCACGACAACTTCCAAGCCAGAGAGGGGGAGCACAAGGCTGGCGTCCAGCAGAAAAATGCAAGGTCAGTGCAAACGGGGAGGACGAGTATTCCTGCGAAGCAGGGCAAGACCCCTCATGTGTGTCCAGAATGAAAAAGCACATAAAAATGCGCCTGATGTTAATTACTGCAGCAAGATGAGGCAGGCAGGAAGCCGTCCTAAGAGCTTTCTTGGACCAGGATGTGGAGGCAGCAAGGGAAACTGCTCTAAACTGTTTATTTTTAAGGGTTTGGGGGCATCCGTTATAACTCCAAATGTATTTGTGCAGCAAATTAGTCTTTTTCCCACTTAAATTGAAGAGAGAAGTAACTTGATGAGAACAATATAAATGTATACCCATTATATTAAAATAAAACATACACATGCTGTCCTCCAGCAAGTCTCCTGGGGGTCACTTGCTCCTTCTGGTCCTATATAGGTAAAAGAAAAATACATATTTTAAAAGGTGAAGGGAGTGCAGAATTACAATTTGCAGATTACCTCATGCAAAATATGTGGGGTTTGGGGTGGGTTTTTTTTTATAAACATACATTTACATTTCTGCAATGCTCACAGGGTGGCAGACAGTTCACTCCTAGTGAGAAAACAGGAAGATCAGCTCATTAAAAGCAAAGTAATTAAACGCTCAGAAAAATAAAACCCAGCCCTCAAGAGATCTGTTACTACCTGATTCATTGCAGCGTGGTAGCGGTTCCTTCTCCTCCTGTTCCTCATCTGCAAAAAAGAAGTTTGCAGCAAATACCTCAGCCTCCAGCTGGTTTCTGCTCCCATATGCAGCCAGGACAACCCACTAGTTTAATTTGCTTGATTAAAAAAATACCAAAGGAGAATATTCCTAAGACTAAGTTCTTGCACGCACAGTTGCACACCTGCGGGTGCAGGCTTTACATGGGGATGAAGTTGAACATCAGGATGCAACATCTGTCAGATCACGTAACTTGCCCAAACTACTGGAAATTTTTTACAGGGGTTAAAAACTGATTAATCCCCATGATGAATTTTATCGTGCCGAGTACAAAGTCCAACCACCAGCATGGAAGCTGGCAATGGCCCTTCCCAGAGAGCAGGTAAACACGCTAGCGCAGCGTATTTGTCCCTAAAATGATTGAAAAGTGCCCGAATCCTCCTTACGAAACGCAACGCCGCCGACAGCCAGCAGAGCTGACGCATCGGGCAAAAGCTTTTAGCCCGAAGGGTGGATTTTGCAGAAGCGGCGTGGCAGAGCGGTTGTGAGGAGGTGTTGTGACGGGCTGGCTGCCGGCGTGCGGGGACGCGGGCGCCGTGCTGCTCGCTCCTGCTCCCCGTCCCACCAACGCCCCTCCCGGCCAGCGGGGACTCCAACCCTGGGACATCAACACCCTCCTGGGCAGGCAGGCAGGCAGATGCGAGAGAAGGCGGAAAACGTATCGCTGCAGCGAACAGCCTGGAAAACATCAGGCAAACGCCCGCCGACACCTTGGCTCCCTGCCCGCAGCAACGCTATTTCTGTCCCCGAGCTGCAGCGGGGCTGCAGTGACCCCGGGGCCACCCTCGGCTCCCACCGGCAGCTCCCTGCACCCACAGCCCTGCGACGGGGCTCCGTTTGCGAACAGAGGGATGGCACATGCACCCCCGCTTCGCCACGTGTGCTCTCTAGCAAGGACCGAAAGACATGGAGGTGACGGCTGGGCCAGCACTAAATCAGCCTCTTGCCATCGCATCTCACTCCCCTCGTGCATCACTTATCGGGGTTGGCTCCCTCACGCCTTGCAAGGCGGATAGAAGGAACAAAACAAAAGCACACTCACCCGACCTTCCTCCATCTGACTCCTCCGCATCTGATGAGAAAAAGGTTTGTGATTATTAAAGACTATCAATCTTGCGTGAAACCAGAATAAACTGCTGGTGGTGTAACCCATGTAAGCGCAAACCCGCAGGCTTTTCACCAACAGCAAACGCTTCCTTTAATTCTTTTCCTGTCCATCCTGTTTTGCCACTTTTGCTGCCAACTTTTAAGCAGATTTATAGCCTCTTGGTGTTTGGACAACTACTGTGGTGTAAAAACATCTGCCTGTATTGTGTCTACGAGGCTAAAACAACATTAGCTGCTGCTCCTCTATTACTGCTCTGCTCAAAACAGAGTGGCTAGGAAATCATTTGCTCACAAAAAATCATTCTGCTTTTCAGCATGCAATCACTGAATTAACAGCCTTATACAATAACCCTAAGACTGTTCCCACGAAAAGAAGCTCGTTGAAACTGAACATACATTTCAAAAGGGAGAAAATATCGCAAAGTGATGCTCACCTGACTCCTCTTCCGACCTACTGCTGGAGCTGTTTTCGGAACCATCCTCTCCTTAACAAAATGACACCCCATTAATCACAGGCAAAATGAAATAAAGCAATGCCACAAGTAAGTAAAAGGATACAACAAGAAGTTTAAATACATCAGGTTGGTCAGCGAGTTAGATAATGTAACAGAGTAGAAAAAACACTGAGGCAGAGAGGAGCATCAGAGCATCAAATCCCAGCATCAGAGAAGACTTAGGGGTCACCCAGGCCCTTCTAAAGGGTACGTGTGATGTTCAAGATGCTTAATTTTAATGTTTCATACAACCTGGGACTATTCTGGAGCTTCACCCATGGCACATCCCAGTTCACCCAGTTAAATTACGGTTTTCACATGAAATGGGAGAAGCATCAGTGGGAGCCGGTGTGCTCCACCAGTGACATGACTCATGGGGATGCGCCACATGCGTAAGTTGAAGAGAAACCAGTATCGCAAAGCGAGTGACTTGAGGAGCTGCAGCAGTGTCTACACTGTGGTTTTATCACGGGGCAATGCGGGGTGCAAGGCTTCCACGCCACCCCACATGCGGGGAAAGCCACCAGCCACGGGTGTGCTCACCCACTGGGTGCTCCTCAGACGAGCCCTCTCCCTCCGCACCGCTGGCCGCCACCTCTGCAAGAGAAAAGCGGGCAGAGCTTGAAAGAAATTTAACTCTTCTCGGCATTTTTGTACTATGCAGGTCAGAGGAAGGGAATAAATAGCAGAGGAGTAAGAATTTTAAAAATCAGTATAAAAAATCAAACTCTTATCATCAACATAGAGCATTACGCTGCATTTTTTAAAGCCAGGAGTTATAAAATTGTCATTTCCGTTCCGAAGGATGGGCATTTTTCATAACAAACCCATTCAACATGCTGTATTTCACAAAATTACCATACCTTTTTCATCTGACGAGAGGGACTCAGCTCCGCTGGAAGATAAAATGGGAAATACATGAGCAGATCGGTCAGACCTTTGCCGCACCTTCACACGGGCCAGCATTTACCCACCTCCCTGCCCGCTGGCATCGCTCCCTGGCTTAACCAGGGAATCGGAGGTAATCTAAGGTTACTTAGGATGGGAGGCTGGTGATTAAAAATTAATTTTCTCTACTGTCACCCATGGCCCTGGCTCTCGCCCTTGCCGTGCCAGGGACGCCTGGCTCTGCGGCGCATGTTTCCCACCAGCACAAACCCTCAGCCCCAGCCCCTTTTGCAAAGCGCCCGGTGTTTGTGTGCCAGGCGCCCGTTCATTTTGGTAGGAATCCAACCAATCTTCTTCGGCAAGGCGTGAAGCTCAGATAAACGCGGTGGCTCGGACATGGCAGATGACTCCAACAGACCCCATCGCCCATCTGTGGCAAAGCCAGACCAATCTTCAGTCTCCATTCGCTCTCAAAAAGGAGAAATGTGCTGCTTTTATCATTTATGCAAAAAGATCAGGTTTGGAAACCTTTCCATGGAGCTCCACAAAGCTCCACCATGTCCTCCCTGCAGCCCCACTCAATAACCACCATAAAAGCTGATGCTGAGGAAGGGAACTGCCCTGGGCGCAGTTACCATAAACAAGCAGGTGACATCCAGTACTCCTTCGCTTCGGTGGCACGAACAACTACCCCAGCCCCTCTCCCCTGCCAGCGGCCAGCTGGCACAGCAGCCATATGCCATGCGGGCAGGGAAAGATCAAATATTCCCTCACTCTTTGGAGGCAGGTGGGGGATTTCAGTGCCGCCTCGGTGACGCTGAGGGATGCTGGTGATGCCGAAGCCAAGCAGCGGGAGTTGCTCTTTGGCAGCTCAGCTCAGGAGGCTGATTTTGACCTTCCCGGGCTGCCACTGTGCATCCGCAGCCCGTGCACTCTGTTCCCCAGCTCCCCAAGACGCAACCGGCAGCAGAGGGGTGCCACCGGGGTGGGTGGACATCAGCATGGGGGTCAGAACCTCAGCCGCTGCCGTGCTGGGCTGGCTCAAACACAAAATTAAAATATAAAAAATAAACAGGTGCTAACGACAGAGGCAGGAAAATAAATCCCCTAACGTATGGCTGAGGCACTAGGTGAAGCGATGCAAGCAAGGGAGGGTCCTGGGTGAAGCACGGCGGGGCGGCCAGCAGCACAGGGATGCTCCCACGCAGCCTGGAGCTGTAAGAGTTTATCTGCCAAGGGCAGGGAAAATGCTGCTGAGGCCAGTTAGACACACAGGAGTAACTGGGCAAACGTTTCACCACGGGCACAAATGGGAAATTACACAACGGGGTTTGTGCTTCCAAACTGTATCTTAAAAATAAGTAAATAATTACATAGCATCTGCAAGATTTGGACAAAGCCTGGATATACCCCAGAGACAGCGTCCGAGCCAAGTGCTGTTTTGTGCAACCCTTCCACCAAGTGCTGACTTGCTAAATAAGGTTCGCCTGCAGCAGCCTTATACCCCTCACAGCTGCATTTCCCTCCTCCTGGGCTAAAAAACACGCTCCGGAGGAGAGAAGCAGGGAGGAAAAAAAAACAACCCCAGCCCTATTCAGTGTAAGAAATTATTGCCCGCAATTAATTACAATAGGGAAAAGAGGCATTGCCAGCTTCACCCCCTGTCCTGCACGGTTGTGATGATGTTTCCCAGCCCCCGCTGAAGCAAAACCAAAGCAGGGCGACTCCGGCTTTAGAGGGCAAAGATAAACAGGCTCCTTTCTCCACCGCCCCAGCTGCCGCCAGTTGGGGCAATCCCCGGGCTGCAGCCGGGGCAGCGGGGCGGGGGAATCGGGGGGGCCGGGGCGGTGCGGGACGGGG
>VYZM01007293.1:51783-64486 GCA_013398915.1 Dromas ardeola | reverse complement strand
CCCCTCGGCCACGCCCAGGCCACGCCCCTGCCGCCTGTGCATCCCCCGGAGCCCGGGCATACGGCGTGGGACCCGTGTGCTGTGTCCGTGTCTATGTACATCTGCTAAACACGCACGCACCAGGTGCTGCATACACACACGAGATACACTGGTATATTAGATATATGCTGTACAGATACATATGTGTGTACATACACTATATATGTGTACTAGCTACACCTATACACATGTACTAGATATGTGCTCTATAGATCCATACCTATATATACACATATATATGTATATCACACTTACGCACACATGCTCTCTCAGCATAGGTACGGATATATATGGTATACCTTCATAAATGTGTATATACTATTCATATACTGGACATATTAGGTATTAAATATTATAATAGAATAGAATCATAGAGTATTTTGGGTTGGAAGGGACCTCTAAAGACCATCCAGTTCCACCCCCCTGCCCTGGGCAGGGACACCTCCCACCAGACCAGGTTGCTCCAAGCGCCATCCAGCCTGGCCTTGAACACCTCCAGGGATGGGGCAGCCACAGCTTCTCTGGGCAACCTGGGCCAGGGGCTTACCACCCTCACAGTCAAGAGTTTCTTCCTAAAATCTAATCTGAACCTTCCCTCTTTCAGTTTAAAACCGTTCCCCCTCATCCTATGGCTCCCCTCCCTGACCCAGAGTCCCTCCCCAGCTTTCCTGTATCCCCTTTAGGGACTGGAAGAGGCCCCAAGGTCTCCCCGAAGTCTTCTCTTCTCCAGGCTGAACAGCCCCAGCTCTCTCAGCCTGTCTTCACAGCAGACGGTCTCCAGCCTCTGATCATCTTTGTGGCCTCCTCTGTAGTCACTCCAAACAGGTCCATGTCCTTCTTATATTAAGGGCCCCAGAGCTGGATGTGGAAAGGAATGGAATGGAATAGAGGTATTGTATATACATACTAGATACATAGTGTCTATAGGTATATGTCAATATATACAGTAAAATGCCTCACCTCTGCACACACACAGCATCTGGACACACCAAGCTGCCAGCCTGGGCACGAAGGCTGCTGGCTCACACACTGGAGGCAGCAGGGATGGGGTCCACACTGCCGGGGGATGGCAGGTTGTGGTCCAGACCAGGCACACCTGCACATAGGCTGGCACCACCACCGTTTTCCTGGCTGGTGCCGTATGGGAGCCCAGGCACCAAAGACAGAGCAGGAAAGCGCTGCCTGGGCCGCTGCTGCCGCTCCCATTTCCCCTTTGCTAACCCTGCAGGCAGGCAGGGCGCCAGGACTGCCATCCCAGGGCCTCCCTGGCATCACCCGCCATCCTCTGCCGCAGGGAAACACTGTGGGCAGCTCTGCATGCTGCCAGGGGGTTCAGGAAGGAAAAATGCCAGACGCTGCCCTCGCCATTGGCACGTCAGGATCTGCCTCTGAGATGCTGGCAGAGCCACCTGTTAAAAAAAAGAAATAAAAGAAAGAACAAAACCAGCCCAAACCTGCAGCAGCACATAAGTAATTATTTTATTATTTTTTAAAAAAAGAGAATATAAGCTTTTCCACCAGAAGCATTTTGGTAGTAAAGTGCTCCTGGAGCACCTAAGGTGCCCCTAGCAATGCAGCCAACAGCCCCTCTGCCCTGGGAGTGCCAGCAGACAGCACTCACCTCTGCAGGGCAGGAAAATGATCCCGCGAGAGCCTGCCGAACCCAGGCGAGGGCTGCATGGGGATTTCCAGGCCTCCATGCAGGCTCCGGATAACAAAACCCTTGCACACCTTCGCTCCCCAGCCCTGCGCTGCTGCCTGCCAGCCGAGCACACGAGGCGGGAAACATCCAAAGTCATCTCAGTTTGTGCCCAGACGAGCTAAGCCCTTTGGGAAGAGGGTGTTTCTGACGCATTCGTTATAAAGCTATTTCTCTTATGCCAAAAGCTCATCCAGCCCCAGCCCAGACCTCAGCATCGCCCTTATCCCCTTGTGCCAACCCTAAACCTCCTGGGCGCAGGCCGGGTACGGGGTCACCCTTTGCGTGTCCGCCCCGGGCACACAGCAGAAAAAAAGATAAGCTCTATAAACAAGCATAAGTATATAAGTAAACACTGTCTCAAAATGCTGTTCCAGGTGCCTTTGAAGTGCTCAGCTCCCACATCCTCCAGCGCTGGGTATGGACCCGCTGGATGTGGCATGGGGAGCCCGCCGGCGCTGCCCCTCTCCCCCGTGCATCCAGCCCCGCCGCATCCTGCCAGTCCCATGCTGCCAAACAGTGCCGGAAAATCTGTATCCCCAGGAAAATATACGTGCAGAGCTCGGGGGAACAAGCTATACGAGGCAGAGATGAAAAAGCCAAAGTCACTAAAGGAAATCCCCTTGCAAGCGACACCCTGCCGCCTGGCCAGGCACCGGCGAGTCCAGCCTGGAACAAACTAAAGGAAAAAGTTCGTGGAACAAAGGACAAGAGTTTGAAAGTGAAAATAAGTGCCCATAATAGGACACAATGGAGAGTAAATAAGGAAAAAAAAAAAAAAAGCAAGGCAGAAGAGAAATGAGAAACGGAAGAGGGGTCTGTGCTGCAGAGGGCTTGGGCTGGTGGTTTTTGTCTTTCCCGGCCCCGTCCCCTGGCTGCCACTCAGAGCTTGCTAAGGGGGGCTCTCCTGAACCATTATTTTCCTGACTTTTTCCAGACATCCTCACACTGAGGTGAAGAAATATATTCGTGCAATAAAAGTCCCGATAACTATGCCAACACAAAGTATTCATAAATTATCCCGGGGCAGGCTCAGCCCGGCGCACATTGTTTGTAGATTCGCACAGCAGTTGTATCACTTGGTCCAAAATACTCAAATTAAGTCTTTTCCTTCGAGGGCCTGATTCACCACCAGCACACACTGGTCCAGTTTTGCATCAGCAGCCCTTTACCAGTTTAAACTGGAGCCATGCAGGGGTGAAGCAAGGCTTGTATTCAGTTTCCTGAAGCAGAAATCATCTTTCTTTCAAAGACAGGGACAGAACTGACAGTGATTTACCAGTAGCTTTAATGGCACTTGATAAGCTAGTCCTTCCTGCAGAAAGAGAAAGTTGAACTGTTAATGGCGGGACAAGTTCTCACAGGCAGCACCACGGGGTTTTCCTGCCTCTCGTCTCCGAGAGGAGACACGTGAGTTCCCCATTGCTGAGGTCTGCCGGGGGAAACCACACCGAGGGCGGCCATCCGAGCCTCCGCAGAGGTTCAGGATGTGGAGTCTGAGATGCCTTCAGATTTTTCCAAGGGTGCCAGGCACTTGTCACCTAAAAATCAAGCTCCGCTTGAGCAATTCAGCTGGGGCACCGTGAACGCAGCCACCCAAAGGCGCCCAGCACATTTTCACCCTCCTACAATTTCCCCCCTGATTGCAGAAACATCCCCCAGTTCCTGAGTCTGTCCCAGCTATCAGGCTGGGAACGAGCAACATCCCTTCCACGAGAGACTGCCCAATTTTACAAACGGGGACAAATCATATAAACACAGAGCCTGTGACAATAGATGCAGGATGGCACTTTGTCTAAGGAGTGAGATGAGACAAAGAGCCATTTCTTATTTCTCCCCCAACAGAGTTGACCAGAGTATTCAGGAGCAGGGTTTTCAGCGCAGAAGTTGATAATGACCCTTTATTATTACTATTGTTACTGTTACTACTACCACTACCATTACTACTATTACAGTTACTACTTAGAACAGTCTACACATTTGCTTTTTGGGTAGTATTTGAGCAACTAATGTATTTCACGGAATCATGGAATTTCACAGAATTTCAGAGTTGGAAGGGACCTCTAGAGATCATCTAGTCCAACTCCCCTGCTAAAGCAGGATTGCCTAGAGCACATTACTCAGGACTGCATCCAGGCGGGTCTTGGAAGTCTCCAGAGAAGGGGACTCCACACCCTCCCTGGGCAGCCTGTTCCAGTGCTCTGGCACCCTCACTGTAAAGAAGTTTTTTCTCATATTCGATCGGAACTTCCTATGTTCCAGCTTGTGCCCGTTCACCCTCGTCCTGTTACTGGGAACCACTGAAAAGAGCCTGGCTCCATCCTCCTTCAACCCACCCTTTACATACTTGTAAACATTAACAAGGTCTCCCCTCAGCCTTCTCTTCTCCAGGCTAAAGAGTCCCAGCTCCCTCAGCCTTTCCTCATAAGGGAGATGCTCCAATCCCTCAGTCATCTTTGTTGCCCTACGCTGGACTCTCTCCAGCAGTTCCCTGTCTCTCTTGAACTGGGGAGCCCAGAACCGGACACAGTATTCCAGTTGTGGCCTCGCCAGTGCAGAGTAGAGGGGAAGAATGACCTCCCTTGACCTGCTGGCCACACTCTTCCCTATGCAGCCCAGAATTCCGTTGGCCTTCTTGGTGACAAGGGCACATTGCTTTCTCATGGATAATTTACTGTCAAGCAAGACCCCCAGATCCTGTTCTTCAGAACTGCTTTCCACCAGGTCCACCCCTAATCTATATTGTTGCCTGATATTCTTCCTCCCCAGGTGCAGGACCCTGCACTTGTTCTTGTTGAACCTCATTGGGTTCTTGTCTGCCCAGCTCTCCAGCCTGTCTAGGTCACGCGATTTGCCAGAATACTTACAGAAAGCAGGAAAGAGCCATAAAGAAAACTAATGTAAATGCTCCTGAATCATCCACTTTGCGGTCCCCGCTATCTTTCTGCCCAAGCCAGCCATGAAAACACTAAGTCACGAGGCTGCAGGATTTTCAGTGCTCAGTGGACTCATATATTTTAATAAAAGCTGGATCGGTGCCCAGTTGTACTTGCTGGTTTCAGCTGGCCCTGCACCATCCCAGTACAACAGCGCATGTGTTCCAGCCATGTATGGGAACATTAAAATGAATGCAAAGCAAGAGAATTTATTCAAATATATTCAAAGAATAGCTATTCACATATTCATACAGGAATTTGTGAGAGTACCCTGTGCCAAACTTGAATGTGGGCTGTAATTGTTAGCTTAGGACAGTAGGTTATACTGTACAGCTAAATCCCTTTTGTGAGAAAATTGGCATCTTTTCATTCAAATGACAAACGAGTCACATACTTTGAATGCGATCCCTTTGCAATTAGCTTTAGGGTGGAATTAGTCGTGTTCAAATTGCAGGGGAAGCATCTGGTCAGTCTTCCAAAGCCTGGCAGTTTTCCTTATTCATACCTGCTCGCCTTGGAACCCCATCGCCAGCTTTGCCTGAGCACGGGCCAGGTCATCAGTCATTATTATGAAATTGGATTTTTCCCTCTCCAGCTCTTGCTCCATCCTCAAGTTAAACACGCTCTTCCTGCAGCTGCAGGACCATTACTTATTGATAGCAGCAGCATTAAG
This sequence comes from Dromas ardeola, assembly GCA_013398915.1. Lineage (NCBI taxonomy): Eukaryota > Metazoa > Chordata > Aves > Charadriiformes > Dromadidae > Dromas > Dromas ardeola. The sequence goes on along the minus strand of VYZM01007293.1, from coordinate 59,139 downwards.
TCCTCCCCCCCGAAAGGAAGGGATCAATTTTAACACTGCAAGTTTCCAATTGCTACGGCTTCCTCCTCGGTACCATTGTATACTGCAGCAACACATCTTGATTCAAGGTAAAACCATCCCCTAAATATTTTCCTATAGCTTGCTGTTATTACATTTACTTACCTGACGCCTACCGTCACCTTTCCATAGGTGACAAGGTCACAGGTTGTTTGGCTCCAGCAGTGAGCAGCTGGTAGGGGGCGAGGAAGGGAATGAAGCCCACCAGAGCCAGGATCAGACCCAGTGGTCCCAGGTGATGGCCAGGACCCACCTTTGAAGAGATGGTGGGTGTTGCCATTCCCTGCAGCAACTCTTCCAGCCTAGTGGCCCATGCCCCAAAAAGGGTGCTGTGTCCACACTCCCTGTCCCAGGCCTGTGATAGAGAGTAAATGATACTATTTGTGCTGGCAAGATCCCCAGAATGTCCCACCCCAGAGTCTCCCACCAACTTCTTCCCACCTCAGAAGCAGCTGGCCAGCCCCCAGCATCTGCTGCAGAGGGACAGAGATGGAGAAGCAGCACCAGCAACAGAGGAGCTGATGAAAGGGGTGAGTGGCTGGAGAGCTGCCTGGCGGAAAAGGACCTGAGGGTGTTGGTCGACAGCTGGCTAAATACAAGCCATCAGTGTGCCCAGGTGGCCAAGGAGGCCAACAGCATCCTGGCCTGTATCAGGAAAAGTGTGGCCAGCAGGACTGGGGCAGTGATCGTCCCCCTGTACTCAGCACTGGTGAGGCCCCACCTCAAGTGCTGTGTCCAGTTTTGGGCCCCTCACCACAAAAAAGACACTGAGGTGCTGGACCGTGTCCAGAGAAGGGCAACGGAGCTGCTGAGGGGTCTGGAGCACAAGTCTTGTGAGGAGCAGCTGAGGGAGCTGGGGGTGTTCAGCCTGGAGAAAAGGAGGCTGAGGGGAGACCTTCTCGCTCTCTACAACTCCCTGAAAGGAGGGTATAGAGAGGTGGGGGTCGCTGTCTTCTACCAAGTAACAAGCGATAAGACAAAAGGAAACAGCCTCAAGTTGTGCCACAGGGGAGGTTTAGGATGGATATTAGGAAAAAATTTCTTCACTGAAAGGGTTGTCAAGCCTTGGAACAGGCTGCCCAGGGAAGTGGTGGAATCATCATCGCTGGAGGTGTTTAAAAGATGGCTAGACGTGACGTTGAGGGACATGGTGCTGAGGGACGTGGTGCTTGGGGACATGGTTTCGTGGTGGTTTTGTCAGTGTTAGGTTGATGGTTGGACTCGATGGTCTTAAAGGTCCCTTCCAATCTAGATAATTCTGATTCTAAGAGGAGGGGGCTCCCACCTTGCCTGGTCATGAGGGTGACAGGATTAATTAGCAGAGGTGCTTTGGGCTGGCGGGCAGCTGGTTTGCTGCGGGTGCTCCCCGGGGCTGGGTGCCCCTGGCCCCCACACCTCTTTCCCGGGGACTTTCCCCCCCGAAAAGCCACACCAGCATCTCCCTGGCTGCCGTTCAGGTCAGCTGTGGTCGCACCACCGCGGAGCCGCCTGCAGATGGCAACAGCTCCTCGGCCNCGCGCCCGCGCAGCTCCGCTCCGCTGCGCCCGCCTCCGCCGCCCGCGGGCCAGGCCAGCGAGAATAACAGCTCGTCGGTGGGGGGAAAAGGCTCGTTTCCTCAAAAAAATAAAATTAAACGAGGGTTTCCCTGGGAGGGCGATAAGGTTTGGGAGAAGTCAGTGCCCGGCTGCCTCTAAATTGGGGTGGGGGGTGATTAATCACATCCTAAAGGTAGGAATGGGCTCCTTGGAAAGCCCTCGGAACTCCTGCTGCATCGCTCAGGTGGTTCCCAACACATTGTATCGTAAAGCAGAAATACACAGATAGAGTTTTTATTCAATTCCCGGCACTTCCCTTTTCTCTTACAGGGGATTGTCTGGCCAGATCTTACACGGTGTGCATAAAACATACGTATAAGCCCTAGCATTTGATAAATCAATCTCATGGTTTTTTGACAGCTGGACCTTTGGGAAGCTTTATTTAAAAAAAAAAAAAAGATATAAAGCACAATTCCTGGTGACCTGGCTCCAAAAGCGCCACAGCGCTGTGTCCCTCCAGCACTGCCGATGCGGGCTGAGGTCTCCACACCATCTCCCAGTGAAGCGGATGCTAACTGGTACTTCCCACTCGGAAATAAACCCAGATGAATTAAGAGGCTATTTTGCTACTTTTGGTGTAGGTTGGGGTTCTTTTTCTTAAACAAAAGGCAGGGACTGGCGGCTCCTTGCAGTAAGAGAGCAAGTAAGGAGAGAGGAGGACTCTGAGCCGGGAGAGGAGAGGAAGGAAACCAGAGGGAATTGCTGGATGGTTGCGGAAAGGACAGACAAAACCCCTGGCTGCAGCCGGCAGCAGACAGGAAGCGTGGCAGAAAGGCAGGTCAGCTGAGCACACGCGGGAAGTGAAAATTAAAAGAGGAAAAGCAGAGTTTTAGCCTCAGACATGCTTTAGCCTTTTCAGTAAAATATATATAAAGGGGCCCCATGCGGTTTGAGGAGGCGGTGGTCAGAAAATCAGTGTTTCCCCTCAAAATGACATCCAGGGACCCCCAGGAGAGGTGACACATGATGGCCATGACAAATATTCCTGGATTTTAGCTCAAAAAATACAACCGTAATCACAGAGGGATGGATCCCAATGCCTCCATCTGCATCCTGCTTTATTTATTTCTGATTTCATAATTGCGTACAGGCCTTGCTATAATATACAGGCATTAGCTGGTTTTAATTTCCACTAACTTCTCTGCAGACAGGCTTTTGTCTGGAAGCTGTAAACGAAAGCATCACACATATATCACCACTTGTGATGTTGTGTCGTCACTTAGAGAAGTAATTATAAACAGCCATCTTCTTCTTCAAGGTGAAAAGTCCAGAAATACGTTGCTAGAGTTCCCGCTGCACAGAAATCAGTGACCACTTGTGTCTCGTAATTATGCCACCTGTATTTACTGGACATTCACTGTATTTACTCCATGCTGCTCCACATCACATCCTCGTCCTGGATCCCTAAGAGATGACAGAAATTGCAGGAGGCATCATAACATCTGCGCTGAAGCACTTGCTGAGACACAGCGCATGGCACGGGGAGAGAGGAGGATGCTCTGGGATGAGTCTCACATTTTGAATCTCTCTTTTTTATCATATTAACTTGCAAGAAGTCCTGCACTGACAGATGCGTGTTGCACATGAACTGTACGCTTTGAGCTTTCCATTTGCTTAGAAAAAAATATTTGGGGATGGTGCATGATAATCTCCATATCCCAAATGATACCCCAGCGCTCCTGAGTACTCTCTTCTCCTCTGCATCAAAGCACCCTGCAGCTTATTTTGTTAAAATAAAATCAATGCCATTTAATTGTCAAAAAAGCTTTAAACCACTGGTATTTCATAAAGCCACCTGGTGTGGTCAGAATTAAGGGCTTTCTATGTGCCATTGCCTGAGCAGATGACAATTCAGGTTTCAATGCTGCAAAGCTGTTGGGGCAGGAGGAATCCAAACTGAGCGGTTTTGCCAAGCAAGGACCAAACCTTCGCAGCCAGGTCAGAAAACCCCCTCCTCCACACCAAAATAATCAGAGCAATTCCAACCTGCGTTGAGACTATCAAATACATTTCATGCTAAACTCTATTACTCACTGAAAATCTTGTTCCTTACATCAATTTGTGTCTGTGTATGAAAAAATAAATCTGCCGTGCTGCCTTGGGGGTGAGGTGGCGTGGGGGCACGCTCGCTGCCTTCTCCCCTGAGCCAGTTTTCCACGCAAAACCTTCTGCATGGAAACCTGGGATACAAAGGCTTTACCTGCCTGTATTTTCTTAAACCACAACCCAAACCAGAAACAGCCCAAGAAGCCCTTGGAGATGCTCCAAGGAGGTCCTACACTAACAGGGCTTCAGCTTGCCGCCTGCTGGGCACACCAATGGGTTGAGCTGCCTTGGAAATGTTTGCGCAGGTGGGTACTGGGGTCACCAGTGCCATTCAGCACGTCCAAACCGGTGAGGCACCCGTTAGCATCATCAGGCAAGGCGGCGCTGAAAGGGATTAGGAATTAAGCATTGTTACCAGTTAGATAGCAAATCGATAGGAGAGACATTAAATAATGGCTCTAAAAAGGCAACGAGTTAATTATATGGCAAATAGACGGGGGGGGAGGACAATGCCTGTAATACACTAAAATATGAGTTTCCATTTAAAATATTGGCTTTAGTGGTAAGTGCCAGGCTCTGCAAAAGGCATTGCAGCACCTACTGCGATGGCGATCCCTTTCCTGTGCCCAAGGGAACAGCCGGCAAATTTAGTTATCGGGCTCAACAGGACCGGGGGATAACTGGCTGCGGATGGGAATACTGTAAATTCACAGAGATCACTCTGCATGGCATGATGGGGGGATCAGGAGAGGAGACGATGCAGCCTTCAGGTGGAGGAGAAGATGCAGCAAGAGCCAGAGTCGTGGTGCCGGGCTGATGACGGCAGGGATGGGACATCTGCTCCCCCCGGTGGCCCTGCATACACAGGACATCCCTCCGACCTGTCTGCATGGCAGGTGGTGACAACCCCACCAATATCAGAGGGTACAAGCAGTAAATCCCAACCCAGAGGGAATGACAATGCGCCCCCGGACCCGTGGCTCCAGGCAGGTAGGCACTGGGAATGGTAAAAATCACCCAAGGCTTTATTCGTAGGAACACAAGTGCTGGGGGGGACTTATACATTTGTGCTGATTTATTATTCTGGAAGTGATGAAAGAAGAAAAAGCAATTTAACTAATTCAGTCCTCAGAGAACTAGCCAGCAATCTAACCTCTCCGGTATCAGTTAGCTCTTGTGTCTCCTCACCAAGGCACCGGTACCCACGACCCTGGACTCCACCAGGACTAACTTCAGATTTGGGGTTATTTTGCATTTTGGGGGGTTTGGTTGATTTCTGTGGAACGGGGGGTCCCAAGGCTGTCATCCACCCCCAGCATGCCACACGCTGGCCCCTTCCCCATGCCCCCCAGCCTTGGTGGGGCTGAGCTTCACAGCAACCACTTCAGTACACGATGTCATGGGGTTTTCATCTCTCAACAGCAAAACTGTGATACATTTTCCATGCTTTAATCCTGACTTCCAGAATTTAAATGTCAGCTCCCCCAGATACATCCGAACTAATAAATCCCTCCTGTGCCAAAAGCTGGGGCTGGCTCGGCGGTGGGGAGGATGCAGCAGATCTGCTATTTTGGCTTGGCGGGACTCATGCACCTCATTTCCCAGCAGGGAATATTTGCCCTTTTACATCCAGACCCACCAGTATGTGGGCTGCCAAAAAGGGTCCCGCCGAAGCCCAGCTGCGTGGTGGCCAGCAGGACCCCCCGGGCCCAAGGAGTGGACCCGGGGAGGGGGGGGGGGGACCATGCCGGGACCTTTCCTGTTTGCTGCGCCGCCTCCGAGGCCGGCACGGTTATTTATGGCATGTAAACGCTGTGGTTTAAAATAGCAGGGTCAAACCTCCCCTGCCCCTTCATCCTCCCCCCGCGGCTGCTGCCCCCGCGCCGCCTCCCCAACTTCAGCATCCTCAACCCTCCCTCTTAGGCTTTTCCTAAGGGATGCACCAGGCTGCAACGCTTCCAGGCAGGATGCTTCCCTGCCGAGCGCGCAGCCCCTCGTCTGCCGCTGGCACGGCTATCGTCCCCCTCCCAGCGTAATAGCTGGAAGGTTTTTTTCTCTCTTTTTAAATTTTTTTTTTTACAAGCTACCGACCTGCTGCTCAGGCGATGCACTCATTGGGGGTCGCTGCAGGATTTACCCCCCAGCAAAAACCCTCCGGCTGCAGGGAATTTGGGCTGGTGCTGACAAAACTGGGGTGGGAAATGTTTAGTTTAGTAAAAGAAAAGCAGCTTCAGGCGGAAGGGAAGAGCGAGAGGGGAATGGGAGAGTGTTTCCAGCAGGACAGTGCTCACTCCCCGCGCCCGGGGCATTGCCCCGCTCTTGGTGACCCTCCACGTCCTCCATGGCACTGGGTTGCACGAGAAGTGTGGCCACCTGAAATCCCTACGTGGGACGGAAGAAAAGGAGCCGGGATGCGACCCTGCTCGGGATGCCGGAGCTGATGGAGAGGATGAACATCCCTGCGCATCCCCGGGGTGGGGGGTGACCAGCCCCAGCTGGGAGCGGGCAGACGTTATTTCACCTCCTGATGCTTGGGGTGAGCTCAGGCTGCGTGAAAGCAGCCCGTGAGGGCCCGGCCAGCTGGGAACCGCTCCTTCGTGTGCCTTCTGACTCATGCGATTCGTGTGGGTGGCAGAAAAAGTGCTCCGAGAGAAAAAGGAATGGGAAAGAATCCGTTGCTATATTTAACCACAAATAATAGGAAGAGGCCGAGCTTTTGGGTTAAGTTGTAAATAACAGTGAGATGAAATCATCTCAGAAATTCATGACTGGATCATGGCAGCCTCTTGAGAAACGGCATGACTAATGAGGACCGCGGCTTGGAAAAATGTTGCCCCCTGTAAAAAAAAAAAAAAAAAAATAAATTTTTTTTTTGTTATTCCAGACCACTGGAGCGATCCTTCCAGTTGCGACAAATTGTCCTTTATTGCCTTTCGGTTGTTACTGCATTTTAATACGTTTCAGCATTTACGTGTTCAGCTGCTCATACATCCACCCGCAGTCCACCGGGCATCCAGCCGCCAGCCGGTCTCCTGGGGGTCTCGCTGCCATCAAATTAAATGTGTGCTTAAGGATGGTGTTGGATTGAGGTTATAATCCTGGAATCAGTTTTATAAATTAATACGATTTGATTCAGAAGAAAAACAGCCGTTCGAGCAAACCATCCTTATTATATGAGCATTATACGAAGAGGTGTTCGTTATTTGTAACACTAAAAGCCTCAGCCAAAGCTCGCTGCATGACTGGGAGCCTTTCCACAGAGGCAAACGTTTCAGGTCCTAATTGCAAGGAATTATTGCAAGGGGAGAACTAATACTATCCAATCTTTCTAGTGCTTATTTTTAGTAAAAGGAATAAAACAGAATACATTAACTGTGACATGGAATCTGGGAAGCCCGACAACACACTTGATATCCACATCGTTGCCCTGCGATATTTCCACCTTTTGTTTATTTGAAGAAAATACCTTTCATTTCTGGAGAGCATCCAAAGTTGTTAACAGAAGAGTTGACCTAGCCGGGATGGAATCGGAGTCATGCAGGAGTGTTTCAGCCTCTCTCTCTCGCTCACTTTCTCTGATTTTTAATAGTCTAACAGCAAATATTTGCCGTCAGTAGAGATTTCTGAGCTGTGAGGTAATGGCTTGCTTTTTTTTTTT
>VYZM01007293.1:32268-45654 GCA_013398915.1 Dromas ardeola | reverse complement strand
CCCCGCCCGGCCCCGGCCCCGGCCCGGGGCTGCTGGAGGCCGGGGGTCCCCCCGCCGAGCCGGGGCCGGGGCTGGAGCTGCCGCCGCTGCCCCGCTACGAGGAGGTGAAGCACTTGCCCAGCTACGAGGAGGCGCAGCGGTGGCCCCCCCGCCACCCCGGGGACGGGCAGGGGGACGGGGGGGTCTGCGGCTGAGCCCCCCGCCCCGCTGCGCACCCGCGGACGGGGCGCCGGACAGCGGGGACCCCGGAGGGACACAACGGTCGCCGCCGGACGGGATGCCGGACGCCCCCGGAGGGACAGGCAGCGGCCCCCGGGAGGGATGCGATGCCACACACCGAGGTCTCGGGGAGGGACACACCGGGGTTCCCTGGAGGGACATCGTGGACCCCCGGGGGAGACACCGTCCCCTGGGAAGGTTGCCCACCAGGATCCAGGGCTTGCTGGGCACCGGGCTCTGCAGGAGGGACGTGCAGGGTTCCCAGGGGAGATGGCCTGCAGGATGTCAGGGCCCACGGAGGGACATGCCACTGTGCCTGGGAAGCAGATGCTGGTGTTGCCAGTGGGACAGCCTGCAGGACACTGGGGCTCCCCAGAGGGACACGCCACTGTCCCCAGAGGGACCTGCAGCCTGGGGAGCTCCTGCTTACCTCCCCGGGAGTGTGGGCTGGGCAGTGAGGTGGCCAGAGACCACTGCTCAGCCCCCCGAGCCCCAACAGGGGCTGGTTAAGAAGAGGGATAAGTCGTCCAGGAGGAAGCTGACTTGAGGACATCACCTCCAGTACGATGACACGCTCTTCGTGGGGAGACGAAAAGAGCTGGTTGCAGTTGGGTGCAGCACCCCCAGCTCCCCTCGCCCAAGCCTGTGCCGTGGGCTCCTGCTTGCCGGGAATGCCGGGTTTGCTCATCTGTGGAAGCAGCAGGAGACCGTGCGCATGGTCTGCGCGGACACAACTGCACAAAGTCGGCCTGAGGGAGTGATCCTCACACCTCCCGCACCCACGGGTGGCGGGGGTATGTGCAATATGGGGGAAAGCGAGATCAGGCTTTTCCCCTTTGGCATCGCGCAGTGGTTGTATGTAGCCTTGCCTTTGTCAGCAAGGCAAACGGAGGAGAACAAACTCCAAAGCTTGCTAATAAAATCTTAGCACCTTCTGTTACCGTGCTTTTTATTTCACTGAGGTCACCTGGGATCAGGAACTGAATGGCCCAATCCAGCACAGGCCACACCAGACCTCGGTGCTGACCGCTGCCAGGTCTCCTGTCCACAAACCCTCCAAAAAACCGTTTACCTTGCTCTGCGGGTCCCAGCTAAAGGGCTCCCAACGAGAGAGAGCATGAGATACCCCTCTTCCCGTCACACGCAAGGTTAGTAAATAATTTTAGGTGCAAAAGAGCCATTCCTCACGCTGCAGAACGGGGGCTTTGCATATTCGTCAAATACAGATCTGGATGCAGGTATCGATATGGGCATCTGAATTTTGAAATATTTCTTGCTGTGGCTTCTAAACATTTCTATATCGCAGCTAAAAATGCTGAGACAGAAAGATGTTCCCAGATGCTGCATAAAATCCTCATATCTAGTTGAAGTGGCAACCCTATTTTTACTGGAATTGAGATTAGGCCTTTTTTATATGCTGCAGGGGACAGAGATGAAGAGGAGGAGGAGAAGGAGGAAGCCTGAGATGGTCGTAACCCAGAGAAATCAGGCCCAATCCTGCCGCATTTTCTCACCTGGAGCTTCTTGGGTTATGATAATGTGGGTGCTGGTGTGAAGATGGATTACGGCACTGGGAATAATGCTGAGTCTTCCTAACAAATGGGGAAAACCCCAAGGCACCCAGCCGGCCTTTTCTGTTCTCCACCCCTACCAGGAGGGGTTATAAACCTCCACTCCTGCCAAGTGCCCACAGTGCCTGCGTTGACAGAACAGCAAAACTGGAGGGGAAAGATCGTTTCCTTTAGAATTTGCTTGGTTTTCTCAGCGAAAACACTGAAATATTGATTTCCACTGCAAACTCACACTTGACCATGTACAAAGTCCACTGATACGGAGTTTTTTCAGGATTTTTGGCTGGGTGCTGCCTGCCCTCTGCATCCACAGTGTCAAGGCAGGAGCAGTTTTGTGTGCAACAAGGGGAGCAATATTAGGAATTTTTTAAAAAACTGTGTTTGATGGGAAGACTCTTTTCTTGAATAAAATATGCCGTATAACAGGGTAATTCCGTATCTCAAATAGCAACACAGAAAGGAAGGACTCCCCCTAACGCTGTGTAACTCGGTCGCCAGCCCCACGCCTCCGGGGGAAGTTCGGAGGGTCCCTGCGGGGCAGCGCTGCCCCAGGCCCTTTATTCCGAGCCAGCCCAAATTATTTAGTGCCTCAAAATCCCAAGGCATCGCTTTGGGAAGCTCCAGCAAGGCAGAGAAAAATATTCTATTAATATGTGCAATTTTAAATTTTGAAAGCCAGTGGACTGACTGTATTGCTTTTAAAAGACAAACATTTTTCTCACCCATAGTTTAATGTATTAATTCATTTCTGCAGTCCAAGTGCTAACATCAACAAATATAACTTTTTTTTTTGTACCTCCCAATAGGAAATAATAGTGCATTTTTTAGTGTTCTCATTTAATATTGCATTATTACTGTATTTTGTATTCGCCCTCCGGGGGCAAAGCTTCCCTCCCTCCTTTCCCCTGCGAGGAGCGAGTGTTTGTGCAGGGACCAGGGAGGAGGAAAAACTCATTTACACATGGAAGGGACAAGGAACACCCATGGGCTGAGAGGGACCATCTCTCCATGGCTCACCTCCGACAATTCAACTCTCAAATATCCAACTGCTCTGAACAAGGAAAGCTTGGGAGAAGCACATATTTTCTGTGGGACATCCACTGCCAGACTATGCTGGGGGCAGATTCAGCTAAGAAAGCAACTTTCAGGACTGAAACATAATTTTGAATAGATAAATCAATAGCTTTTCCTCAGCCTCCTTTTTCTATGCCAAAATACTTGGATCTGGGAGAACGCCCTTACAAAGAAAATATTATGTTTAAAATATGGCCCAGTTTGGTGCTATATCCTTACCGGGAGGTGGCTAACACAGTTTCTAAGAAGTCCAGTTGTTAATGAAGAATGCCTTAAATAGAAAGAAAAATTAAGTATTATCATCTTGGACCCATAGCACATCAGTTCCTGTGGCCATGCCCAAGCGACGGGACACCAAAGGCTGAGCGAGACTCACCTCTATATTAAATTACTCAAGGTCAAGCGTGAAGGAGTTTCATGGAGAGGTTTGAATTGCCTGTGCTAGTGTCTGCCTGCAGAAGGGAGTCCTCTCAAGGTGCTGGATGCTTTTCACTAGCACTACTTTACGTGAACAAGGCAAATAAACACCAAGGAAGGCAGGAGTCATCTCCATCCTCATTGGCATCACAGTTGAATTAACTGGGAGTATCCAACTTAGTCCTAAATTACCAGTTGGTCACTGCTTCATGTACAATTACTGTGAGCTTCACCTGAGCTCTCCCCGAGACTGGAACCAGTTTGTGCCCAAAGACCTCATAAAATATCTTCTGGCTTGAAGTTAGCACTTGGGCTGGAACGATGATCTTTTACAGTGCACGGAGGTGTAGATATGAGCCCTCTCTTTTGCCTTTTTTGAAGGCATATCTGTTTAATCTCAAAGAAACCACGAATGCTTATTTAGAATAGACCTTAGAATATTTCCAAACTGCAGGATTCCAACTAGTTATTTCTTTACATAAAGAAAAAAAATTCTTGCAGACCCTTCAACAAAAGACACAGAAGTAATTAAACATGATATGCTTTGTACATCCATTTCATCTAATTCTTCCAGGCATATTGCCTGGCTCTGTGCAGAGAAAGAACGTATCCCTCCATTTCCCTGAAGATATCAGACCATCATATTTTCATATGAAGCACGTAGTTCTCATTAGAAACACTAACAGTAGGGTGAAGGTACCTGAATTAAAACAAACAGTTCACATTTCTGTATTTGAAATTGTATAGCATGAGGCAACATTTGACTGAATTGGATTAATAAAAATATACTTTGGAAATACGGATTATAGAATCACAGAATGGTTTGGGTTGGAAGGGACCTTGAAGATCATCCAGTTCCACCCCCCTGCCCTGGGCAGGGACACCTCCCACCAGACCAGGTTGCTCAAAGCCCCGTCCAGCCTGGCCTTGAACCCCTCCAGGGATGGGGCAGCCACAGCTTCTCTGGGCAACCTGGGCCAGGGGCTCACCACCCTCACAGTCAAGAATTTCTTCCTGGTATCTCATCTAAATCTCCCCTCTTCCAGTTTAAAACCATCCCCCCTCACCACACTCCCTGATCCAGAGTCCCTCCCCAGCTTTCCTGTAGCCCCTTTAGGGACTGGAAGGCTGCTATAAGATTCTTACATACCCTCAATTCACAAAAACTTTTCTTCTCCCCAACTTCTCCCCATACCCTTCAGAGTAAAATACCAGTGCAGAGGATGCAATAGTGTGTCAAATTTTATGGGAAGGCAAAGAGATGATGCCGGGAAAGCCAGACAACAGTGATAACTGCTGAACGGGTAATTGCCATCCTCTCTTTGTATTAACATAAAGCTCAGTGCACAATCATCTCTGTATTTCACTGATTGCATAAAACCGTGAGTAATGGTATAGCCATTGAATTCAAACCACATATATATTCAGATCAACAATTATAACACAACTGCATTTACTGCCTCATGAAACGTCAGCTGATTTTGGAGCCACTGAATAAATGTGACATGGTGTCCTGGTTTGAGGTAGAACAGAACCCATTTTCTGTTCAGTAATTTTACTTCCTAGCTAAGCCTCTTCTGACTCTTAACTCTGTTATTAAATAACTGTTGGCCTTGGGGTGTTTTATTGAAAATTCTCATTTCTATGGACAAGCAAGAAACAAGCGCGAGGGGCTGACCTAGTCCCCACAGTCATCAGTATAAACCAGCCAATAATTGAAAGAGTAAAATCATGCCACATATCTATTTTGCACCTACATAAAACTTATATGTTCTATTTCGAATAGAAATTAATATGCAGATTGGTTAATTTATATGGAAAACCACTGATTAATATCTGGAATGAAAGTAGGATGAGTCATAAGAGCTTTGGAAAAACTGATGAACAATTGAGTTCCTCACTGACCATTCATTGCAGATGTGTCTACCCTCCAAAAAAACCCTTAATTCCTGAAAGAGTAATCATTTGCAATGGTTTATTTCTCTCCAATCACTTAGTGAAAGCTCAAAGAGAAGACATTTCCTAGCTTATTTACACAGTTAAGAAGCAGGGTCTCCATCATCACGTGCATGCTTTTTGTCTTACTAGGCCGAGGGGAGCTCCATCACCAGGCAGACTACTCCCATTTCCAAGCACTTTTTCCATTTTTTCCACACCTCAACGTTTAAAGTAGGAAAAGCAGCAGATACCAGTCCCTTGCAAATGAGCATTAGCTCTTCAATAGCTCTTTTTAGCCCCGAAGACAGCACAGGTTATGTGGGAGAATCTTTACTGGCGTATTTGCGTGCTGCTTGTGTCATGGTTAAACTGACTGATCAGTCCCGCGGGCTTCAAAAGCTTGTTGTTGCAGGAAGGACATCATTCTGGCAAAACAAGGGATTAATATCTTGCCAAAATGATGCCTTCTATTTTAGAAATGGTGAAAATTCCCTGTTAATTTTTTCTTAAAAGTTAAACTGTAAAGTTTATAATTTCCGTTAGGGGGCCCAAACCAAACTCGCTGGGCTTACGCTATTTTTCAGGCAGATTTACCAGATATGCCCAAAAAATCATGTCCAGGCCAGCACGATACAGCCCTCAGCTTGCTTCACTGCTCGAAAAGGAGTGTATTTCACAGCTTTAAGGCATTTGTCATTGCTAAGACTCACTCTGTCAGTGTAACACCAACTTTATGGTTCCTATTTTGCTTCTTTGGGAATCAGAAGTACCAACACATTGAAATTCAATGGATAGCACTTCTTTCCCCCTGGCTTTTGCCTTTTACCATTCACTATTCAATAGAATTTACCTATTTTCTGATTAAAAAGCAAAGGCTATGTCTCAGAGGATTTCAGGACGTTTATTGTTATCTGCAATAGTGAGTTTTACCTTTTAGTGGAATGCAGGTTGGTAGGTCTGGATGAAATCCCGCTGCCGCTCAAGGCAGAGCGCGTGAAGCCTCCTTCAGCTGTGCTCCCCACACATGCGGATCTCGCTGGACTCCTGTCTCCGAAACCTCCACCAAATCCTATCTGGGCAGTTTCCGTTAAATTCAATGAGCGCTGCACAGCTCAATCTTGCACTCTGCTTTGCAGGCTGATTCCTTGGCGTTTCAATAGCCCTTCCCGACCATTCCAGTTTCCAGCGGGGATGAGGACGGTCTCCTTACAGCTGTCTGGATCAGCAGGTAGGGCCTGCACCCTCTCAGGTGGCCTACACCACCTCTCATTAATACCGAGACATGGAGAGCGCCAGCTTGAAGTACTGCGGTACCACTTTCTGTGAATGACGCTGACATCACCCTGAAGGACAGACAAAGACAGCACTTTTGCAAGCGCAGCATCCATTCCACTCTCTTATCTCAGTCTGCAATGGTTAATTGTTGCACCAGGCGTTCTTAAGAAGCTGAGTGAATTTGCTGCCTCTACTGTACTGGCCCAAGAATAAAAGAGCAAGATTGAGCTGAGACCCTGAACTTTGTCTCCCCACCAGACCGGTCTTCAAAAAATTGCTTACATTGCATTACAATCTGAGCCAGGCTTCATAAATTTAACATTAAACACTCACCATTAGTGGTATTTTGAGCTCAATTCTGGAACTAGTAAGTGCCTTCTGCAAGTCAATGGAAGGTGAAGGTGTTCACTTTGCCACGTGTCAGTACACTAGAATACTGCTGAGCTTCAAATGAACTACATCAAAATTGTTGTTTTATTTAGCAGTCAGGTAAATCAATGGAGATCACCTAACACATCACTTATTAGATACATTTAAAAAAAAAAACAACCAATCTTTTATTTGTTTTTATTAAGAAATTTATGAACTATGCAAAAAAGTGTCATAAAATGATTTAGAAAACAGAAATTTGCCAGATATACAGATATTGAACATTTTGACGGTAACATCTGAAAGATACATGTTATACAACGTCAATTACAAATAACGCGCTTACATATCTATAATGCACAGGGCTTTTGCAAAGAATATCTAACATATGCAGCCACTTTCATATGTAAAACAAAGAAAAATGAAATAACACAAGTGTAAATACAATATTTTCAAATCAAGTGCTATGGGCAGAAAAAATACGTGAAAAGCTCTTCCTTATTTTAAACGAATATGATACTTTAACATTAAGGAAGTTCTCAATATCGTTGTCAATTATACATTTTAGATGCTACAAAACCAACCAACAATGCTGTGTGTTACTGCAAACAACATTCAAATTCATGGTATTTCAAACAATTGACATTATCTCAGAAAACACCCTTTATTGCTAAATAGTTTGCTGCAGTGACAAACCTGAATTGCTGAAGTAATCTGAAATCACCTATTAAAGAACTTGCTAGCACATATGTATGAGCAGAAATATGGATTACTGTAACTGTGAGTGAAATATTCTTCTGTACTTTATAGGTCCAAGCTCCTTTTTTAGTTTTCAACACTTAACAGTTTGCTAAATTTGTTTTAAGGCAATATAAACAAGTCTTTTCAGAGGTCCCCGAGGTCGCAGAAATAACCAAACTACTTCACTAGGTGCTGAAATAGGGAAATCGGTACTTAATTAGAGGCAACCAAGGTTAAATAAGTTTAATGGCAATAAAAATTTAAAAGCCACTAATGGAAAGACAGTTAATTTCCCTTTTTTTCTCATACGTGTATTATGGGCTACAGTGTAGCTACTCACTGGAGCTAGGGCATCAGAACATAAACCCACCTCAAAATGAGATTGTAGTAAATAAATAATTCTGCCTGTCATTCGACAACTAACAAGAACTACACCAATTCTCACTTCTGTTCCCCACGAGACGTTTGCTGTGGCTTTTTTTATTTATATTTGTCAAAATATGCCAGTACAAAATATTCAAGAAGCACTTATGAAGGTAACCAAAAGGACAGTTATTGCTGTACAGTTACACTAGCTCTCACTGCAGGGCTGGCTGCTGCTCGTTCTCTTTCTTTAGCGATTTCCATCTCTATTTTGGCTTTGATTTTATTCCAATCAACTTCCAGCTGTGAGAACAGAAAAGAGAATATGCAGAGGTCAACTAACATTATATAGAGAGGTCAAACAGGTAGATATTCACTGACAGGACAATTTGAAGTTACAATTACAAAGTGACCGTATCAATCCTTGTATAGTTCTTTCTGTGTAAGTGACAACTTGTACTAACGGAATGTATGAAGGCACTGCTGAGTTCGAACAAACTGAGCTTTCCGCCTTTAAAATAAAACAAGCTTGATACATTTTAACAAATACTAATACATCTCATTGTGTCTGGCAAAAAACCACTGAAACACGAAAATAACTTGGATCGACTTGCATCTAATTTAAATGTAATGACATCTGTGTCCTATTACTGAGAATATAACCCTTTATCAATAATATATGCACTGATGTCTTTTGACTGCACCTGAAGTCCACCATGTAAACTGATAGCATAGTACACTAGATATCAGATATAACAGAAATCAGATTTCTGCTTGAAATTTGCCTTCTACATCAATAAATGTTTTAGCTTTAGCTTGGCATTTCGCCAGCTGCAGGGAAGCGTCATCTTCTGGCTGTATTCTATTTCAGTGAAACTTCAGACGATAGATACAGTACAATATCCGTGGTACAGAGGGGTACAATAGTTCTCCTTCTTTCCAAAAATGCTTGACAAGAAAGAATGGACCATGGTGCATTTGATGACTATGAAAACATGTCCAAAAACTGTGCAAAAATGTAATTGCAAAGTTCAGTTTCATTGCTGGAGAATTAAGACTGTCAAAGATGGGATGGGAAAAAAATCTCAAGTGCTGCACAGGGAATTTTCAGAGTAGCTGTTACTCTGTTAACTAAGTCATGAAATAACAAGGAAGATTCTCCATGAGGGAAGATGTAACTGCAATACCCACATTCTCATGTGAAAAGGTTAATCCCTCAATTCAGGATGCATTTACTAGGTCCAGGTGCTTTGGATCTGATGACTGAAATCTTTATGGAGCTCTAAGAAAGAATGTGTTTGCTTTAACAGATGTCACACAGATGCTAAACATACCACGTATAGGGCTAATTCTGCCATCTAGCCCAGAGAGCTACTTGCCAGTGAAGCCAACGACCCTTGCCAGTGACACCTAGTAACTGCCAAGATATGGACTCTCAGTATACACATTAGGTTCGTAATACCTTATATATAAAGATCTGAGATATAACAACTAAGCACATTGTTTAGATTCCACATCTGATTGCAGATCAGTGGTCTCAGCTGCAGTATAGAAAAGACGTAAGAACTCCCTACTTAAGCCTAAAGGAGTTTTAGGTGGTGACAGGGAAATGGAGACCTTTTCTTTCTCCTTCCCTGAGAAGGAACAGCAGCACAAAAATCTTGCTTTTCTCTTTGATGCCCTTAACATTTCCTTCTAACTTTGCTATATGAGTCTAACAGGCTGCATTAAGAGGTTAGTTACCACCATAACCAAGAGCTTGAAATCCATTTCATTAAGTAGGTTCCCTCCTAGTTTCAGATCCAGAAGACAAGACCCAGAACATGGATGCAGAATACGGATCAAGGACTTCTTTACTCCAGGAACTTTCTGCAGTCTGAGACCCAAGTTTCAAGACTGAGTTTAAAAACCTCAGTGAAACAGGCTCCACTCGCGTCACACAAAGTGTTATTGCTTAGGAACCCTTCCAGAAACTATGGCTTTCTTGATGATTTAAAGACAAGACAATATTATCTAAGAAGTCTCTTTCAGATGCATCAAGGGACTAACATTATTTTTGCTCCATAATGGATTTAAAGTATGTAGAAGACATAATACCAGCATAGCAGCTGAAACTGCTGCATGGTAAGAATGCTTGGAAACTGTTCTGTTATTTTTCTGTATTTTCTAAGTAAAGTACTGCAGAATGCTTCATTGTGGGGCTAGATATTGTGCAGAATTTTGTTCTTGTTTAGGAAATGAAACATCCCTAGACGTGCTAAAAGCTAATGACTTACATTAGAAATCCAGCTCTATTGAAAGTGTAATGGGCACTGTCCAATCAAAGGATCTGAGCTAACAGCTTGGATGTATTTCCTGATCCATCAGCTACAGTGGATGAAAGGATCTGACACAGTTAAAGTACACGTCTCTTTTCAGTTTCACCCTCAGAATGCTTAGGAACAGCGAGGGGAGAAGCAGGAAGGACGTAAGGGCTGCTCAGTGGAATTGCTCTCCAAGGTGCACATGTGGGTGCCACTCCTAAGGGAAAATGCGCAGAAGCACTCCAGTGGAATCTAAGATACTTCCAGCTTATGAACTGCAAGATCTGTCTGTCCTCAGTCTTTAAGATCGTGAAATGCTAATAGACTGAAATGACCTACTGATGATGGAGAAGGTTTCCAGAGGTTTGATGAAATTGTGTATTTACCCATTTATCATATTTGTCAGAACAGCTCGTAGTTCACTCTTAATATATATCTGGATACCTTCAATGTTTGTTATTGCGGCTATCCATGAACTTACATTAAAATGTTGAAGACCTTTAAGAATTACACATTGAACCACACCTAGGGTCTAGCTCCCTGTTTATAGAAAACAACTGTGCCTTCATTTGTATAATCTTTGCCAGGTACTAAATATATACATTCCGTATCTGTGCCTTCAAATAAAACACACGCGCCACTATTACTAGCCAAGTGGCCACATTAAGCTATGATCTTTTACTCAGATGTAAAATCTTAAGATTTGTGTCCCCATTTGAACCAAAGAAGGAAAATGTGAGAGCAATTCCCCCCATACCACCCCAAACCGGCTACAAAGAGCAGGCTGACCTAAAGCTGTAGGAGTAATTCTGAGGAATACTTACACCTTCTGCATATTGCAAAAATCTTTTGTTCGTTTCTTTTTTACCAAAGTCCTCTAGGAACTTTTGTCGATAAGCCAGGACTGTGTCAACATGTGTCTTGTGCTTTACTGCTAGTTCTAGAGCCCTGGAATAAAACAGAAATGGGCTTGTCAGGCTGTATAAATGCTCTGGCACAACTACAATCACCACGGTTTGCAAAATGATACGCTGAAAAGCGTTTGGGCTGCAGGCAGAGATTTCTAATCTATAGTGCCAGGCCATTTTACATTAGTATCAATCATAGGGGGTTAAAAGTAGCCAGCAAAGGAGACTGTCTACTTTATGATGCGTGCTATGAAAAATATTCAACAGTTATTTCTGTTGACAACCTCATCACATCATTGGATTTTGACAACAGGAGTCTTTTTATTTCAAAGAAATAAAGCAGAATAGTTAGAGTTTAGCACTCTCAATATAAAGGGGCAAAACTAGTATTTTTTAATAACTTTATTATAGTCAGGAATTGCTTCTGAACAGTGTCATAATACACATTTATGGCGTATGCTACACAGCATTTATGAATATTCTATAGGCGGGAAAGATTAGTCATTGGATTACACATGTAATTGATTACTCCCACATCTGTTTTCTTTTCAATGGCATAAGGAATACTTATGTTTGATACACAGTTTTTAGGTGATACTTATTAGGCAACATAATAAAAAGCCCACAGATACGTGGGGGAAAAACAACTTTTTGCCTACAGTGATATGAATATAATAGCAGAGAAATTAGTAGTAAATGGCCTCAGAAGATTCTGTTAGAAAACGTGGGGTTTTGTTTAAAGGAGAAATTCCTACTTTGTTTTCTCAGGCCTAATTCATATTTCATCCACCTACACAGTGCTGGTAGTCTGAATAGCCACATACCTATTTTTAGCAACAAGACATTTCAAAACAGTCTTAATTCTTTGAGGGTCACATACAGTTTGAGGTATCGCTATGGCCTTTTCTGTGTTAACAATAACAAAAAAGCAAAATGTTATTTAAAAATGCTTCCAAGCATGTTTTGGACTTTTATCACAGAATACTTGTAACTTCTAAATATGGTACAAAAACAGTTACTTCTTTAGTTATTGTCAGGATATGATTAACTTAATTTTTTGATAGGAAATTAGTCAGCTAAGTAACTGCAACAGAACAACTGACCTAAGTAATATACAGGTTACCTCAGTAAGACTGCCTATAAACATACTGTGTTTAAAGAAATACTACCTATCCCAATTGTAAAGATTAATGTTGACTTGAATAGCTTGATAAATAAGGCCTGCTTGAAGAAGTAGGGTTTCAGCTTCTTGGGTGTTTCCACTGAACAGCAGTATATGAGCCATCCTTGACTCTTTTGATGGAAGATCTTTGATGGAATTGATATACTGAACTTTGTCAATCTGTTAATGAGAGGTACAATAGTTTACTAAGGGAAATTCATTAATAAAATTAGTTTTGCAACAATGTAACTGGAAATAAATAACACCATTTTCTTACCTCACCAATTGATGCATAGGCGATTTCTGCGGTAGCCATGTCTTTGTTGGCAACTGCCATAGCAGCTAAACATGCCCACATAGTTTGATCCTGAAATTAAAAAAAAAAGCAACTCCTATAACTTCAAATATTTATTATCATGCTAAAAATGACCTCTCAAAGGAAGTATACCAGTCCTGAAAATAACGTGTAACAATACAACATTGCTCAGTATGCCATTTATGGCACCGTGGTCTAAGTCTGTCCTGGTTTGAGGACCTCAACAAAGTCTCTTATTAGAAAGTCACTAAATTATTTCTCAGAACACCTTCATTGCAGAAAAGCTGACGTTGTGATCAGCTGAGACTGATAGTGTGGCTGAATAAATCAGTTTCCAGCATCTCATCCAGTAATGATCTCTTGCCACAGTACCACTTTACGACCTCATCATCCGTGACCTTGGCTCTACTTGTGGGACTATGCTGGAAACCAAAGCACTGGCTGTAGTTAAAAAAATTATTTTAACCTGGCTAATCTCAATCTGGCTTCATGAACGACTGTACTGGAACCATGATGCGGACAATAACTATAACCGTACATTTATCATAAACGCACTACAAATGAAGGAGAAAGGAAAAAAATTTACTTAACTGTAGAACCTGCTGAAAAGTAAATATGAGTTTCAAAAGTTCTGTCTCCTTTGTGATATTTTCAGTACATTTTATATTTAGAATTAACAATTAGAAAAACCTAGTGGTAAGAATATTACACCTTGTTTTCTAGTTTCATG
>VYZM01007293.1:7024-19185 GCA_013398915.1 Dromas ardeola | reverse complement strand
AGATGTCACCATTCTGAGGGTGGTAACCTCTTTTTGATTTTCTCCGTTATGCAACCAATTGCAAAACAAGGACTGAACTCAATTATTATGAAAGCCTAGAAACCACTTCCAAAGACATAATAATTGCTATGTCTACTGCAGTGACATGTCCATAATTAACTTAGCTATTGTAGTACTCAGAAAAAAAGAATGCATGTAGAACTTTTTTGTAGGTAATATTTTCCTATGTAAATATATAGGAATAAAATAAAATCACTATAAAATGATAAAATAAAATATTAGTACTGAATCAGGGTTAGCTATACTTCCTCAGTTGTTTGCATATTCAAACACCCTGGAGATTATTCAGAGAGCCCATCTGTTACGAGTCGATGTCTGGGAATGAAAGAAGAAATATGAATTTTTACCTGCTAATTTGTCTTCTGTGTTCCCAGACACTGACTCATGTTATCCCACCCACCGGACCAAATTGTAATACAGCATTTCTGTTGTTACAATTTTTCCCAATTACATATTCAACATTAAAAGAATCAAGACCGAAAAACATTTAAGGGCCTAATTAGGAATTTAGGAACTTGACTTCGATATTGAAAATATTGGCCTGGTGTCCAATACCAAATGTGTAATTTGGAAAATTTGTAAGAATGGAAATCTTATATTATCCCAATGTTCAGAGAGTGAATGTTGTGAGTCAGTGTCTGGGAACACAGAGGACAAATTAGAAGGTAAAAATTCATATTTTTGTATTAATTCCCAGATATTTAGTAACCTAAATGTGGATTCAGGCCAAGGTTTTTCAAATGAAGGATCCTAAACTTAAGCTCCAGAAACCACATGTAGGGGCCTGTTTCATTTCCAGCAGTGCTGAGACTTGGCAGCTCCCACTGAGGTCAATGCCTATTTCTCAGTACTCAGCTGGAAGCACCACACAGGTACCTGATGTATGTTACATGATATACGAGAAACGTCTGGAGCTTTGGAAGATCTGAATCTAGGCTGTAATACAATATGTGGTGCAGAAAAGCACATTACAGCTCTTTACAGTTACAGTCAGCAACCAAATTTATCTGGAAATGCCCTAAGACAGCAACATTCATCATAGCTTCATTAACAACAGGGATACATTAGCTATTACAAAGCGCACCAGTGTCTCCAACAACTCATGAATGCAGATAAGGTAAAGAAAGATCCTCTATATTATCTACACTTAGTTAGGCAGCTTCATCTTTGCTGACAGTTACTGTAATATTATTTAATATGATGCTTTGGTTTTGGCCAATGTATTTGTATTGTTTTCTGCATAAATATTTTCATTACACTTGAAATTATCTCTCTCTTCTAAGTGGCCTCCCACAGGTAATTTCACATGCTCTTCAAATGAGCTTTGCATTTTTCTAGAGGATAAAGTACTTCTGAGTTCTGTAATTCTGGTCCATCTGGTAGTATGGTTTGGTTTACATGGATCCGATCTTCTGTACCACTGATAATTATTTACATCATTTGCTAACTCGGGCCATTTTATGATCCTAAGCATTTTTAGTCCTATATACACAGAAAAAAAAAAAAGGATAATGTTTTGTCGAGGATTAAAAATTCCCATTTTGTATTAAAAAACGCCTCAGAAAGCTAGTAATGAGAATGCACTGCTCTGAACTGTGAAGATTACCTCCATGGTCCTCCTCTTAATTAACGTTATTTCAAAGTTCTTCCACTCCCAGCGTTGCTCCACGACATGGGCAAAAATGACATGTCCATTTCCACATGCTCCAGCTAGTTGAGTGCCATCAATAGACCAAGCAATATTAAATATGCTGCCAGTGTTGGGCTTCTCTAAAGCATAAGACCACTTGCAGAAAAAGAGAAAAAAATTCTTCATTTTTCTGTTACTTTTTGGAAACGATTTGTTGGAATAAACAGATCTGCACACTTACAATTTTTTAAGAAACATCAATGAACTAACTTTTTATTACAACTTGAATTAGCAAACCAAAGAGATGAGATATCTTAAGTCAGATTCTTGAAAAGCAGGGATACAGAAAGGAAAACCATCAGGTATGGCAGAAATGAAAAACGTCACAATGCCTGAAGTACATTAGGTTAAAGTTATTTAGTCACAATACATGTAAAGCGTACCTAGTCATTAATGAATCTAGACAATCACTACATAAAAATTAAATGAACGTACTAAGAAACAATTATGCTGGTTACATGGGTGCAACGGGCGATGGTCTTAAGTGTGATGCATTCAGTTTATGCTGCAATGACAGCAGTTCCTGAATATAAATAGCAAGGCGTAGGCAAAATCAGTCAGTATAAACAAGGCGTTCCTATCCCAGTACACAGAGAATTGCAAAGCTCTTGTGTTGCTTCTCTCCGTGCTTGCAACGTAAGGGACATCGGTGGATTATGAAAAGCTCTGAAAGCAATGCCTGTATACTGTTCTCCTCCTAACACAAAAGAGAAGCTAGATACTTTGCCTACCTTTTTCTGTCTCTCTTGTTACTGTACAACGGAAGGATGTATGAAAAATTTCCAGTTGCTGTGCTTGCAATAACAATAAAAAATGGAAACATTACTGCAACCCAAGCAGTGACAGCTGGCCTAGCTGTGGGGAGAACCACAAACAATAGCTCCGTGTGTCGCGTTCGTTTTAGACTAATTAAGAGGTGCTCACGTGAGAGTATCACAGTCTAATGTCATGGAGGCACAGGTCTGTATTTCAGAATCTTATTATCAAAATAAGCAGTACATCCGCTTTCTTACAAAGCTAGAAATTCAAACAGTAGGCAAAGTGGCATCATTGTACATTTTCCTGGTAACTGGATTTTGCAAGGTGGAAAGGCTCACTTGGACTTAAAGAACGCATTTCTGTGGTATTGTGGTTAACGTTTTCTTTCATCTTGTACTACAGGTTTACATCATCTACGTCTATCAAAATACAGTTATCAGTTTGGTTTGTTGGTTTTGAAATGGAGGCCATGAATTATTGGGACAGCAGGAAGCTGTGAAAGCAGCAGTGACCGGAAGCTCGCAGTGCAGTACGGATCAGGGACCCAGAGACACACTGCTCTGCCCAAGCAGCCAGCCAGCCTCGGGCTAACGACTGGGATTATACAGTTCGTGAACTGTCGGCTGGCTACTAAAAGATGTTTTCAATTAAAAAAAAATAAAGGACCTTTATACTCTCTAGCAACAGGGTGCACATTGCCCCCCATCCTGCCTACGCGGCTCCACGGAATCACCTGTTCCAGTGCAACAGGGATGTGTTTTAATGAAACAGCACCTGATTTCTTATCCTTTGATACGCCCCCAATATTTTCATTCTCACTAGTAGCATTACAAAAAATAAAACTATAAATAAAACTATCACAAAGAACAAGGAATAAGTATTAAAACCCACATTTGTTTTTTTCCTTCTGATCCATAGCATGAATGTAGTTACGAGAGAAGCTTACACTTAGGACTAAACCTAATTTTCTTCTTTTTCAGTATTTAAATTTCCTCCAATGAAGAACTTTATTATTAAATTCCCCCAGCCTTATGTACGAGACTCCTCTAAAGTTTAGCTGGATCCTTATTAATACATTCTTGTCAAAAATTAGTTGTTTCAGGTCAAGACACTTGTTTTCTATTTCTTGCATCTCAGAAATACAGTTTGTACAAATCATTCCAAATCTTCAAACAAGTGTTTCCCTGAAAGTGGATGACAAAAACCAAAATAACCTTTTTATAGACTTTTAGGAAGACATTAAACCAGGCTTTAAAACAACAAGCAAATCTCAGCTATTGCCTCTTCAGAACTGTGTAATAGAATATTTTAAAAAGCATTTAGCAATTGAAGAACTACCTGAACATTCAAAAACATCTGAAATCTTAAGAATCAAATCAGTAAGAAAAAAACATGCCATTGAAGTTAAATGTGGACATTGGATTCTTGTGACTTTTGGATACATGATATTATACCAAAGGGGAGACAGCTGGAAGAAAATACTCACCTAATGTTTCTAACACATTTCGTATTCTGATTTCTTTTGCAGTACAAATAAACCCCAAGAAATACTAAGTCCTTCACACAAAGTCTTCATATGATTTATAAGAAATGAAATCACAAAAATTACAATAAAATAAAGGTGTCAGACTTAAATGTTCGATAGCAAGGAAACAAAATGGGATGAAATTCAACCTCCCAGTTGTGCTAATGATTTGCAGAATAGCATGTAAGATGACCTACTGAGTTAAGGCTCTTTTACTGCCTACGCGCATACGGGTGAATGAAAGACAATGTCAGCACTGACTGAATTTCCAATTTCAAGCACTCAATTTTAAGGCTTCAGCTTCCATGCCTCTTGGCTGACAGACACGCCATTCACTGCCCATATGATCTGCAGTTGGGGAGGCAATTGCAATTTTTGGAGAAAAGTCCATAACCTGCACTTCCGTCTCACCGGGATGAATTCTGTATGAAACACTACAGTAATTAAGAGCATAATATTTAACTATGTCTGACATCCTTATATGGCAAATGAGTAAGCTCTTGAGCTTGTAGGACAAATGATTGTAACAAGCCCACTCAGAGAATGCTCTAAATGCCCTGCGTCTGAGACATATTTTTCACAGCTGGCCAGATGTGATCTATCTGAGAACAGTTTGAAGAAGTACTATTTCAAAACTGAATATTGGGATCCTCCCAAACAGACAAGGCTGTTTCTAAGGTCATTTCCCTTAGATCAAGAATCTACTCATCAGTCAGAATAAATAATAAAGGGGCATGAAGCCATCAACTAAGAACCAATTTAAGGAGCTTGAAGAATGCGGCTTGGTTCTACTTTCTTGTGCATAGAAGATACACTGCACCTCCAAGAGGATCCATCTCCAAAACTACTTTTTTTTTTTGAACGAAAGCCTTTTTTTTTTTCCAGGTATTTGAAATACTCAGTAAAATATTTCCAGATTACAACCTGAATTTTTTTTTAAGTATATAAAGCAATTAAAAAGTTTTATTTTCCAGTTATTTTTGAAAGCTCTCAGTATAATTCAGACCACTCCAATGATTCATACTCCCTGCAGATGTCCAGTACATTTATCATGTGCACAAAATGTTATAATAAAAGTCATTTAGCTCTCCATTTCTAAGACAGGAACAATTTTTAAAACCCGAAGTAGCTATTATGTATTTCCTAGATACACAGAGTTTAAAAAAAAAAAAAAAGAAAAAAAAGGGTATGAATATGACTATATGAATGACTGTATGAATGTTGCTCTAACATTCACTGCAATATTATACGTTGGTATTACTGTTTGGCTTACAGTTTTCCTGTGTCATAATTAATTTTTCATTTAATTCAACAAACTCTCTCAAGAACAAAAACAGTAGTTATAAAAGTTTCATTATATTAAATAAATACATAAAAGCAGTAACTTCAGTAACTTAAGATTCCCTTTTCTGATTGCACAATGTAGTAAAAAAGACGAAGTACTATAGTCATTGAATACTGTCTGACTTCCATAAATGGAAACCGAGTAGGCTCTTGAGATGTCGGTGAAATCGTTTCAATGAGCAGATTCAGAGAACTCTGTGTCCCAGGAACAAGGACAGTCTTTCACATGCATAATATTGATGCTCCAAGACTCAATATGAAGGTTCTAGTTAGCTATTATTTTTGGACTGAATGCAATAAATTAAGAATGGTTATCCACATAATACCACAGCATAAACGTTTTGAAAAAGACAAAGTGAAGAAAAAGTATTTTCTTATAATTTAAAATAGAAGAGTAATACTGATGTCAGCTGTGCAAAGGACACTTGGTTGCTCCTGGCTGGTCCCTGTTTCAGCTCTGTTTACCAGGATGTGGAGTTTTGGACAGGGAATGCTGACATAAGCTGAACTACAGCTGATACTGCTGATACTCCCCATGATGTCATAATCTACACAGGATACCTAATCCACTGACTTTAATAATAGTCTTTGCCCATTATTTTGCGTTTGTTTATGAAAAGAAAATGCGTAATCTCCTCCACAATGCATTCCAGGAATCAGAGCACAGAATGGACTAACAGCAAATACATGCTCTTGGCCTTTTATGCCCCAATTGACACAAGCCAAGACAAGCGTGCTAGAACCTCCTCCGATCCAAGTCTGACACAGAAACTGTTTCAGGCCTAATAACTGAGGATCTCTATTTATTTAATTATTTTTTAAGTGAAGGCTCAGTTTTCCTTGTGCCACACAGGGCACGTCACATTAGTGCAGACTTAGCTGACGTCTGAAAATACATTATAGCCTGACCGTCCATTAAAAGCTGGCAATCAGCTCTCACTACTTCTGAGTGATGAACCAACACTTCAGTGCAAACTGCCCAGAAGCTTCTCATCAGAAAATGACTATTAATTTTCTGATGTAATGGAAGGTAAATTGAATCTTTCAAGATCATAAAAATCAATTATCCAAAGCAAATCCATACTTAGGTGCCTTAGAAACACTGAATACACACACATACATGGAATTAGCTGATGGGTAATACATATGTATATATGTCTATAGAAGCCCCGCCTGATATTTTATTGAGTATAAAATATAATGATATTTTACAATATAAGATGTATTAGATTTTCAATTTCTACCACACAGGAATCCACAAAAGATTCTACAAACCAGATAATACATATGTAACTGGAGGTAGGGAAATCCAGTGCTACATGTGAATATAGGGCAATTTACCTAAAAAGGAGGAACTATCCTTGACACAACTACTGACATACAGAACTGTGAAAGATTCCTGTTGCCTTCTTAAACATTTGTTGGACTTGACCCCAGTCATTAATGTGAATTATCAAGAAATAAGCCACGACCTCCAGGTGAGGTATTAAACTGCACATTAGAAAACAAAGCCCAACAGAGGATATCTGAAATTCTCCTGAAATCCAAGCTCATTCTCACAATTATTAGACCCAAGAACTAAAAATAGGATGACAAACTGTCCCATATAAATTCTTAGAAAATGAACCTTAGAAAAAAACCTTAGAAAATGAAACAGTGATGTAGTTCTTTAAATAGATTATTACTTCCATAGATGATCCATATGTTTTCATTTTCTTCCAGAAGTTACATTAGCCAATTCTAATAAATTAAAATAGGCCAACTTGGAAAGAATTGGTCAACAACATAACTTCATGGGAAACCTCTCTGTAATATTTTTTCTTTTATTGAGCTACAAAGAATTCAGGATCATGACTGTTAATAAAGGTAGATGAAATGGAGACAGCACAGAAAAAAAAACCAACTTATTTTTCTTACACTGCCAAAAGCATATATCTCTGTGAAACAAGACTAAAACTAAATGTAATGGGATCAAAGCTCATTGTAACTATCGAAAACAGATTTGCTTGGGTTTTCATAGTGCTCTAGTTTAGGACAATTCAGCACTATCAGAATAATATGAAAACATATGCATTGTATAAATTCACTTTCAAAATCTCGCTATCTCTTTTATATTTGTGTAACATCTAATGTTAATTTACAGGATAAATTATGTTATTTTTACAATAGCCACACAATTTACTGTCCTGAATGAAAATCATGGCTTTAATGCTAAACACGTAAATTATTTTCAAAGCTTCTCTGTAGATACCTGCTACATTGCAGTTTTAAAATTCTTAGATTTTTTTTTTCCTCATTTGTTGGTATTTTAAAAAAATAAGGAAAGAACGACAAACACTGCTAACTATTTAACGTAGGACCAACCCTGGACATCAAATTAATGTAATCAACTTTCATTAAGTTCAAGTCTGTATCTTTTTGATAAAAAGCTGAATAGAAACACGTTACCCACAGAGCTCAATATTATTTGGCCATAGAACCATACTCATACTAGATTTAAATGGGGTGGTGGGTGGGGAGTTGTTGTTACACTTGCAAAATGGAAGTTTTCCTTTATTTCCTAGCGATATTAGGCAATATTCCCTAAACTTTATTCAGTTTTCCAAATGTTTTTATAGAATTTCTAGCAAAATTAGACATTCCAGGGAGCAAGCCATGGAATATAAAATGCCACGTATAACAGAATCAGGCAAAAATGCAAACTACCAGTCTAGTAAAATGGCCACTATTCATTCTGTAATAAAAGACAAGGTTTGTAGAATGTATATAATAATTTAAAAAATTGAACTTACAGATTTATGCAGGGAATTGCTTTCATTACAAAGCATTTGCTAAGCATAGTGATGAAATCAAGATAAAAGTTAATCAAAAGGCAAGATTTAGCAGTCAAACAGACATCTATTTATGAAAAGAGACTGTAGATAAACATCACCAGAAAAAACATTCAACCAGAAGAGTACAATTAATTTGGAGAAGAACAACAACCAAAAATCAAATCAAACTGATCAATCCCCATTAAGGGTAAATAGTAAATACATCATTAATGGAAGAAAATCTAAAAGGCCTCCCAAAACCAAATGCATACACACATTCAGCATCATTAAAATACAAATTTGATGTCCATCTTTGCTAACTTTTGTTGTCAATTTTAAAAGGATTCATATGACCACAGCGTTTCACTTTAAAGTTTTTTTATCAGTTATCCTTCTACGCTCTCCAAGGCACTGGGAAAGGAACCTGTCTTTGGAGCAGATGGGTATGGTCCATTTTCTAAGATATTTATGTGGGAGTGGAGTGGGGAAGGAGGAAATCAGTGAATTTCAGTCATTCTTACCATCTCTTACTGTGTAAATATTTTGACCTGATCAGTAATGTCAAGGGAAGCATGCAGAGCCACAGGAAATAGCTTACATAAATGAACTTTTTAAGCACTGCCCTCTAGCCAAGTGATTAGATTCTGAAAAGCTGTGAACACCAGGAAGGCTAAAGTCTATCCATCAATACATCCAGCTTTCCATTTCAATATATATACTTTAAAATTAATCTTAGCGCGCTCTGCGGGATTAACGATCATGGGCACTAAAGCAGGCAACAAATTTCAACAATAAATATATTTTGTTTTGTATTCTATAACATAGCCATAATGATTTCTTTTAGATACATAATGCTATTGGAACAAAAGTGATTTTTAAATGAAGAAATAAAATTTTTAAAGTTGCTATTATATTTGGAGTTTTCTTTTTTAATATCAAGCTGCTAGAACAAAGTATCCAGGTAAAAAGAACAGGAGAAAAGAACATACTCTTACAGAATTTAATTTAATTATGTCCCCAAACTGAACACATATGCTAGAGAAGAGTTAATGATATATGTATCGCCTGATGGCTCCCTGAGGAGCAATTTGCCAATACAACTCCATTACATCAGACGTAATAAAAATGTCTATGTTGACCAGTAAAAGCCAGGTCTGGTTCTCTTCAAACTCCATCACTCTGGTGGTATGTGAATCATTCTTCCTTTTCCCTCAATACCAGCAAAGCTAGTTCTTTAGTAACTATTTACATTTAATGTCAGGAAAGGAACTTTCATGAAAAATCATGACTTTTGAAGATAATAAATTATCATTGCTAGCTGCTAAACAGACAAAAGCACTAGCTACTGTACACATCTTTGTTTCTTTAAGAGCGGAGTAATAACCCAGGTAAAAGAAACCTTAATTTTATGAAAAAATAAACCTATCTGCATTAAAATTTCAAACAAAGTCCACAAGCCTATTCAATATTGAATGCTGATTAAAAAATTACTGGTTTTCAGCTAGCAGGAGTTGGAACCATAGTTAGAGTAAATTCTATTACATAATAACTACAAGAAAAACAGTAAGGCCCTAGGGATCAGAAACAAAAGCTATATGCTACAAAACAGACAGAAAATACCTTCTTTACCTCATTATCTTTTATACCTACTTTATCTATTTTACTTATGTGAGTGGTACTCTAATCTTTTGCACAAACTCACACCTCAGGTTCCAACTCTATTCACTACACTCTGAAATTTCGAGTGTTTGTAACACACAGGTAATAAAAATCTCCTTAAAATACAAATCTTTAGCCTTTAGGAGCCTTTCTTCTCTCACAACAGTTAAGTAGTAAGAGACTCCCAGATGAGAGGATTAAAGTATGTCTTTAGCTTGTAAAACTGCCCTGTCAAGCCATCAGAAGTAGAAGCGTGAATGTTCTCTAAGCTCCTCTTTTACTTCTGCTTTAGCCTTATCATTTCTAATGACCGACAATCAAATTTTGTGATCTCCTCATAAGACGGGCTTGTCAACTCTCAGCATTTTTTAAGAAAAAAAGCTAAATAATAAAAGCACAGGACATTGTTCTTCTACCTCCTTTTTTAAGATCGGTTATTGTTACATGCTGTCCTGGTTTGGATAGTCTCTGCCCCTCTGAAGCGAGAGAGATTAAAGAGAGCATCTGCTGTTTGTTTGGTAGCCAGCCCAGCTCAAACCACCACACACGCTCCTATGGTTAATAACTGGATTTTATGATTGCCTTTCAAGAGATGCTTGCGAACCCTTGGTGTTTTTAAGGAAAAAAGCTAAATAACTTTGTACAATTCCACAGCTGCTATTTCTCAGAGTTGTTACTTACCCCAGTTTTATCGCATAGACGCAAAGTATGAAAAGACCCCACAGCAAATAATTCTCCATCCCCAGCCCAGGCAACAGAGGTTATAGGATATTCATGGGGCTGTGAGCTGTACAGCAGACGTCCATAACTGTCCCAAACCTTTAAAAAAAATTAAATATATATCTATATGATATACACTTTGCACATTATAGTTCACTTTTCATTAAATGTTGTTCCTAATCAATACTGGTTTGTTTAATGCAAAAGACTTTGCTTTGCTGCTATGGCAAATGTTATATTATTCTGTATAAAACATTTTGAACTAATGAGTTTTGTTTCCTGCAAATTACTGGAAGTCCGTAAAATAAACACAAGGTTTATTCCATTTGCACTCGTTTCCCAACAATGCGAGGCACCTCTGCAAATTCCCAGACCAAAGAGATTTTCCCACTGATTGAAATCAACAGAATACCAGGAAGCCAATTCAGAGTGAAGTAATCTGATTTTAACACTTTAATATTTTTTTAAATTTCTTAATTGTGTATGTTTTTATCACAGCCATTATACACTTAGAGAATGATAGAACCAACATATGATACAATTAAAAATAAGTTCCTATGTAAGGGAAGAAACACAATATGTGCTTTTGGATACAGAATAGACTAACCAAAAGATTTCCTAAGGGATTCACTAACGCTCCTGTAACAGAAAACAGTAGCTTTATCTCCTCTAATTTTATATGTCATTATCTTTTTCAGTATATGTCATAGCTTATACTATTTCCAGTAAGCATTTCTATATTTCTACGTATTTTCCTTTCGGAGTTTGTTTCACTTGCATTTTACCTATTTTTATATTCTGCCGTACTTGAAAAAAAATAATTCTAATTTTACGCTACTAGAGAGATCAAGATGTATTTACAAATAAGAAACTTAGGGTAACAAGTTTTTCTTGAAAACTGAAAGACTTCTCATTTAATGTTGGGCTCCCAAGTATTATTAACATTAGAAAACATCAGAATACCTAATATCTTCTTTGGTCATTTAGTTTCCCTAAAAAATTAACCAGTACTCACCTTATATTTACAATCTTCACCTGCAGAAAGAATTAGATCATTAACTGAGTTCCAGTCAGTTTTTAAAATAAGTCCATCATGGGCTTTCCACTGAAATGAAAAAAAAAAAAAAATTAAACACAGATGCCACAAGTCTGACAACTTCTATTTTTAGTATTTATCATTCATCATTTAGTGGCACTCATACACTCCAGCGTAGATCAGGGTTTTCAACAGTACAAATGCAGAGATGCCATCTC
Organism: Dromas ardeola; assembly: GCA_013398915.1. Lineage (NCBI taxonomy): Eukaryota > Metazoa > Chordata > Aves > Charadriiformes > Dromadidae > Dromas > Dromas ardeola. Next base: position 7,361 of record VYZM01007293.1, on the reverse strand, counting down.
TTCTGCAGAAAAACAAACTGAATACAGCCTGAACAAGGCAGAATGAAACCATGTTCTGTATGATTACTTCTGTATCTTTCTGCCTTTTCATAGCAAATGAAAAGGTAAAGACTTCTGTATCTTTTTGCTTTTTATTTATTTATGAAAAGAAGAATGCTCATTCACATGCCTGAAGAATATCCACAGAATAAATTGTCCTTTTTTTTTTTTAGTTTAGCGAAATGAACAATCTCCTTATTCTCAAAAACACTAAAAAAAGGGGGGTGGGGGGAGAAATGAGTGGTACACACGTTGCATGGAAAATTTTAGCACAAACATTTTATGTTTGGCAAAACTC
>VYZM01007285.1:204287-215535 GCA_013398915.1 Dromas ardeola | reverse complement strand
GGGGGTGGAACCGGCCTCCCCCAGCCTTTTTTCCGTAGCTGGGGTCGAGTGGTGCCGGCTAGGGTTAATTAACTTAATTCTAGACGAGGAGGTGGAGGCGGGTGCCAGCGCGTCCCCCCGCCACCCTCCGGGCCAGGCGTTAAGGACTCTGCGCCGCCGTCCTGCCGGCGGCTGGCAGCCGGCGCCAACGCTTCTCTCCCCCAAATTTGGAGACAGCTCTAAACCGGTCGCGGGGTGGGGGGGGAGGAAAAAAAAAAAATCCCTGACACCGTTTTCAGTGAGGTCCGGATGGTCGCGGAGCCGCCCGGTCCTGCAGCCGGTCCTCGCTGCTTCGGCGCCCAGACGTGCTTCAAGGGGACAGGGACCCGGGAAAGGGACAGGGACCCCCTCTCTTGTCCATGCCAGGTCCCCAGGCTTTCCCCAGCACATTTCGCCGGCTTGAAACCAGCACCCGATGACCTGGCTGATGAACGTAAGGTGCGAGTAGAAGCCACCCAACAGCTTTTGACGTTGTCCATCCGGCTTCCCTGAAAAACAGCAGACAACACCCACACAGCCCGTAAGAGCATTAGAAAGGAGGAAAACTGAAATAGATCAGGAATACTAAACTTCATTTTTTTTTTCAGCCCAGTCTCATCTTCCCCTGCTCTCTCCCACTGCATTCCCAACTGCCAAAGCACATGCAAGGCTTTCCCTCTGTCCTTCAGCTAATGAAGATGGCTTTTCCAGTTTAAGGGGCACTGAGGCAATAGCCCGGTGTTGGGCCAGGAAGGCAGGACAGACAGGGACCCTTTTAGGCCAGGCCTGACAAGCTGGGGGCTCCTCACAGTGGACTGCTGCAAGGGACCAAGGTGCAGGAAGGGCCTGACCTGGATGAGGAGCCCGAGGGAATTGCTTATCACCTCCGACTGCAGGCAATCCTTGGAATAACCATGAACCCTCCCATCAAGTTACCCTGGAGCTGCTTTTCCTCTCACGGAGGGGAGAAGGGAGAAGCCTTAGTCTACTTACATGGGATAGTCCTACGTTAAGAACAGCAAGGAAGGGGTGTCATCTTCACCGTTTGAGAGACATTTACCATAACCGCGGTACAGGAGAGAGGTGTGTGAAGACCGTTTTTCAAGCCTATGGCTGATGGGAGTCAGAGGCAGGACTTCAACGCTGTGCAGGAGTTAGGATCAGACTTATCTGGTTTAAAACTGCATTTAAATGGCATTATTTGGTGAGGGAGACAACTGTAAAATGAAGAAGGGGGAACGAAGGGAGATGCAAGTTAGCACACCTTGCATTGCGTATACAAGCTGTGTGTTGTCCCCCTTGTCACCTTTTTAAAGATTTTTCAAAAGGGGACGATAAAGCCCATTAAAAACCGAACACAGCCAGGTGTCAGTATCTGGTGTTGGTAGGCAGAGCCATTCCAGCAGCCTTTCATCTGAGGAAGCAATAGCGAGCAGAACTGGTCTCTCACAAGGCCTTCGGGGAACCGTGGAGAAGCAGGTCACTTGCCAGACTGCGTGGAGGCAAAACTGCCTACAACGAAGTGAAAACCTGCCCCTGGTGCTCTTGCTCTTAGGTGTAACTCATCAGATTTCACTGGCAACGAACTGAGGCCCGCAGCAATCTCACTCTCCTGCGTTTCCCATGCTCCTGGAGAGCATTCTCCTGTGTTAAAACCTGCAAGTTGCCTCATCTTTCATACAGTATGTATTATTAGATGAAGTAAAAATTTTATGAGCTATTAAATATCATTAGACATCATAGATCTCATCTCTACATCACTTTGAAACATCTATTGTCTCGATCAAAATTGTAATAGTTAAGTTTTAGATCTTGTGTATTCCAGTTCTTCATTACCACATAACTAGGCAACTATCATAAAAAATTAACAGCAATGAACTCTCGTTTAGGCCCTTTTATTCAGAGAGCACGGTAAGTGCAGCAGGAGATTAAGCAAGCACAGCTCTGACAGAACGCAGCCTGGAGAACTGCAACCCCATGTATGGCTAACAAATTTATAACTGAAGAAACCCCAGCCAGTACACAGAGCTTAAATTTGTAAATTGCCATTGCACCAATCACTCTGTCAAACTTCAGTCTGCATTAACCAAATAAAACGTGGAATTTCGAGTGTGGTAGTGGTTTTAAAGGGGCTCCATTAGAAAAAAAAAAAACCACAAAAACAACAGAAAAAAAAACCCCAAACAACCAAACCCAAACCCAAACCAACTCCAGCCAAACAAAAGAAGAGTAAGACACAAGAATTCAGATCTGTTTCAGCTTTACAAGTTGAGAAACCTAAAATGCTCCTACTTTTAGCACCGGATGCAATCACAGTGTGCTCACTGTATCTGCAGTTGAGATCTGAGGGTACGAGAGAGCTTGGAAATCAAGTAATTATGGGTAGCAACACTAACTTTGTTGCCACAAGGTAGGAAGTTACCAGCTCGGAGCTGGGAGGCTGTGGGTGACAGTATGTGTCCCATGACCATTCCAAGTGTAAAGCCAGTACGTTGCCTAAAATGCCTCACTCTCTGTCCCTGCTTGAGGATAAGAGATGACGTTTATGACCTTGACCTTCAGCAATTTTTTAACCTTAGGCTTTTCTTTTCTATCCATTCAAGTTGCATGACGTGTAACGTCAAAATATCCATATTGAAGAGGAAGCCACTAAGCAGTGTTCCCGTCCAAAGGACCAGAAAGTAGCACAAAAGAAAAAAAAAACCAAACCATTTTGCTTTATTTTAGTTTGATTTCAGGTATGATACCAGCTGTATTCATGTTTCCATCTCTGAAAATTACTTATGCATTAAAGGTGTACTGGAGTATAAAATGAAGCTCATAAATCCACCCCCCCCCTCCCAAATCCACAATGAAACAAAACAATGACCTCAACACTTGTTTACTGCGTATTTGTGATTGCTTTGCAATACAAGGATGTTTTAAGAAAGCATGAGAGATGTATTTGAGATTCCCTTGCCTCTTCTCCCAAAGGGTTAAATCACAGAACGGCTTGGGTTGGAAGCGACCTTAAAGATCACCTAGTTCCAACCCCCCTGCCCTGGGCAGGGACACCTCCCACTAGACCAGGCTGCTCAAAGCCCCATCCAGCCTGGCCTTGAACCCTTCCAGGGATGGGGCAGCCACAACTTCCCTGGGCAACCTGTTCCTGTGTCTCACCACCCTCACAGGAAAGAATTTCTTCCTAACATCTAATCTAAGTCTTCCCTCTTTCAGTTTAAAACCGTTACCCCTCCTCCTATCGCTACACTCCCTGATAAAGAGTCCCTCCCCATCTCTCCTGTCCGCCCCCTTCAGGTACTGGAAGGCTGCTCTACAGTCTCCCCAATCAAGGCAGTATTTTCTTGACTTATTAGTAAAACTATTCAAATTGAGTAGCAGCTCATGTCCAGATGGTTTTGCCAGCTCCCTAATTTCTGAAAAATATGTCAAAATTGAATGACTAGATTTTGTTCTGTGAAGATTAGAATTCGGATGGTATATTGAAGCAGTATATGAAAGCCCAATGGTCATTCTGCCTGTCACCAGAAAAGGGTCCTTGCACGTATAGCTCAAATTATGATTTTTTGGTAAACCTGTTTCTCAAAAAAAGGGAAGTCCCAGTTTAAAATGAACACACCAATTGCACGGATGCATCCACACATTACAATGTAAAATGTAGATCTTGTTCAAACTGCTTACAGGACCTAACTTCACAGAAGATGAGCCAGTTTATTGAAATTTTCCAAACTGTTATCCCTCTTTTCAAAGGGAGGAAAGGCAGCGTATAGATTTTTCATATCATAGGTATTGATGAAGCAAGGATGTCTGTTTGTAAGAAATGCCATCAGAGGCCTATATAGAAAGAAAAACCTGCATCTTACAATTAAATATGCCCTTAAAAAAACCCCTTAAACACAATAATGCAAAGAAACCAATTTTGCTCTGCTGCTTAATTAGGTCTCCTGCCTGTAGTAGGCCATCACATTATGTTGACCTATGCAATACTTCATGGAAGAGTCACCTCCAGAGAGGCCGAAAGCCATTTCCATCAACTGTATCGATGCTGACACTAGAATGGTAATACGTCTAACAAGGAGGAGGAAGGGAGATTTGATCTTTTTGTGAATAAGCTCACATGTATGTTTTACAAAACTTCAGATATTTTCCAAATTATGAAAAAGAAAAAGTTTCGCCATTCTCTTTTTGCTAATTCAATATTTGAGGCAACATCAAGGCTTACAGTGCTTATAACATGTTTTATTCAATTCACATAGAAAAGCATGCAGTATTAATGTAAAATGGTACAGTATTAATGTAAAATGTTCAGTGCACATTAGGCAAACAAATCATTAGCATACAAACCCATTTTTATGGTCTATACAGGCATACTGAACACATTTAGCATAGCAATGCTTTTTAGGAACTAAATTAAAAATTGTGCTTAACTTCGAAAAATACAAGCCACGTTTGCAGTGTTAAAGAAGAGATGTTTTCTAACTGAAGTGCTGTAACCCTGAAAAGAAAAAGGCTGTTACCTTACACCCACTTAAAACAAGAGTTTCAGTACAGTACAGTGCTATGAAACAGTCCAAGCAGCAACATTTCCTCTGGGAGGCAAGTTTTATGGCAACTGACATTGTTTTATAGCAGTTTCATGAATCCATCGGATATATACCCAGTAGCTGCCTTACACGCACAAAATGTAATCTTTAGGAATGGGAAACATAACCTTTAAAACAAATTCCTACATAAATGACAGATTTCACAAGACCACTTAAAACAGAACTGTCCTGGTCAAGGGAGCCGTTAGCTGTGCTCACAACTGGAAGATCATGTAACCTGAAAACATAAAAGAGCATCCAAAAACCCCAACCCCCCAAGTAAACAAAATGCCCAGCCACAGAAAAGAATCTGGAATGGTTCTTCCCTAGGAAAGAGCTTGTAATGGACAAGGGAACGTTCGGTTTTCATATAGTCGAAAAAGACAGGATCAGATTGCATGGAAGTCATTAAAAATTAAGTTCACCTGTAAATATTAAACATTTGCAGGTTGACGACTTTGAGTCACGTTCGATTTCCAAGCAGAGTCAGTTTTTGGTGGTTTTTGACGGACTAGCACTGGAAAGGCTGCTTTGAATTTTCCTCTTGGTCGACTGACTGACATTTTTATTTTTCCTTTCAGCTATAAAGGAGGACACCCAAGGAGGATTAAGCGGATTGTGCAGGTCAGACGACATCTTTAGAAAGCAGGAACCAAACTTTTGTTCCTCAAACAACCTTTGTGAGTTACTGAATAGCGAACTCTGGGAAAAGTCTCTTTGAAATAAACAGTTTGGAGGTTTGATATCACTAGCCACTACGTTTTGGCCTGTAAACAGCGGAAAGTGGTCATTCATATCTACTTCAGATGGGGAGAGGATGGAAAACATAGCAGGTTTCCAGCCAGTTCTGTCAACTGCTAGATCGCTTGTCTCCGGACACTTCATACACTGTTCCTCATTCATCTCTTCCAGTTTCTTCTCAGTTTCATTCAGATGCTTAGAGCACTCTGTTGACTTTGAAGAATTATCAAGATCGGAGGACTTGAAATTATAGCATGGACTCTTGCTGTTGTCTGATTCGGACATCATTGAGTCCAACTCGGAAATTTTATCGAGGTAGGCAGCATCCATAGATGCCTCGCTGGAGGTTCTTGTGCGATTCATTTCAGAAGAGCAGAGAGTATGTAACCTTTTAGGTAAGCAAGAACTTGTTTTATCACTGGACTTTGCTGATGTCTCATCTGACTGACCAGCTACTGAATTTTGCTCTGATTCATCAAAATCTAAGTTCTCAGCAAAATTTGTTGGGCAGGTCCCCCAAAATCCTGATTTTCCTGTAGTAAAACAGTTTAGCTTCTTTTCGCTATTACAGCTGCTTGTGCTGTGCTCGGGAGAATCTTTGCTGCAATCATCCGAAGTGTCACAAAACTCTTCAAATTTCAGTTTTCTCAGGAATGTCGATGATTTCCTTGCATTTTCTTTCCCATCGGGAGTGTTCAACTGAAGGCGGCTGAGAGACAGAAAAGGAGTGCATGGCGGTGGAAGATCGTAAAGTTCTTCATCCTTATATGGGGTACATTCCTCAATTTTATTCCACTGCTCTTCTAAGCAGGCATCCATATTTGTAGTATTTTCATCCAGGAGAACCCCCTGACACCCTGGAAATAGTTCTTTCTTTGGGGCACACTGGGTATTTGAGCCATTTGAACCGTCTTGACGAGAAGAGCTTAAACAACTTCCACCGCCTGTCAGCTGTTCAAGACTGTCAGGACTTTGACCAGTAGTCAAAGCTTTTTTCTCCTCAGCTTGGGTTTTCAAACATGTTGTATCTTCACTGCTCTCAGCTCCTTTAGCATCTGTGGAAAGCGCTCTCTCACTAACAGCACTCACTGTCTGGGTTCCTTCACCTGCATTTTTCAGCTGTAAAAGCTGACACTCCATTTCTTCTATGTATTTATCACTTCTTTCCAGTGCCTTTTTTAGACGGTTCATCTCACGTTCACTTTGTTCTACTTTGGACTGAAGCGCAGCTACTGTAAACCTACCAAACCTGCAAGAAGTAAACAAGAAAGAAAATATTAAGCTGGAAAAAGACATTCTTATGGTGCTTTGTGAGCTCATTTCAAGAAAGAGAAAAGCTATTAAACGTTGTGTTAATTTGAAAACAAAAGTCAGAACTTTTCTCTGGTAGTTATGAAAAAAAAATAAAAATCTTCGTATATAATTTACAGGTGGAGGTGAATACCTGAAAAGGCAGAATTAAACTATTAGTGGTAGTAAGGCAATAACAAGCAGATTACCCTTCCAGGGGCTGGTTCTATCAATTCAACTCAAATATGCATGAAGAATTATCCCCTAAAACAATGGCAAAGATTTATGATAACATTTGAACAGTGGTCCACATCTTGAAATATTTACATTCAATCATTTCCCTACAGTACAGCAGTGTTTTACAATACATTTCTTACACAATGTCACCTTGTCAAATATAAAACGCCAATATGAAATTCAGAAATTGCAACAGTCCTTTGAGGTGGTTTAAATACCTATATAGACCATTTCAATTATGCTCCTGTTAGATATACAGCTTTTCCTCGGCCATCGCGTGGATGGTACTTCCACCTACTTCAGAGCTACTTGTTTTTTTGAGCTTTACAACCGGAAGAATCTAATTTCTTCCCTGACACAAAAAACCTGCTACTTGTGGTTTGTGAAAGTTGTGTGTTTGTGGGGCTTCCAGCTTGAGCACATTTTCAACTGCCAAGATACGGACTCGTCTTCTCCCCATCCTCCACCAGCTTTCAAGACTGACCTTCCCCAGAGGGCAGGTGAAGGTTTCAGCTATATGCCTTGACTAATTCTGACCTGTCACTGACAGGTGGGCACCAGGGAATTCCGTCCTCCAATCTGAGGCTTTCCACTTACAGAAAGAAAAAAACAATTAAAGTTCTGGTATTATTAGGAAGGAGGGAAGGACCTGCAGCCACCCTACAACTCTGACACATAAGGTTTTATATCACAAAGAAATGACAATTGTGTATGTGGGCTCACACTAACCTCCACTTTCCATCTTGCAGCTCCATGTTACAGCACAAGTTTATATTCACTCTTCCAGCACAACCACTGCCTGGAATTTCCACCCCATTTCTTATCTGTCTGTCTGTCTGTCTCTCCTTCAGCATCTTTCAGAGTCACAGGGAACTCCCATTCCATTTTCCCCATTCCATCCCCTCACCCCTTCACAAAATCCTCCAACTGCAAGCAACCCTTAAACTAGTAAGGTCTGGAGGTGGTGTATCTGTGGCCTGAGACTATGCCGGCAAAATATCCATGAATCTATGCATGCATTTCCAGCAAAGAACCGAACTGCATTTTGTTTCTTCAATTCCTGAGCCCAAAGGAGTGGGAAGCTGCTCTGTGCTGACAACTGCAATACAGTTAAGCAAGCAATCGGGGAAAGGAATAAGGGATACCACAAGCTCCAAACAAGCTGGGCACAAGCAACCAGATCTACTGACATATTTCACCGTTCAACTGCTTCTAGATATTTAAAGGACTTTAAAGATTTTTGGTGTAGATGGTTCAGCGGTGGGGAAGATTCACACAACAGTCTAAGTCAGTTCTTTCACAGAGCTGCTACTGGACCACTTTTTAAATCAGACCAGCCTAAGCTCCACACAGTTTTGGTATGTGCCACTCACTGCTTCATAGACATTAAATGGCAAGGTAGTAGTTTTATATTTAGAATAGGACTGTTCACTTAGTAAGATTCCACCCCCCCCCAAAAGAAGCTGTCTGGATTGGAAGTCTACTGAGGCAAGGACCCCCCAACCTCTGCTTTACATCTATCCAGTTCCCTTCGTCTTCATAAAAATGAAGACAGACCATTTTTTATTTGCTTACTCTAACAAATAACTTAGGTTTTCTGCCCTGATCAGGACAGTTCCTCAATTTCTGGTTGCATTCTAAAGGGAAATGGGAGAAAGGGTGCACAAGACTTCTTCCCTCTCCCCTATGAAACTAGATAAAAGCAGAATCACAGACAGCTCAGGAATGTTCCAATTGTGTTTCCAGATGAAGGAGGTTACAATGAAATAAGCACCCTCATATACAACACACTCTGGCTTATTCCCTCCTTCAGCAGAAAGAACTCAGATTTTGCTTTAAAATACTGAAGGAGCCACTGTAGCACCGCAGGGCCCAAGCAAGACCCTGCCTGTTTCCTAGGGTGATTCAAAAGTATTTATTTTGCCTTTCTCTAACAGACCTGTTCGCACACCCTCACAGGAGCAAACCTTACACTGCTTAATAAAGGATATAAAAATGATCCAAAAATACAATTTAGCTTAATAGCTAAGCGAGAGATAGGGAAAAATGCTTATGTAAAATAAGCAGTATTTTCTGGGGTCTGCTGTAACAGACATTTTGACATAAAAATTAAACATGTTTACATTTATATGCATACCTGGCAATTCCTTTTTAATGGAAGAATGGTGTAATATGTTTATTTAATGCAAATAGCATTAGTGACAGCCTGAGATTTGCTTATGAGGAAGAAGCACTGTATTCTCAAGTGCGACTTCTATAACAAGTGTCCTCAGGTTAAAAAAAAATACAGTATGTTGTTCAAAGCCAAACAGCATCACTAATATGTTAATTGTAGAAGGATGTGCTTGGGAATTTTGGTTTTCAGAAAAGGAGCATGTGACATACTGCCTACAAACAGCTACCTCTGCAGTTAAGCAGAACTACTCTGCACAGTAGTTGCTTTCTGTTCCTGCTTTGAGACTTGCATGCATTTATTTCCCAAATTTTTGAGGGCATGGATTTTTAAAACAGCCTTATTACAATGCACATATTTAAACGAATTACTCCAGATCAGAGCATGACATAGGTGTTTTAGTGACTGATCTGGCAGGTCAGCAGGCAGTTTAAAAGACATGCATATTTTGGTTAAAGAAGCCAGAACCCTCCCCCATCTTCCCAAATCAAACCACTCTGCTAAGAGATCTTCTCTTCTCTTCAGATGTACAGTGCGCTGTGCCATAGCCAACAAGTTATGGTCTGATGATAATAGAATGCAGTACAGTTACATGAAAATAAATTAAAGTTTGGCCTGACACTCTAGATAAATTATTTTTCCTAAGTACTTGAACCATTTCACACCTGATAACAACTTGATACATTCTTCAGTAGAAGTTAAGGTACTCAGTACACATGTGCAAAGAACACTTTTCATATCCTCACGCATAGACAAAGCCTTTTCAGCGTTAGGATCTTGTTCCTTAGTTGTATCACTTGAACAATGAGTTTGTATCTCACAGTATTTGTTTCAAGTACACCCTTTCTATAGAAAACTGAAAGCCCAGAGAAACTAGCGGTCACTCGTAAAGCGAATAGAAAGACATTTCAGGTGGGATTTGGATCCTTCAGCACGGACACCTAGTGACATTTTAGATGGCCTAAGGTCTTTTACACAGCTGCTGGCCTCCAGCTATCACTCTGGGAGGATACAGGTCTCCTATAGGTCCTGTATCACAGCTGCCAGCTCCAGGCAGGTGTATTGGTTATGTTATAGTGTCTGAGGTGACACTGGATGTCTAGATGAGCACTTGAACCCCCTATCTCAGGACCTTTCCTCAGTGTCCTTCTTGTCCCAGCATTTTCTAACTTGGCACCAATCAGAAAGCTGCAGTCAGCTCTCATCTACAGTGAGTAAGAAGAAACAATATTATAGGTATAATGTTTGAGTAACCCTCTTTCACATTATTCCACAACTACTCCCTCAGTTACGTTCAACTGCTCCCAAAGATGCCCATTTAGAAACTGCTTAGGAAGTTTAATAGTCTCTTACCCACCAAAGAAAAAAAAATAATTCAGTTGTTTCTTCTCTTCTTATCTATCAGTTTTGCAAATTCAGCTTTAGGGTTTTATTTCCACACATCAGTGACTACTGACTGCAGCAGATCTGTCTAGTTGAGCCCTTAACTCATATCAACTCAGTTTAAAACCACAAAACCTCACACAAACATTTCTCTTTGTGGATAGTAAGCAGCTGCAGCAAATAGCTTTCCTGTATAACCATTTACAGAAGACTGGGGCTGCAAGGATGCCACGGAAGATGACTCTCCAGTTCTAATCAGCTGATGGCTCAGACTGGGGGCTGTCCTGCGTCTCAGATACATGAGCATGATCCATCCTCCAAAGGAAAAAAAGGGTGAGAAGTTGGAAATGACAATGTACAGTCAGGGTTTGCCACAGTTCGAGATCAGGACAATGGCAGAGCGTACAACCAAACCCAGTCCCATCATTTAGATCATAGAATCATAGGGTTGGAAGGGACCTCTGGAGATCATCTAGTCCAACCCCCCTGCCAGAACAGGGTCACCTTAGAGCAGGTTACACAGGAACGCGTCCAGGCGGGTTTTGAATGTCTCCAGAGATGGAGACTCCACCACCTCTCTGGGCAGCTTGTTCCAGTGCTCTGCCACCCTCAAAGTAAAGAAGTTCCTCCTCATGTTGAGATGGAACTTCCTATGCTCAAGTTTGTACCCATTACCTCTTGTCCTATTGCCGGGCACCATTGAAAAGTGCCTGGCCCCATCCTCCTGACACCCACCCTTTAAGTATTTGTACGCATTAATTAGGTCACCCCTCAGCCGTCTCTTTTTCAGACTAAACAGACCCAATTCCCTCAGTCTTTCCTC
>VYZM01007285.1:132777-183435 GCA_013398915.1 Dromas ardeola | reverse complement strand
GGGGGCCCCCGCCGTGGCCCTCAGCCCCGACCCCGCCGGAGGCCGGACCCGCCCCCACCCGGCCCGTACCCACCACCACAGGAAAGGGCTGAGGGAAAAGGGCAGCGGCGCCGCCGTTACCTTCCCCAGGCAGATGTGGCAGGTGATGGGCAGCGTGAGAGACAACGTGACGCTCGGCCCCTGCTGCGCCATCGCGGCGGCCTCGCCAGCGCGGAAGCCCCGCACGGCGGTTAACGGCGGCAACGGTAGCAACGGCGGCGGCTCCCCCGCCAGCCCCACTACGGCAAGCCGGAGAGGCCAAGCCGCCGCCCGGCGGAGGGAAGGCGGTGCGCGCTTTTTGCGGCGTTCCCCTGGAGGGCGGGCGGGAGCTCTGCCGCCGCAAAAGGCTCGGCTCCGGACCGCCGCAGCTCGGCCGGGGCGAGGGCAGGCCGGGCCGAGACGGTCCACGGCCACCTCCAGCCCGCTTCCTGGGGCCCGCGGAGTGCTTGGCCTACCCGCGGCCTTCTTGAGGGAGACCTCAGCCCAGAAAGCCAACCTGGGCTGCATCAAAAGCAGCGTGGCCAGCAGGTCGAGGGAGGTCATTCTGCCCCCCTACTCCGCTCTGGTCAGACCCCAGCTGCAGTACTGTGTCCAGCTCTGGAGTCCCTACCATAAGAAGGACATGGACCTGTTGGAGCGAGTCCAGAGGAGGGCAACGAAGATGATCAGAGGGCTGGAGCACCTCCCCTATGAGGACAGGCTGAGAGAGTTGCGGTTGTTCAGCCTGGAGAAGAGAAGGCTCCAGGGGGACCTTAGAGCAGCCTTTCGGTACCTAAAGGGGGCCTACAGGAAGGATGGGGAGGGACTCTTTATCAGGGAGTGTTGCGATATGATGAGGGGTAACGGTTTTAAACTAAAAGAGGGTAGATTCAGACTAGATATAAGGAAGAAATTTTTTACGATGAAGGGGTGGTTAAACACTGGGACAGGTTGCCCAGAGAGGTAGTAGATGCCCCATCCCTGGAAACATTCAAGGTCAGGTTGTACGGGCCTCTGAGCAACATGATCTAGTTGAAGATGTCCCTGCTCGTTGTAGGTGGGTTGGGCTAAATGACCTTTTAAGGTCCCTTCCAACCCAAACTATCATTCTATCATGCTATGAAATAGGGTATCATGGGGAGCGCTTGGTAAGGGTCCTTTGCAGGAGGAGGCCAACACAGTTACAAGGGCTCTCCTTTCCCCCCCACAGGTTTCATTGTGCTAGATTAAATAAATTGTCAACTTTAATCCTGTTAATCCCCCCAAGCCTTTGTCTGTGCTTTTCCCCACATCCCTTTTTTTTCCTACTCCAAAACACAATACAGCAAATGGGAACATGTTCCAGGGGAAACTCCAGGGACATGAGCCCCCTTTCCCCGCCGCTTCGCGTCCGGCTGGAGCAGCCCATACCTGGCAGCAGTCTCGCACTTGGCATCATCCCTCAGCTCCCACGCTGCCCTCCTGCTGCACAAACAGCTCGGCCGAAACCCCTTGATTCTTGGCCCAAAGCGTTCCCTGTTGGCTCAGGTGGGATTTTCACAGCCCACGAGGCTGAAGCTTCGAGGGTGACAAGGAAATGAGGACGTTGATAAGCCCCCAAGCCCTGTGAGTGCTGTGCGTGGTGACGCTTGCCTAACAATGCCCGATGCAAGATCCTGTCCCGATCCATGGAAACCGGGGTGCCAAATCCACGGATGAATATTCGCGTCTTGTCAGCCGGCTTGCGTTGACCGCTCTTGAAATCATGGAGCCTCGGTATTGCACTTTCCGGGCTGCCGGAGAGCAGCTGGGAAGCGGTGCTGGCGGGACGGGAGGCTCCTAGGAATCTGCTCGCTTGACCTCAGTCCCAGGATTCCTGTAGTTTCTTGTAAACGTGCCACAGCATGCTGAAAATTATAGACCTGAGTGATTTAACATTGCGCCACATGATAAATGCTTAGAATGCTGAGCAGCTAATTCAAACAAGTGTAAAGTTGTGGATGCAATGATTAACAAGGAAAGTATCTTAGGCCGACACAGTAGAGTTGCACAGATGCATTTCAATTTGATATAGTAAGTCGCTGCAAATAAAGTGAGCAAACTAATCCACAGTGACATTACAGCATAGAAGAGGCCTAGCGGCTTTGATGGTAACGTATCCTTAAGTGGGAAAGGACAGGTTTGAATAAGGTGCGCTGGATAAAGATTGAGTATTCACGTGTTAAAATACTTTAGTAAACTGCAGAAAAAGTGATACAATGTCAAGTAAAAAAAGAACCATTTAGCAGTGTAATGGACACACTGTTACCTGTCATAAACTGGAGTGAGTGGACATCCACTGTGAGGAGAGGCTTTCAGTCCTGGCACGATTGACCTGCCGTTTAGGTAAGAGGGTGCTCAGAGAATTTTCACAAGAGAAATGTAAAATTATTGGGGTTTGAGCATTAAAGAGAACCACTGGAGCTGGAAATTTGTTGAATGTCTTCATCGTGCAGCCAGCGAACTGCAGAGGAATGCAGTGAATCCCTGTGATTTATCTTTCTTCGCTTTATTTTTATATTGATTTTTATTGAAAAAATGTGAATAGACAATACAAAGAGCAGAGAGGGTAAATGCATAAAAGAGAAATAAAAAGCAAGGAAATGCATCTTACAGTTGACATGTGAAACTCTTTTAAATGAATCTGGGATAAAGCAAGAACCCTTTCAAAGGCATGACTTCCACTGCTTCAAAAAAGTGTGTGTAACTGGAAAGTGACCTGTTAGAGAACAAGCTCTGTTGGGATGAATATATTTTCTCTCAACTAAAAATAGCTTGTAAAGGAGCTTATTTTTCTGAATAAGCTGCTAAAAGGAATATATTTTCTGTGTAAGGAGGTTAAACTTATTTGCTTAGCAGATTTCTGCTGAAGTTGGATGCCTAGTCAGTGAATGAATACTTCAAAAATTATTTGTGATCTAGTAGCGCCTGAGGTTTAGTTGAAATTTATGGGATGATGTTACCAACTCTTCAGGGGCATGGAAAATATTTAATTCTGTAGTGCTGAGAGAGAGAGAGAGACCGCAGAGAGCGAGGAGAAAGGAGCTGGAGGGGTAACGATCTGCTGCAGCTAAGGGGAGCTGAGAAATATAATGTGACTGCAGGAGGTAACAAAGGTTTAAAAGGTCCAGGCTATCTAATACCGGTGTCCGTGTAGCATGGAGGATGCTTTTGCAGTAGGACTGGAACCAGGATGAAACAGATAAAAAACTGTCTGGAATGCCTGGCATGCCTCTGTGGAGGCACTGGGGTGTGTAAGAATCAAACAGGCAGGCAGGAGATGGGTGTCTGGCCAATGCTGTCAGTAAATCTACAAAGGAAGGATGGTTAAAAGGACGGGTTAAAAGTCAAGAACATAATCACAAATGATGTCCCAGGATTAGAGCCTTATTTGTGAAATGCTTCATCCACTTCACTACCTGCTCTTGAAATCTCAGAAACCTTGAGATGATTCATAGTGAAAATACGAAACATTATCTATCACAAAAACAAGAAGTTCTTCGATAAGAGCTTGATAGGAACCGATTTAGGACAAGATAAACGGGTCAGAGTAATAAACTGAGCCAATTAAGTCTTTTCAACTTGAGACTCATATTGTTTGACTCATAAAGCCAAATAAAGTTACTGTATTTTTGGCTTCAAGTGTGTAAGTCACTTGTATTTTAAATCTGTGCATGTTTCCCAGCAGCACGTTGTGCAGAGAGTGAGGAGCATGGGGGAGGGTGTGAGCAGTGAAATTCACGTCTTCTTGGCTGATTAGCCCAGCTGATAAGCAAGAAGTAACTAATGCAGTTGTATTGGTTCCAATAATTTGGGTACATTTAGATGTGTGGCTTTGCACCATGAAAACCTAACTTGAAGGTCATTGTTTACACCTGCATAAATAGATATAAAGCAAGATTTCTTTTTTTCTTTCTCATTCTGCTGTGGTAGAAATGACTGGGAGCTGCCAAGCCAGACTATCCACTCTCACTATCCACTTCTGCAACAGTGAAGTCTGCGTGAGTTTGCCTTGAAGAGTTTCCTCTTCAAGAAACAAGGCTGGATCTTTAGCTTTTAAGAAGGGTTTTCCAGGTGGTTTTACATGATTTAGGGGAATATAGAGTGAAATTTGCCTAAACCGACTGTAAAGTGGTTTAAGCATCAGATTCTGAGTGCCTAAATTCAAACCCGTGGTCCTTAAAACGGTGAAATCATGTCCCCCCTGCTCAGGATTTTACTGCTGATGAGCCCTGCAGAGTGGCGGTCTTGCTTGTGAGGCACTGGCTCGGGGATTCACCGGTTGCCAAATCTCTTCTCCTTGATGCCATTCAGAGGCCATTCAGTGGAAATAGGTAGCGCTCTGATACTCCCTGTCTATAGTGCCTGAATACTGTAGGCTGCTCTTGCTCCTTGCTCTTTGGGAGTTCCTGTGTGCCTTTAATTTTAAAACGAAGGTGAATTTCATCTCTCTCTTTAAAAAAATGTTTTGGTTTTTGACTGTGGAAAAAAATATTGCACTGCCAGAAAGGACATAAAATGAATGCTAGAGGCCAGAAGGTAAATCTCTGGCCATTGGGTAAGTGAACTGGGGGCAGAGTAAGAGCGTAGATTTTGCGATTTAATAATGCTTGAGATTGACAGTCTTGTGTAAGCTTGGTGCAGTTAGTCTTCTTCACATGAAATAGTAAAAGATGACAAATCGCTTTTACAGATGCAGTTTTCATTTTGGGTTTAACTGCCATAATTTTATCTCCTCTTAAAGTGGAACATACCTGCTTTCAGGCTCTGTGGTCCACAAAGGAATTCAGGGTGACTAGCTCAGACCTAGACATCTTACTTTTAGGCGTCCAAACCTCAGTGAGAAAAGCCTCATTCTTTATTACCTCTTTTAGATTTTTTTCATCTTGTTGTTCTGATACTTGCCATTTTTCTTGCCGTGTGTCAGCAAGGAACCAAACAGGTAAATAGAAATGCTGGCTTATATCTGAAGTCGATGCAGCTTGCGTGGCTGGGATGTTAGGCTATCCTGCTTTTTCTTTTTGAGGGTCACACGAGAGGCTGATTTCCCCTCAGACCCTTTTTCAGAGGAATATTTTATCCAAACAAACTGAATTACACTAGAATGACATCCGAGGGCAGGAAGAAGCTCCAGAAGTAGTATGCTGTGCAGGCGCTCTCTACCCCACCTAGAATGGTATGTCTCACCCTAAGGATATCTCCATGGGCTTTTCAGGTGACTGTCTGGGGGAAGGCTGGTCGCAATAAGCCATGGCTGTACCAGGCAGTGTTCCAACCATCAAGAGGTATGGATAAACCGGCCATGTTTTGTGTCTTGTTCTTATTTTATTTGCTGGTATATACAGAGCCTTTGTGAAATAGGCAATATAACAGAGAAGAGGGGTGAATTTTAGCTACTTCTTAGGCATAGAAGATCTCTCTGAGCCTTCCATCTGCAGAGTTGTATCTGACTTCAGGAGAACGGTGCTTCGGCCTGTCCACACAGGGAACATCTTCAAGTTTGGGCCATTATTCTGCAAATTTTGGCTGCTGCTGAACCTCTAATGTTCCTCCTTACACCAGAGTTTGGACCATGGAATGTGTTATTGACAAAATATCTATGCAGATGCAACAGGCCTTGATTTAAACTGTAATTATGACATTTCAACTGTAATTCTGACGGCATTTCAGTACACCTTATGGTGCCTGCAATCAGCTGAGGATCTGTCCCCCAGGATGTAGCAAGGATGTAACAAAGCAAAGTGCTGCAACAGACCCGAAAAGTTCAAAAAAGTTACAGAGACCACGGACTATCTTTTCCTTTTTTTTTTTTTTTTCTCCTTTTGAAGCAAAGGGAGGCTGGAATTAACAGTGTAAAATCTTAATGAGTAGACTGTGCTGAGCACTGCGGTTCACCTCCATTATTCTCCCAGTCTCAAATGTTTACCAGCCAATCGGAGCATTCCTTAAAACCAGAGATTTATAATGAAAAGTCAGCCCTAATTGAATTTCTTCATTAAGAACACCATCAAACAGATACAGAACACCTTACACCACCTTGTTTAAATTAGATTCATTTTTCTGATTAATTATTAAAAGGAAAGTTTAAAAAATCATAAAATCTTAAGTGCTATTAAAAATTGATTAGGAATGCATTTTTTCATTGACCCAGTTTGTATTTTTTTTTAATTTTTTTTTTGTCAAAGCTAATACATTTGAGTAGCTGCCTCAGACAGAAGTTTGTAATCATTTGGTCATCAGTCAATTAATCACAGCTTCATAAATATTGATCTCAGATTACATTTATTCTTCATTCTTGAAAGATAGTTTTTTATTAATTTAGGCTCACTCACATACATTGTGGTTTACGCTGAAATTATTTTTAAAAGTTCTATTAAAATTTAATTTGAGCAGCCAGCCAACAGTGCAGCCACTGCACATTGTGCCACCTTTCGGCAGGTTTATCACCTCCTCCTCAAAGGTCCTGAGTACCCACAGCTCACACCGTAGGGCTTGCTGACTGCCATCTGTCACCTGTAAAAACCCTCTGTAGCTGGAAGTTGCAGGCCACTGTCCTCCTAGGCAGAAGGAGTAATTAAATAGTGAGTGTGGATTTTTTTGAGAGGAGAAAAGAGGGCACTGGTGTTTCCCATCCCACCCTCAGTGACCATGTCCTGATTCCTGGTCATCCATCACAGCTGGTGGTGCCTTCCTGGTGGCCGTACAGCGCTCTGGCTGCCCTTTGGCCTCTCCCAAGCATCAGACAAGCTGTGTGAGGGTGTGTTTCTCATAGAATCATAGAATAGTTTGTGTTAGAAGGGATCTTTAAAGGTCATCTAGTCCCACCTCCCCTGTAGTGTTGAGGGGCATGTTCAACTAGATCAGTTTGTTCAGAGCCCTGTCCAACCTGACCTTGAATAAAGGTATTTTTGTGGGTACATACATTGATTATCCCTAGCCCTGCTGTAGTCCCTCTTGTGGAGGTCATACGTGAGGTGATGACCCATCCCAGGATGGTGAAGGTACCTGGGAGTACTGTTGAGGGCTACTGTGTCCCTCACACCTGGGAGTAAATCCAATACTTGCTTTTGCAGGGGTTGCATTGGTGAAGAGGAAGTTTAAGGATTTTTAAAGAGAAATGCTGTAAGGAGGGGTGTGGGCTCTTTGGTCCCAAGCACCTGGAGAGGAAACAATTCTTCTCACAGCATGTTCACCACACCTGAAGCAGTACTGAAGCAATGCAAGCAATGTTAATTAACATTCTCGGTCCAGTTGCTGCTAATAATCTCCATCTTGAATCTCCTTTTTTTTGGTGTTTTTAATCATGCTTGCTCTTGTAGTTTAAGAAACACAGATATGGACATGTCAGAGGTAAGAGCACATGACTGAAGAGTGACCTGAAGCATTCACTGAGCAGGATGAATCCTTTTTCACCCCATACTTAGTGTTTTACTTTGAATGCCCTGTTTCATGCTAAGAATGACAAATTTCTCCAGGCCAGGAAGATCTGAATGGCAGACTTGGTACAGCTTCTGCAGTATGTTTGGGTTGTCTGTCTTTCTCTGTCTATTCTCTGGTAAAAAAAAACATGTTAAGTCTCTGTTCCCTAAAATCTCACTTGACTGAGGAGTGATGGGATCATGTAGCAACTGTTATCTTTTACATCCCTGAAAAATCCCTAGCCTCATCTTTAATGTCTGAAATCAAAACTGGCTGCCCATTATTGTCACTCCAAAGCCATCTTTATTCTGGCACAACTCTTCTGAAAGGCTCTGAAATACAGCTTTAATTCACAGGCAACAGAGCGTCCTGGTGTGCTCCTCAGCATCAGTATGGAGTCATGCGAACTCCTGTCAGCGTTCCTTATTTTTGCTGACGTTGGATGTGTGTAATGTGGGGAATGGATAATTTTTGTGACTATCCCTGTATCTAAGATTGAAAACCACAATTTAATTTTCAGAATCCTGTTTCCCAATCAACGCATACTACTCATTTACCACATATTTTGTTGAAATGTAGCATCCTTGTGTACATTTGGCATACCCACTGCACTATTTTTCTTCCTGTAAAAATGAAATCACAGTACAGGAAGTTCTCAGACTCCTTCCTTTAAATCTCAGGTTTATCCAGTGCTTTTCTGCCTTTTCAGAAAAGTCATCCTGTAAGGATCATGTCAGAGACAACACGTGCAGAGGACACCAAATAACCCATTTGTTTTACAAACAGCTGTGATGGTTTAAGATCTTACCACCTCTGTTTGCTACCCATGTTCTCATCTGTTTACTGCAAAGTCAAACTCATTTTTTTGCTTTCACTGTCCATCAGCTGTCAAGGTGCTGGACATAATTTGTTTGGTTTTCATTGTGGCAAATCAAGAAGGGTATTGTCTGCTAGGGGGACAGTCATTTCCAGCAGAGAAGTGCTAGCAAGCGTGTGTAACAGGGGATGTGTTAAGTTACCTCAGTTACATCCTTAAAAAGATGCCCATTATTTTCTGTATGTTGTATAATCAGGAGTAGATTCTGAGTCCAGTTGCGGCTGACATCTTCAAATGGGAGGGATGCTAAGGAGATAGAGTAAATGGATCACCCCCTGAGCATTTCTTTGCAATAGTGCGGCGGTGGGAACCAGCTGTCTGTTTATCCAGCGATCTGACAGATGCTAGTGTGAATGTGAGCAGTGTGTTAAGTTTTGTACCAAGCTCGGTAATCCTGGACGGTCTTTCCTGGCACAAAAGAAGAAAAGGAAAAGCTGCAAAGCAATAGAGAGAGACGGCTGTAACAGTGCCCCAACTCTTCCTGGCTTTTTGCTGCAGACACCTGCAAAATGGCCCAATTGGAGTTTTCCCACTGAAGAATTGTGTCACTAACTCACCGCTCAACAACTTCAGCACTTCTGAGAATGAATCCTGTTGCTGAATATGAGCTACTAGTTTATGGAAATGCATCTTTCTTTTTTTTTTTTATTTTAAATTCAATCTCTCAATTAAAAGAACTCTAAAAGCACAGAGTTCTTTTAATTCAGAATATGTCATCTGTGTACTTTAATGAAATTGTTTCAACTTCATAATAATGTAAAGGAAAAAAAATGTCTTTCCTGCAAGTATATGCAGTACATACTTCCGTCTCTCTAAATTTTGCATTAATCATACTGAGTTGATTTAATAAGTTCAGATGACCTTTGAAAGGCTTCCTAATGGATTTCTTGTTAAAAAAGTAAAAAAAGTATTGTTTTGCTTTTTGTTAATATACATGTTTACCCTTGTCTCAAAATCAGAGACCCCTGGAGTGAAGTGGCAACCATTGTGTACGGCTCCTTGCAGGACCAGGCATTTGCCAGCAAGATATATAAGATATTACGTATCCATATCAGTCCCAGGTCTTTCCTGCTTGACTTCTGAAATCTGTACTCCCGCTTTCTCTGTCTCTTCATTCCAATAACGTTTAGCGGAGATGTTCAGTATTCAAGTAATATTTCTTGTTGTCTGGTACGATAATGTTACTGGATTAAAACAGAAGCACCCCACCCCATTTTTAATAGTTGATGATATCTTGTCAGACACCACTTAAGAGACTTGGAAGTGCTCCTGGGACACTGCAGCTCAGGTAGATGTAGCCTTAGCCTCTGAGGCTGGTTTCAGAAAAAACACATTTAAGAAATAGACTGCTGTACAGGTCTTAAATCGACAAGAGAGTAAGAGAGGGAAGGCTGTAGCATATATCCAGGAACTGCTGGAGTTTTATGAGCTTTGTGTTACTGTTTTTTAAAATCTATCCAGGGGGGTTATGTTAGGAGGTAAACAGAGAAACAGAAAAGCAAAGATAGAAGCAATTGGAGTGAACGGCCAATAAGCAGAGCGGCGGGCCAGTGTGAAAACTGCAGAGAGATTCTGACGATGTCAATATCCATCAATTCCTGCTTGAATGGCGGCTTCTCTTCTTGGCGAGCTCATCTCTGCAGCTTCTCCCCACCTCTTATGGGGGTGAAGGAGAAGGAGACTCTGTGTGAGCCCTGGCAGCCAAGAAAGGGGGCTCTTCCAGTGTGCATGCACTCTTCAGGGAACCCATGAGGAGTCCTTTGAAGGGTGTGCTGGGTACGCAGCTTTCATCTTGCGTGTCTGAAAAATGAGTGAGAATTTTTTGTAGATTCCTCTTTGCCCAGCGAAAAGTTGTAGGTGTCTACATACGGGCAAATCTCACCAGACACATCTGGGAGTCACTGCAGAGAAACAGAGCTTTCTAGGATCTGATGCATCATATCTTCAGATAAACATCTTAAACAGATTTGATGAATCGTATTCTACCGGTGCCCAGGTTTTCTTCAATGCCTATAAAGGGACGCCAGGGTGAGCAGACCAGATCTTGTAGATGTGTTTTAAGACTGATGAGGTGAATCCTGTACTTTGTATTGGGAAGCTGGGATGAAGAAACAGGTGTGTTTCAATTCAATATGGTCGACAAAAAATAACAAGTAACTACAGATCTTGATTTCAGTGACATTTCTGTATTCATATCCCAAATGCAGTGGGTTTTAGATCCAGCTGTTTACCGTCTGGGGGGAGACTAAGCCAGACTTGCTTACAACTCTGCTTTTCCTGACAGCAGCCAGTCTTGCTTGTTGATAAATCTATAAATGAACCATTCTTCCAGATATACTACACTAACTGCTTTCCTTGTGAGTCTCACTAGCTAAAAAATATCCTTTGAAAAGCATTGCACTCTGGCAATAAAATTTGTCTTTTGGCACTTTTTTCCTACATAGTTTATTTACTTTTTTTTTTTCTCAAGTATTTTCTGTTATTCAGAAATAGAGTTTTGGTAACTTTAAATAGGATAATAAAGTCAGTTGATGAATACATATATTTGCTGAGAGCCCTTGTAGGAAAGCTGGACTGCTAGATCATCTGTGCTGAAATATATGGGTAATTCATTCGCTAAGTGCAATTAGGAAAAATCAAGGACTATTTATTTCTGGCCTTGGCTTTGATTTATTTGTTAAAGCTCATTGTAGAAAGTCAAATTAAAAACTTTTATCTTACAACGTGCTCCTGAAAAAAGCCCAAATTTCCCTGGAATGAAGACTGAGAAGGCAGCCTGCAGTGTCTGTGCCCAAGGCCTCTGTGCTCAGAGCTGCGACTGACTTCAGTGGGAATTTTGCCTGAGTACAGAGAGATGAACAGGAGCCGAGAGTAGGAGCAGAGGCCACGTTACAGCTTTACCTGAAAATGAAGCTTATGAGGACTATAAAATGCTGTGGTTTTTTTTATTCCCCCCCCACCCGGTAATAAGCTACAGGTATTTTAGATTCAAATTGGACACCTTTAAACTGGAAGGAGAACTGTACTCACACTGATAACTTAATAGCACATCTAAATGTCTTTTAAAAGACTTCAATTTACCTATTAAGACCAAATAGACTGACTGTTAATTTGACAGAATATCCACGTTCCCTGAACTTAAGGCTATAAAAATTGTTCATCTGCTCAGTCACAGGCCATTTAATTTTGGATGCATCATTGCCAGTTGGTTACAGTAATTAGCATTCTCTGTATTGTAGCAGCTTCCCTGAAGCTATGCTAAGTAGGGTTACACTTCTGTATGGAAACATAAGCAGCCTTGTGCAAATGAGCCTGGCCACCCATCTTAGAGACAGAAGCCCTAGTACAGCTTCTTGGCTCAGGGTGCCCTGTGTGCCCACCTGCAGGTCTTATTTACTGGTTATTAATGACGTGAAGTGTAGGCAGCTGTGAAAGGCACAGCATGGCAGCTTAAAACCTCCGCTCCAAACTATTCTCTCAGCCTTGTCATTTCTTTGACACCTGATTTCCTTCCCCCTGCCTCTTTCTCCTTTTTACTCTCTTTGAATGAAGTTATCAGACAGAAATAAATTCTTTGGATGTAAATTGCGTATATATACATATATATGTATATAAAACTGCAAACTGAGGCACAGTGTTTGCTAATGTGGTTACTTGCCGCTTAAAACAAGGGGGATTTAAAATAAAAATGTTTTGATAAATCCTTCCCTATTATGAACATATGCTGCAGATATTGTGGTTGGGTATATTTTTCCATATCTCCTAATGCCTAAAGTAGTATTTTTATTGTATTTTTAATAGAAACACCAACTGCTGGTACAGAATATGAGAAGTGCTAGAATTGTTCTTTTGTAAAGGCTAGAAGAAACAGCACAATAGCTAAAACCATAAATAAATTAAAGAGAGGCCAAGATTTTTTGCCAGTTGTTCTGCAGACTACGCACATTTTCTTGTTCTGTGTTGAATGTCTGCGCTTCCCTTTCGTTTCCTGGGAAACAAGTGAGGGGTTGTATGCACTGCAAGACGTACACTAAGAATAATTCTTCCCATTTAATCCACTCTGATTTTTACTTCTTAATATACTGGAAGGTAACTAATATTTAATACCATGAAATGTATCTGTGCATGTTTAATGATTCAATTAATCAGAGAGAAACCTTCTTTATAATTAAATATGGATAGGCTATAGTCTTTTCCTCTCATTGACTGATGCTACTGAGAATAAGGGATAAGAATAATTTTATACTACTCTTCTGTGTGCCTTTTATTAGAACTCTGAACTGCTTGGGCGAGTAAAATCAATGATAAAAGTACATTTTTTCATAGAGTTATGCACTCTGCAGTTTTTGTATTCCACAAAAATCTAACCATATGAATTTAGATACCAAACCTGCAAAGACTTACACGTGTATTTAAGCACAAGAGAAGTTCAACTGATGCTAACGTGATTACTCACATTAAGTTTAAAGCCTGTGCTTGAGCCTTTGTAGGACTGGCTTTTTCAATTTCTGAAAGAGGTTCCATGTGAGCTTGGAAGAGATCATATATGCCTGCTCTGTAAGTCCCGATTTGTTTGTGATTTGCAGCCATTTCTTTATAAGTAGCAATTTTATTAATCTGGTCATGGACCTCTCTTGACTTGGTTACTTAGGGAAATGTTACAAACCCCCATGACAATTTATTTTTCTACAGCTCCATACAAAATTCTATAAGTGTAGCCTACGAAAAAGACAACTGTCTTCAGTACAGTATGCAGATGGGGTGCATATATTGGCAAGTTAATAAAATAAAGTAATGATGTACATGCAGGCAGATTTAAATATGGAAATGGAGATTTCCTGCTTCTTGACTTCGTATAAATTGTTGAATATATTTGTTTAATGATTTATATAGAGCCTCCAGCCATAGCAACTAGATGCTGTTTACAAAAGTTAAAACATAAATTATATGCACAGCCTACAATGGGCTTCATTAAATGACCACTTCTGCTGCCAAGGATACCCTATGTTAATAGTCATGTTGTGAGACCATACCTATCTGTCGAAATGCCTTTCCACATTTGCTTACCTGTCTACCAGCGGGTACAGGTACCATGGTATGCCTTTGTACACACAATACTGTTGCATTGTAAATGATGTGTTACTTCTAATTTAAATATTTTAATATGACCGTGCTTTTAAGTTTGTGTGCACACAGCTGAATATACCTAAGTATGTGGAAATGAATGCTTGTTGTTGGCTGTGTTTCCACAGGAAACATGGGTCTTTTATATATTAAATCCATATGGGCTGGGGAGCTGAGATAGCAATCCCAAGTTTGATTGACGGACCTTTCCACTGAAGGCACAAAAAACTTGTCTTTTCAAGTTTTTTATTGCTCACATTTCATAGAGTCATGTTTTTCCACATACGTACCTACCTTTTTAATGAGAGGATATTTTTCATTGTCATTGTAACGGGGAAAGAGTTTGCAAAAAAATCAAATGCCAAAATTTGCCCTTGTAAATAGGTTAAACGTACAATGGGTAATATGGGTCCAGGAGATGCCTAGTCTGAAGAATAAAGATGTGATTATACTATTTCTATAGCACTTCAGTCAAGATAGGGCCATTACTTTGTTTTTAGGATGACCTTAAGCCAGAAAAATAAGTTTTTTGCTCAGTTAGGGCTCAGGTGTCTGGCGCAGAGCTCAGGTATATTATTTGAAACATTGCTGTTGAGACCTTAGAAACTGTAGACAAAAACCTGAAATCCATAGGGTATCACTGAGACTAGGTTTTCTTTCTTAGGGGCAGTAGCGTGCTGCATTCAGGTGTTAAGAAGGTAAAAAGCGTAAAAAGTGCTGTTTTACTGTTTTGCTTCAGTAAAAAGCAAAACAATAACCTTCTCTGGATAAATGATCCAGTCAGGGTGTAAGTAGGAACTGATGCCGTTCATGTAGGCTGTCTATCATGTTTAGAACACTTTAGTGCCTCAGTATATCTATTTTAGAGATCAGTGCTGAAGTTTTAAAGCATGCCTTCATTGCTGATGTTCCATTTTTTTTAACTGGAGTGAACAACTGAAATAATGTTGTGTCATTAGAGAGTGAAAGGCTGTTGATGGTGAGGACATTCTGTGACATCTGGCACAGGTGAGGAAGCCAACAACTACATCTCTCCTGAAGGAAGTTCTTCTGTCAGCCCTTATCTATACGAACTGCAGGATGATATGGTGGGGAGTTTTATCAACATGTGTTTAGTGTAGGTGTAGAGGCAGCAGGAGGCAAAACCTCAAATAAGCTCTGCAGGTCACCTGCAGATGAATGGCAATGACAGGTTCGGACCATGCCAAGCAGTCACACATTAAGAAAGAGTTTAAGTCAAGGTATTTTAAGGGAACTCACTATTTTAGAGAGTTGTAAGCAATGTTATTTGCAGTATGTCTGAAACTTCTGTGTGAAACCACCCTGGGTAGCTCTTCTTCTGTGAATTATAGCATTACATGATTTTAAAGTATGTTACCTCATCACACTACAGGGTGAGAAACATGTGAAATATTCCATTGGAAAGCCAAGATTCTCCTCCTCTTAAAATGCCTGTTTCTAGCATGAGCAGGTTGGGAAACAATGCTTAAAGCCCCAACATTTTTATGTCCAAAAATGTTATCACTTTAAGATGAATTTTGCCCACTTGACTCATGGAGATTTGTGACTGGGGGTAGAACTCCACTTCCGGTGAGAACAAATTTTTCTAAAGGCAAATTTAACATGACTGACTATTGCCTGCTTGGAATGTTACACTTAGTCATATGGATATTGGTTGCAAACAGGAGACAACCCTGTTGTCTAAACCCATAATTTTCACATGATTGTGCAAGTTAATATTGTTGTATATGTGACATAGGGTATACAAGTATCTCTTGTTCATAAGTATGAAAAGAAGTGTGAAGAATAATCAAGCTGATTTCTTGCTGGGTCCCAGTCTCAGGATGCCTTATGACTGAGATTTTCTGAAAAAAATGGAGTTGAGGGTAATTGGGTACAGCCAAGAGATGATAAAAAATAGAGATCTAACATCAGAAAACACTGAGTATGAGATCTCTTGGGCTGTGGAAGAGTCCCTGAAAGAAGCCAAACTACTAAAGTTCCACTTTAATCTAGACTGGGCAAAGCACTAAAAACGTCCAGTAAGGAAAGATACTGAGTTGTCAGGGAGATGGGAGAGATGATCCAACACACCTCACCTACCTCTTCTTTCAATAAGTCTGTATACTCAGTATAAGGTATTTTTTATATGCAAATGCAGCAGGTGGCATAGACTATATTGAATAAATAATGCTGTCATGTTGTGGGATTTTTGTTGTTACTGTTGTTGTATCTGGGATCTTAAAATGCTTTACGCTGAGCTAATGTGTAATCACTGATATATAACCGTCCTTGTATCACAACTGCTGGCATCACTCTCATAGCAACACTTACAATTTTTATTAATTTCTCTACTTAGATTTGTTGCATTTATCGATTATTCCTGACACTGAAGAATAGAAAAGCAAATGCATGTAACACAAATCCATTAGAAAAGTAGGTTTTGGGTTTTTTTTAAGCCCAAACAAGTCTTTAAGGAAAGCAGATACTCCATGGTCCCTTCTATTCAATAAAGAATATGGACATATGGATACCATATGAAAAAATAACCACAGGAATTTCCATTGGCTATTATAGTGCATACATTCCTGCTCAACATTGACAGCCGCATCGCTGCTTCCCTGCTTACAAATATCTGTCCCAGGAAAAACCTGAAAAACCTGATGCTTCTTCTCAGGCCAGTAGAGAGGATGACTGGTTGTTCAAGAAGAATGAGAGGATGGATAAGGAGAGAAGGAAGAGAAACTTCCTTTCGGAGCGAAAAGCGTGGAGGTGTATGAGGGATATGACATGACCCTTGACTTCTTAGATGACAGTAACTGTTTCACGTAGGACCTGGCACTCCCTCATCATTTGTTCACCTCCGTGTACATAGGAACGTTCATCCCCTGATCATGCAGACTAGGGGGTGGTTTGGATCCAACCGCATCCTGCCCAGGCAGCAGTCTGGGTTTCTTTATATTCAACTCAAAGTAATAACAGCAGCATAAAAAAGTATGAGGCTGCTGCATGCAGTGGCCTAGTGCTCCCAGTGTGTATTTGAGATATGGCCAGAACATGTCCCTGGACCTTAATAATGGGCAATGCTATTATTGATACTGATTTCTTGCTGTAAATTCTGGCTTAAGCAGTGTAAGGCAAACAACATGAGCATGCTTTTTTCTGTGACACCAACTCCCTTATGCTACTTGCTGTCTTTGCACGCTGCTTCGTAAGGGGTTCTAAAGCATGGAAATTGAAACTGAAAACCACACAGCACTTACACTTTCTCGTGTAGTTCATGAATCCCAGTGGCTCTCTTTCAGATCTGGCATTATCCCAGTAGCGGAACTTCACATATATTTTGAACTTGATGCTTCAGCCATTAAGTCTAGGCTTTGAATTTTGGACTTCTGGATTAACAAGCCTTGTATCACAGATTTTTAATTCTGCCTAGGTTGTCTCATGGTTGCTCAAGTCTCTTTTTGTATGAGACTGTAGCTATGGTTCCCTAACCTTTGCTTCACCATAGAAGCACTCTTCCGTACACCAAGAGAACAGCCCTGGTTTGAATTCATGGCTTCTGTAAACTCCGGTGTTTGGATCAGCCTTCTGTGCACTAGAATTTTTTTTAAAATGACTTGCCTAGGAGCAGCCACTGTTTTAGTTGTATCTCTCAGACAAGGAAATAAATTGCCCCCCATCTTCTCCCTTCCGAATCTGAGATTATTCTTATTTTTGAATTATGGTTGTATGAGTTGCATTCTTCCGTTTCCTGTTTGGAGAGACTTATATTGTTATTTCTGTGCAATGTTTTGGCCCTCCAGTGGATGACGTTTCCATTGCTACCTTCTCCCCTCCCTTCGGGTCTACAGAAGTAAATGAGACTTGCCCCCAAGAGCTTTCTGAGACAGAGGTAATCTAGTGTATTTTGAAGTGAGGTTCTTGTATTTGATGGAAGGCTTTAGTTATGACAGCAGAAGAGATAGTGAATAAACATGCTTTTAGGTTTGTAAGTGGATGTCAACAAAAGCAACTAAGAAGCAAAATGACCTGCCCTGGCACTGTCCCTTTCACTTCCAGTGGGAGTCAGAGAATGGGAAAGGGGAGAGTCTGGGTAGCAGAAAAGAGGGCTGAGCCTCTGTAAAGACTTGCATCTGTGTTAACATCTTGCCAAGGACAACTGATGCCTGTACATTAATCTGAATTATCACAGTCAGTTTTCCTTTTGTAACCAGCTCAGTCACAACATCATGATCTCTTTCTTGAACAGGAGCAGAGTTGAGCCCAGTGTGGTGACTGCACTAGGAAACCCGGAGAAGGAGAGAATAAAAATAACTGATACTAGGCAATTCAGAAACAGAAAAGACTCCAAGACCTGACAAAACTTTCTTTTCATCTAGTTATTAACATCATAATCCTGCTTTCCTTTGATACTCCAAGTTCTCCTCTTATTTCCAAACAAAATTCTCTGCATCTTTTGAGTGTTTCTGTTATGTCAGTTTTTCGTAGCAATTTATACTTACTTTCCTCTTTGTGGAGGCACTTTTAAGGTCCTATCAGTTTAATAGCCTTATTTTTAAGTCCCTTTATTAATTTTAAAAGCCCATCCTATTGCTTATCATGCTTCATAACACTCTTAGAAACATCTGATTTGACTATCTGTAGACATTTTTCCTCGTGGCATTATAAGTGATACTACTTACTTCCAAAACTCTTGTTCATGCCCAGAAGTAAACTTGTTGAGACTGAATAAAAACTCATTAAAATCCAATTATTCTGTTGTGTTTTAGATCAAACTTTCAGTGAACTGTAGCCTGTCAGTTTTTACTCTTCCCTCCCTCTCTCTTTAATTCATATCCTTGACAGAAGTGCAACATACCAGGACAAGGGTCCACCCAGTTTATGCTGCATTCAGTATTTCAGATGTTGCTTGACAATATTCTTATATAAGACCTTCTCTTTTTCATTTATTTGAAAATCTCTGGTATCATAGGGAAGTATTTTGTTTTCCTTTTGCAGTCAGGTTCTCAGTGGTTTCTCCGTAGCAACTCACAAATCCTATTTTTCTAGTCATGTCTCTGAATGGTGTGTTGCATTCAGCAAATATTCCCTTGATGGGCTAGCAGTTCCCAGTCTCTGGGATAGTGTCATAACAGAGATTTGGAGGCTTTTCAGAATCATCCAAAGGTTTGTGAGACGTCAGGAGAATATTTGACAGTGCAGAGACTGAAGACATTCATTATATTTTGGTTTTTTGTTTTTTTTTTTTTTAAATCTGCCAAGCACTCAGTGATTGGTCCTGATCTCTCTCCAAAATAACATAGGGAGCAAAGCTTTTCTCTTTCCAGGATGAAAACGTAGTTGTCTGCTGCTTCCTTTCTAAGGAAAGGTAGGAAGCCAGCTATCCCAAGAGTAGCAACCAGATTTGTTGGACAATTACGATGCATGGCTTGACTTAAGCGCCAAAGGCCTATTGCATGAGAAATGTAACAGATCCCCAATTCTTTCTCACTCAGTGGAGGGTAGAAATACTTACTCCCACTTTTAGAAATGCTTGTTTGCATTTTGTCTTTCTGTTTGGGTGAATGCTCTGATCTTTTCTTAAGTGGACACTCACCATAAACTTCTCCAGTGTCGGGTCCGTGGCAGCTGCTGTGGCATACTCAATCCCATGTCCGTGGGAGGCATGAGCCGTAGGTTCCCTTCATCGCAGGGCTGTTGGGTAACTCTTGGCTTCAGACATACCTGTTTTGCTTTGCTTTTGCTTTCGTCAGTGTCCTGAGGTATTGTGTGAGCTCCCGACCTTCCTCCTGCAGGGGTGAGCCAGCCTCTCATCAGCATCTGCAGTTGGAACTGTTTGGGTTGGTTGCAAACATTTTCTGCTGACATGAACCAGGGGAGTTTGGAAAGCCCAAAAAAGTACTCGCAAACTGAGCACATTGCACAGGTGGTTGGGATTTTGCAGAGATCTGGAGCTGGATTTTTAAAGGCACTTGGCACATCTCATGCCTAGAGGGATTTTCCAAACCAACTTGAAGCAGCAGAAACAGGCTATTTGTTTTACCTATCTTAGTCTGTCTAATCAGCTAGATGACTAGACTGTCTCTGCAGAGAGCCAAGAACTTCCAGATTTCATCCCAAAATTGGTCCCTAAGGGAAATGGGTTAGACCAGTCTATCTCATCTCACTGAGTAAAGAAAGTAAGAGAAGATTATTTAGCAAAACCCCTACCTGTGTACCATCAAGACAAAACCATGGAATTATGTAATTGTGTAATTTGGAGATTATGGAAGTACTACAGTTGTTAAAATACATTTTTTGCTAGACAGGTTGTTTTTTTGTTTCTAATGACCCTGGCCTCCTTTCCTACTCACATTGATTATCAACCAAAAAGCCATGCCTAGTATCTCTGAGTAGATCAAGTTGAAGGAAAATGCAAATTCAGGTAAGTACAAATTATATGTTCTTTCTGGCTCGGATTCATAAAATAGTTTCAGGCATAAACCAACCACATTTTTTTAAGCTAGCGTATAATCCTGTTACATTTTGTGAAAAATCATTTTGTTTCTTTTTTTTTTATGTCACAATGACATTTCATATCAAACATTTATTTTTAAGTGGTTGAACTGGCAAATAAAGTATAAATGTTTCACAGAGATCTGTAACCCAGTTATAGACTACTTTTTGGAACTACTTACAGTAGCTTTGCAGGGTGGTAACTATTTTTATGCATTTATGGTGGTCTCACTAACCTGAAAAGATTCCATTACATTTATTTCAAATACAAGAAAAATGTGTTCGTGTTGCATCTATACTGGTAAATAGCACTGGAGATCTTTCTGCCCCTGGTTTTGGCTGCTGCTGAGTAATACTTTCCCAAACTGCTCATGGGGAGGATCTGGGAGTTTATGAAGGCCGCTGCTGATTCCCAGCGTGCAGCTTGGATAAGGCCACCCTGTTGCAGAGAGTTGTAGGGTTTGAGTTTAATTGCTCTCACCTGGGCTGTGCGGTGCAGGTTGACCACCGAGCCAGGCAGCGCACTGGGGAATCTTTGATTTACTGACGGAGCTGTGTTAACAAGCAGTAAGAAGTAACACAAGTAAGAAAACAGAGAAAGCATACCACCCCAAACTTATATTTATTCTTGTAAGAACATAGATGAATCTGGTAGCAAGGTTATATGCCTAACATCATGACAGTAACCGGGCTTCCTAACCATTCCATGGCAAGAAATGGGATTTATTTGTTCATTTTGACTGGGATGTCCTATTACACATGATGAAATGCAGAGAGACAGTTTAGATACCTGTATCCAAAGCTGCACTACATGAAAACTTCTCCTAAGGGTTAGTGCCTTGGACTCTGAAAGCCCCTTCTTTCTCGAGAGTCATATTCCTCAGTTCCAGTAGTTTTGTGAGGGGACTTTGTTCAAGTCTGTCTGAATAGGCTTTGGCTGTGATTCCTTCCTTCTCTTACATCCACGTGGAATATTCTCTATGCTGTTTAATCTTGGCCCAGTAGTTTCAATATATATTTTATTTTGTTTTCATTTTCTCCTCATTTTAAATTCTCCAGCGTCTTCAATTAAGCTCCACTTGGCTGGCAGACTTAAAGAATGATCTCATTCCTGTGCCAGACAGACAGGGTCTCTCCCAAGTCCACCCAGTGTAAGTAATGACTTCCACTTTCAGACAACAAATCGAACTCTTTAACTTGCTACTGTACATATCCTTCAAGAGCAATTATTGAGCTAAACATGTTCTTGTTCCTTCAAGGTGCCTTGAAGAAAGGAGGCAAAGGAGGTGAAAACTGATTTTAGAGAAGAAAAAAAATACGTATTTATGTACACACACATAGGTAGGTGAAAATTCTAAATTAACAGGCTTGTTTTTATTAATTGCATAAAGAAAAACTCTGTGTGGGTTAGCAGGGAGGAGGAAGGGAGGAGGAAGACGGTGACTGCGTTGAAACTTCCCTGGCTGGGAGCAGCACCTGTCTCTGGGTGTCTCCCATCCCTGTGTCCTCAGAGCCTGAAGAAGCTCTTCTGAGCTGTTAACTTCCCACAGCCATTTTCACTCCGCTTGTGTACAGGTTTATGGTTACACAAATCTGCTCTATTCAAAAGGCATTAGATAAAGAAATGTATGACACACTGATGGATGCTGTATTCTGAACTCATTCAGACAAGAGGGTTAAGGCTGTTGGTTTGGGTTCTGGTTTAGTACCAAAGGTTTTCCACCTTGAATACAGCTGTAAAATCCATGGGGTTGTCATGAGATGAAATAGGTGATGCATTTAAGTGGGAATATGTCTTCCAGCAGCAAAGGAAAATAAAAATAAATCATGTTTTAGTGTTAATTAAGGTTAAAATGGTAAATAACCCTTTATCCTGCTTTGACTACGCTGTTTTGGAAAAACAGCCTCTGACCCATGACTGGTACACACACATTTTTTCTTTCTTTAAAGAAGACCACCTTTTATTCTAGTGGGAGGTTGTCCCTGCCCATGGCAGGGGCATTGGAACTAGATGATCTTTAAGGTCCCTTCCAACCCAAACCCTTCTATGATTCTATGTTTTTTTTGAGAATCTATGAAAACATGGGACTTGTTTTGAGCTCTGTGATGCTGGTGTTCCTCTTACATCTGCTCGAATGAAACCAGAAGAAAGACCTTGGGTTCTTGGGTTCAAATCGAGTTTGAAACTGAAGAGAAAAAACATATATTTGGTCTTTGATCTTATACATGTGTCTTCCAACCACCTTTTCCATTTCTGCATTATTTGATTGAGCGTCATGCTTTTTTTTGTTGGGAAGTTCACTGAGCCGATTGTATGGATTTCACAGTGATGGGTGTTTACTTCCCAGTTAGTCCCACTGAGCCAGCAAGACTATTTGCCTGAAAGCCCCCATCGCCATGAAAAAAAGCCCCAACCACCCAACACAAAACAATGAGGATCACAATCTGTCCCTTTGCAATTAGCACAACACTGTCAGGGTTTCGCTTTCCTGCTTAAATCCTGTAATGAGCAGCCATCGGAAGAGGAGGTAAATAAAGCTGTCATGCATATTGACAGTAATATAATAACACTGCTCATTTTTTCCCCCCAAAGTTGGAATTGCAGAATTAGCGTGGCACATGATGTTCTCCCCTCTCCAGCAAAACATGTACCAGCTGCAGTCTTTTAAAGTCTCCTATCATTTTGTTAGCACAATGACTGCCTACGTGAGCAAAAAAACATGGAAACTGCATCCTACCACAGTTGACAAGATTTTTTATTTTCATGATTACTTCTCTGCCTTTTTTTATTTTGCCTGCAGGCAAAGGTTGGCATACATGTCAAGAGAACATACTCCAGCTGGGGCCTGCAGTATAGAGAATTGTATACTCCAGAGGGCTCATGGGACCTTAGGCAGATTATTATGGTAATATTGGAGACTGCTGTCCTTTCCCTCCCACAGCTGGGCCGCCTCTCTCATTGTAAGTATTGAAGCAATATGTTTTGCAAATTATACATTGGGAACAACAGGGACCTGGGAAAGTGAGGGAGAAGGAGAAACATGGCAAAATGTTGCCTTTAATATGATATTTTTCTTGTTCGTCAAGCAAAAATAAATTAAAGCTTTAATTTTTTTTAATTAAATGAGGATCATATATTGGGAAAAAACAGCTATAATAGTAAAAAACTTAATATTGATTTTATTGAGTGAGAGTTTTAAGAAAATATGGTTTATTATAGGGAAATTTCACACAGTAACCTGATGCAAGACAACCAGAGCAAGATTACATAATAGCTTTTATTACAGATTTCAAAAATCCTTTTGAGTCCAATGAAGCTGGATTAACAAAAACTGCACAAAAAAATATCATTTTAATTAGTGCTAATGTGATCTCGTCATGGTCCAGCTGTTTCACACAGGATGAAAATCTGTGTTGCTTTATTAGCAATTCACCCTCCAAAATAATGTCACTTCTGATTTTTAACATTTCTTATTGATGTATATTTTAATAAAATAGCCAAATGATTTGGTGAGTACTGTTGTAAGGAAACCAAGAGGTTTTTTGCTTGCTTGTTTTTAAATAAAGAGAGAGCAAATATGGCTTATAAGCATTACTGGTATAGAAAGAAATATTTAATTTTTTGACCTTTTTCAGAAACATTAGCATAACAGTCAGATTAGGATTTGTATGGTGTTGTTCTAAAGGTGATTTTATATTTATAAAGCTAAGAAGGAAAGTAAATATTACTAACTTGGTAACAAGTTGAAATGATGGCATGCATGGGCCAGATACTTCTCCTTAAAGACTTGGTTTTATCTGCTTTTAAGGAAATGTGGGCTTCAAATCACAGTCTTTAACCAATATTCTACTATTCTGTTAGCCAACAGTCATTTTAAATTTAGATCTCCATTCATTTTTGACAGGACTATTTCACAACTCAATTCCATTTGGAGCTAAACTTCAATTTTAATCTAAATTAATTTCAAGTTACTGAAACTTACTGCTTCATTTATACATGAAACTGTGGTATACTGCCTTAGACACCTGCCTGAATTCTACATTAAAAATAAGCAAATGTAGAAAATCTCAGTGCTCACAACTCAATTTTCTTCTCCATTATTTTTATATGCTTTAATACAGTGGAGACCCCTTGCATGTACCATTGTAGAAAAAGACATTTATTTTTAATAACTTTATTCCTTTTCCCTATGTTACTTAAAAGACTTCATTATGCACTATCAGTGCTGTGCTAATATATTTATCAGCTCTCTAATTTAGCTTAGACTTTGCTACTGTATTCCAGGATGATGACCAGTGCTCGTGCTTTTTCTTAAACATTGTGTGGTTTCTTTTCCATTTCTTAGATAGTGATTTTATAATAAACACTTAGTACAGGGAAGCAGTTTGCAATCCAGTGGCAACTGTCGTAAATTAAAGTGGGATTAATCTATACCATATGGTGGATTTTTAACTATCATTTTCAATTGTAATAATAGAAGAAGTTACTAAAGAAAACAACACAAGAACTATATTTATTGCACTTGTAGAGTCTTAAAAAGACCCTGATGATACCATGATGGTGTTTCTCTCCATCTCTCCTCAGTGGCCTAAAACAGCGCTAGAGAAGCCACCCTTTGCAAAGAGGAAAGAGCCCTCAAATAACAATGGGTC
The DNA here is from genome assembly GCA_013398915.1 of Dromas ardeola. Classification (NCBI taxonomy): domain Eukaryota; kingdom Metazoa; phylum Chordata; class Aves; order Charadriiformes; family Dromadidae; genus Dromas; species Dromas ardeola. The sequence continues at coordinate 158,828 of VYZM01007285.1, read as the reverse complement.
GGTTCCGTGTGTCTCTGTGAAGCCAGACATTTGCTGCTCCTGAGCTGACGCGAAGACTTGTATTTCACAGCATTTCATGCAAGGTTGCATGCAGTAGAATAAGGTGAAAAGGAGTAGAGGGAGTTGTTTTGTGAGATATGCTATGATGTATTTTCTCTTTGGTTCTCCTGAAAGTCAGAGGACTCCCAGTCCTGAGCTACCTTCCTCCTTTCCTTCCTCTTCCTTCTCTGAATTCCTCCTTCCAGGCACCACATATTGGCTGTCGTCTTTCTGAATTACGATAATGCGTCGTTTGAGGTAGATTGCCCCTTTACGTTGCAGCATTCTCTATTTCCATCTTTGTCCTGGTGTCAGGTAGTTTTGCCCCATATTCTTGAGGTTCCTTAGTTGTTTTCAACAACTGTTCTTGCTTTCAGCATTGCTAATGACAGAGTGCATTTTGCAAGCCAACATGCACAGTTTGTCTAATACTTACCTTCCTAACACAGAACTTTTTCTGCATTTGTCACATGTGGGTGAAGTGTGACATTTAGAAAGACCATCCAATCTATCCAGCTTGTTCCTATTTTGTCTACAATGAAAAATCCCAGTGGAATGAAGAACAGTTGAAGAAATTCTGCATTTCTCCCTTGGGGCTAGCGTCTAAAGCTAAATCTACACTGCTTGCTGAATCTGCCTTAGGGAATGATCCTTAGCCCATGGGAAAAGTGGCGCACACTTACTTGTCCATATTTTTCAGTGTAGCGGGACAGTGCAGGGTTGAGGGAGTCAACTTTGGATCGGTCTGCTCTGCACTGTCTTTTGGCAGTGGTGCCCACAGTGAACTAGCCCCCATACTCTGCTTGATTTCTGTTCTGAAGGATATTAGATGGTTTGTTCCTAAAGAGGTCCCAGAAGCAAAGTAGCATTTTTGCAGTGTGGGTGCTCAGAGGCCTCAGGATGCTGGAGTGAATGGGGGAGGTCAGTTATCTGGCTGTGTAGGTGTGCTGTAACGCTCCAGCGTTTTCTCCTGTGAAATTGTGACAGCAAAAGAGAGACTAGCAGGAGGAATCTTCCAAGCAGTGGTACTATTTGTGAGTCCCCACACCAGCTACACTGCCTTGATATGAAATGTATCAACGGGTGACACTGTTAAATATCGTCTGTCAGGTTTCTTTTCTTAGCAGGTGAGAAGCTCCTGGGATGTGTTGGGTCTTGCCAGCTTGTGGCCCTGGAAACTTTCTGTTTACAAGCAGCCTTATCAAAGTAAGATGAGGCTGATAAGTAAGATAAGTAAGATACCCATGCACTAACAGAATGTATTTATGCTGATAAAATTCTTGAGGCACAGTTTTTCCCAAAACTGGACTTTGGTATTGTATTGATATTTTTGAGGGAGAGCTTGCTTCCATCCTGCTATAGCATGACATATCACAGGGGGTCCATGTCCATGTTTGTAATATATGGGTTAAAGCATGAGTTTTTTCTATCTTTCCTCACCTGGAAAATTTATTGGAAAGGCCCTGTAGACTTTGCCCTATTGGCAGACAGCTATCACTAGAAGGGACTTTGAATATTCATGTGGGTCTGCTCTCAAAGATCTTAATGGGGCAGAGTGGGCATGATTCAGGTTCAGATGGTGAATAAGTACATCTTGATTCCTTTTTCCTAAATATACTGTTTACAGACATTTAAAAAGCCCTGGGCAACCCAGCTGTTCTGCCTGGCCTCCCACCACTAATTCTAGAAGGGTTCAGGTTTCCCACAGGTCTCAAGTCAGATCTGCCAATGACATCCAGGTATCTCAGCACTATCTCAAATGGCACTAAATGCCTATGTCACGGCACTAATTGAGACCCTGCCTTTAGGGATGGGATTCATCTTCAAAGTGGACTCCTAAATGTGAGTGTCTGGAGTTGTATGCCTAGCTGTGAGGCAGATGTTAAGCCAATTTTAGCCAACGGAGGCTGCTTGGTTAATACAGTCAGTGAAGCCTGCAGAGACACATAGCTCACCCTAACCTACATTTAGTCAGCTAATAGCTCTCTAGGTTCCACTGGGATGGATTTGGGTGGACTACGACGACTGCTTAGGCACCTAGGGTGGGATACAGTGGCCATCTGAGATATCTTAGAGTATCCCACTGGCCTAAATAAGGGAACTGAGATCTCAGAAGTCTGGTGTCATATCTGGTCAGTCCTGTGCTGATGTCTCAAATGGCCCTATGTACTTATGCTGGAGCAATTAACTCCTGCCCTTGAGAGATACCCTTACAGGTATCTTTATTTAGTCTGGAGCTGATACCAACCCTCTTGACTTTACCTCTGGTCATTTTTTTGGTGTTCTTCCTGATATCTGGAGCTTTTGTGCTTGTGGCTTTTACACCATGCTAGCTACAGTCTTTCGTGTATCTTCTCTTACAGCTCCAGCAGATTCAGTGCTTGTTTTTTCGTACTCTTCTTACAAAGCTATGGTAACAGACCATTTAGCTGTTAACAACTGAAAACAAGGAATCTGAAATCCTTCATGTTACCAACAGTAGCCACCTGTGACTTTCATCTATTTTGGAGGAAAGTTTCAGTATCTTTCCTTTCTCTTGAAGAGCAAATCTATCAGATTAATAGGTGGAAAGGTATACAGAAGAAAATTGTTCTTTGATCTTGTTTTTCACCCTTTTGTGATGATTGGTTTTCAGCTTTCCTAGTGAAAGAGTGAAAGCCACCATTTTGTGAATCTGTCCTTTCAAAAACACACCCTTAAGCACACTTAAAATGGATTTTTCCCCTTCATGATATGGGTGATAGACAACAATTGTACACAAGCAATGCATGGCCTGTAAGAAGAAAGCGTTTTTGAGTAAATTACCAAATGATTATTAGGCACACTTGTTAGATGTAATACAAAGGACTTTGATATTGTCAAGGGTTACACTAAAAAGGCAAGAAGGAAATAATTACTTTAAGGATGATATTAAACTGCATTGGGAAGTGAAGAATATTCTGCACATTTTAGCAGACCCAATGATTTAAACGTATTGAGATATTAATTGGTGTGTAACTCTTCCCTTTGTCAAATATAACCAATATAAAATGAGAAATCCCTCTGCATAATACCAGTCCTGATTTGTATTTCCATCCAGGTTTTTAATGTTGAAATACTGACTCTCTTGAGGTGAACAGGATCTTTCTTTCATGTATTTGGCTCAGAGAGAAAGCTCGGTGAATCCTCTGCTGAAGTTCACTAGGCAGCGAAGGATACACATCCCTTTCATGCTAGTGGTGTCCAATGCACGTTCAGTATTTGTTGCAACCACCTTCTCCCTTGAATCTCTTTGTCTTTAGAGGCAACCAGGCCCTGGCCAGCCTGGTATGATGGGGAAGACTCATCATAATACACTGTAGTTTGCCTACATAGTCATGGGTGAGTGTTACAACAGATGTGTCAGAGATTGTCCTAAAAATGAGTGATATAAATGTCAAGAAGTTTCATTGTTGCTGTCACATGTTTGAGCTCCAGTCTTCTTGCATACATGAACACAGAGAAGTCTTCCTTCCTGTAGTCTTTCTTTACAAGGGAAGGATGGTTTATGTTCCAATTCTTTGCTTTTATTCTATGGCTTTAAATAACATGCTGCTATTAGTTTTGTAGTGTACATTTTTCCTTACATTGTCCAGTTTTTGGTGGGGTATACATTTTTTTTTTTTTTTTTTACTGTGGTAATTTTATCCTTGTACAGCTGAAGTACCATGGAACAACTCTGTGCCTCCAGCCTTTTAATCTCTTATGAAATTAGAGGTATCTAACTTATTAGCATGTGAGAAGCTGGAGGTACACAAAAGCTTTGACAACAGATGTTGAAATGTCGTCATCATCAAAATTTGAAGGGACACTGTATCTAAATTCTGTGAGCTGTTATGTATTGCATTCATCAGTTCATTAAGGCGGCACAGGAGCCCATGTATAATGGACAGTTATGGCAGAACAATTTCTTCTGGAACAGGATTATCTTTCCTGTTCACATTAGCTTTGTGGTAAATTTATTTTTATTTCCATTTCCAAATTCTCTTCCACTCAAACAAAGGTAATGATATCTTGAAAGCTGCTCTCCCATAGATAGTTTTCATTAGGAGGTTAGTAAGCACTTCAGTAAGAAATTTTTCCCATTGTCAGGGGGACTTTTCCTCTGAAATTTGCTTCTTTAGTTCCCAAATTTTGTGAAGGTCTCTCTAAGAAAATTTTGGTCACTTTCTTTTGATACGATCCACAGCCTTACTCGTTTAGAATAATGTTATTAGATTGAGAATGCTCTTTTTTGTATTTAAAGGCAAGTTATTGGGATAATATAAGGTGTGTTATGCAGTTAAATTTATTAGTACTATTTCTTTTATATTTATAGATATTGTGATGAGGTTTCCAGGTCTTATTCAGAGTTTTAAGAAATACTAATTTAGAAAAAAACCCCAACCAAACAGCAACTCAAACCCGTGTCATGGGTGTTGCCTTCTGGTAGGATATGGCTACGCAATTCTTGCCTTCCAGTCCCCAGTGAAGGGGTTGGTAATTTTTCTTCTTGTTTATGCTGGTTTATTTGATAAATTATGTTTAAAATGTAGATCTGGGAGCTGTTGTTACCTTTCTGCATTTTGAAAGTGGATACTAGTAGCCTATCTTTTTCAACCAATAGCCTACATTAAGGATTTCATCAACAAATATGAATACACACTAAATTAAATAAGAAAATGCTACTGTTGGTAATTTGCTTAAGTTTGTTGTATGTAGATTGGAACCTCCACTGGAATACGTATGAGGGATTTTCAGTATGGTAAAAAGGCTGGAAACTGCTGCTTTAGAAAACCACATTGTCTAGAAATTAATCTTTAAATTAAAGACAGGCCCATCTGTGTGCGCCGCCGAATTGGAACTGGGAGATATAACTCAAGGGTAGGCCTCATGATAGTCCTTCTCCAAAGTGTACATTTCGCTTGTTTCCACATTGTGAAAACAATATTTTGAACATTAAGGGAAAAAAGTGCTTTGTTCCATTGAAAGCTGAAAACTGTATGAGGTACTAAATAAAATGGAAGTCAAAATACTGCGTCTGGAGATTTTAGTAACTTTAACATTCCAACTGCCTTATTTTAAATAATATTTGGGATAAAATATATGCTGATTCTAATATACTTATCCATAGGAAAATACTTCAAATTGCATTAGTAGATAAATGAGTGAATAGTCACTTACTATAAATCTTATATTCCTGGACAAAGTAAATGTAAATTTCCAAAGACATTTCATCTCAGTCACCTTGAATATCTATGTTAGTAAGAAATGAGTATCCTTTGAAGGTGCCTGTATTTCTCCACTGACAACAGCCTGGGAAATGCCTGTTTTAGGTGAGATTAATTCTAGTCTCTTGCTACGGGCTCAAGTTGGTCATCCATAGATAGGTGCCTAACACCATCTTAAATGCCCTGAAGTATCTCAAACACGTACATGGGGCTGGCAGATATGACACAAGAGCTATGGAAGACCAGTGACCTTCTGTAGCAGTAGCAGTAGAAGTGCAGGTAGGATTCCCTAGGGCATCTCAAATGGCTTTAGGTGCCTACAGAACGTAACTGAATCAAACCAAAGGGATCATTTCCATTTTAATAACATAAACTGATGACTGACCATCCCCTGAAGTCTTGAACAAACAGAGGTACTTTCTGAAATTCTGAGAATGCCAGTATTGTGGCTCACTGTTTTTTCAAGTTACTCCTCTCTAGCGTGCAACGAAACAGATTGTGTATTTATGCTTCTTATAGGTGATTCTAAATGTAATGGTTAAGTGCAATCCCCATATACTGTATCATCCCATGTTTGTGCCAGCAGCAATGACTCTAATGTCTGTGTTCATTCTTATGGGCAATGCTCTTACCTGACAATTTTCAACCAAACCAGGACAAGTGTGGTATAACAACACTGTAACTCCTCTGTAAGGTTGTGGAGCACATCTGAGTAAGCACTTGTTTAGAAACTGAAATCCATCAGAGAACAGGTCTTGTTAAAGATTCTGACATGGTGTTTAACACAATTTTACTGATACTGGATCTGAGTTAATGATGGTTTATAAGCCGTGCCCATCATTAACTTGTTTCTTCTGGGAAGAATCTGAAACTGCTTCATGTCAGCCTACCTTGTAATTGCAGAAGAAAGTCAATTCTTGTGTTTCCTGCTTCTGAGGCTTGGAGGTCTTGGAGGTCTTGGAGGCAAGCTGGGAAGCAACTTTCACAGTGCACCCTCCAGCAATATACTGCAGAAATCACAGAGACATAGGTTCTTTACCATGGATAACAAGGGAGTCTTCATATTGCATGGAGTCAAGTTCCTTCTCCTGCTAACTAGCAGATTTCTTTGCAAGATCTTACCTTTGTGAGAAATAGCGGCCATATTCAGCTCTGCTCACCTAGCACTATTGTGAGAGGGTGTTTAAACATCTGTGTGTTTAGATTTGCAGCTTTGATGTTACGTTCATGTTGTAGTTCATTATGGATGCAGCAATGACTGAAGAAATGGAAAAGAAACTGTGAAGAGGCCACGCTTCTTTGTAGCAGCCTAGGAATTCAGATGACAGCATTAATTATTTATGCTGTAGAATGTCTTCATTGGCAGGTGGTGGTGGGAGGAAATGGGGGAAGGTCAAAAACCACATCTACTTATATTTTTATAGTGAATCAGCAGAAGAAATAAGAAGCAGGCAGTTAACGTGTATTAGAAATCAAGGAATGGAGTTGCAAATTGGTTACTGCAGAGTTTGCTTGTCTGACACATCAGAAAGTACGGTGATCCTAAATCTGAAATGATCATTTTTTGAGGACAACTTTTAAGAAAGCAAAAAAACACCTAATAAGGACCTCCAGGGACCAGCTTAGTATTTAATAGGTTGAAAAGACAGAACATCACTGGAGATGGCTGGAATTCCACAGATAATCCTGGCCTTGCTTTTGTCCTTTGAATACAGACTGCCATAATCCTTCAAGCAGGATGGAACAATGCCATGAAGATGGATGCTTCAAAATGTCCTGTGAAATAATGGTGAAAATACATTCGGATAAGTCACTCCATCTGTTAATACAGCTTTTGTTTCTTTGTTTGGAGGGGAGCCCCTGCTTTGAAAAAACAATTGCAAATGTGACAGTTCAGATGTGACTTAAAAATAAGAAAATGAAAAGATATTTGTAACATGCTTGGATATATCCTTGATAGATGGTTAGATAGACAGACAGACAGAAAGAAAATAGGATATTAGAGACAATAAAAATGTAGACTGCGAATGCTGATAAGAACATTGCATTTTAAGGAAAGAAATATAATGTTATAAGATGCTTGGCAACAAAATCTAGTTTAAGCAATAACCAGGTAGACTTGAAATACTTTAGAATACTATTATTTGCTCTTTGTGTCCCAATAGCATCTAGTGGTCCTAACTGGGAGAGACCATATTGCACCAGATGTGGAGTAATACAGACAAAAGAGAATCTCTTCCCAGAAAAGTCTTATTTCAAGCAGACAGGATAGAAATAGATGGAAGGATATGCAGCTTGGCTGGGGTCACACAGACGCAATTCCTTAATGTTGTGGTCTAGTTGCCCATTTATAAAATTACATAGCCAACAAGTTGTGCATATCTGAGCTGTCCCAGTCTCAGTGTTGTTTGCAATGGCCTCTCAGCCTTTTTTGTGCTGAAAAAGTGCCATTCTTTTCCTCAGTGACAGGGGAGTTGGTTGTTGAATTTTCTAATAATTGTTTTCACACAATCATAGAACGGTTTGCATTGGCAGGGGCCTTTAAACATCCAGTCCAACTCCCCCGCCATGGTCAGGGACACCTTCCACTGGACCAGGTTGCTCAAAGCCCCGTCCAACCTGACCTTGAATGTTTCCGTGGGTGAGGCATCTACAACCTCTCTGGGCAACCCGTTCCACCAACTTCATCGTAAGGGTGTCTCACCACCCTTATCGTAAACAATTTCTTCCTTATGCCCAATCTAAATCTCCCCTCTTTCAGTTTAAAACCGTTACCCCTTGTTCTATTGCTACACTCCCTGATAAAGAGTCCCTCCCCATCTTTCCTGTAGGCCCCCTTTAGGTACTGGAAGGCTGCTATAAGGGCTCCCTGGAGCCTTCTCTTCTCCAGGCTGAACAGCCCCAACTCTCTCAGCGTGTCCTCATAGCATAGGTGCTCCAGCCCTCTGATCACCTGCACTAGCTGCATTAGATTGCATTATTTCCAAGAAGACGACTGACACCATGTTGTCCATCTCTCCCTTTTGAGGCACAGTATCAGAAGGGTTGAGATATTCACTGTTAACCCCAGTTTGGCACTGTACAGCAGGGTTGGCCAAGGTTATATCTACACTAGAAAATTAAGTGGGCCAGTGCCTGTTTTCTGGCCATGATTGAAATGGCAGAGCACAGTGGGTACCTGTATACCAAACCTTATCTTTCTCCTCCCTTTTCCAAAGCACCCACTAGGAACCATTCCTGGCTCAGTCTGTCTCCTGAACAGCACTAAACCATCATCTGGTAGTGGGTTAGTTTGCAGTGGGCTAGTTTGCACAGCTCCAGAATTACATATATCAACGATTAATTGCAGGGCTCAGTGTATGCCAGTGTTGGAGCCTGTGATCTGGCCCTCTCCGCTTTACTGGTGAAGATGTAGTTGAGCTGACTAAAACCAAAAGGACAAGCACCTTACTCTGCACAGCGTTGGTGGCACAGAAGAGAAGCACACCTGGAAATGTTGGAGGATCCACTGGCACAGAAAGGGCAAGAGTGGCCTTCCAGCTCCCAGGGGAGTGAATAACAGGTAAAACTTTCCTCCTTAGAGCTCGCTCCTCTCTAAAGATAAGCAGTGTGAGAGTATTAGAATGACTGTGAGTAATGGACTATTAATTCTCATTTACAAAATGAGACAATATGATTCCATTTTTTACAGCGATGATAAAATGGAAAAATTAATTATTACTTTGCCAGTTAGAAAGTAGCTTATGTTATGGACAAATGATTTTGAAATGTTCTCTACATAGGCAAGAGTGCACGAATAGTACATCTGGACAAAACAGAAATTAAGTATGCTTATTTCTTAGAAAACAAGGCATTTACAACTTCCTACAAGATCTGTAAAGTTTGGCATACCATAAATTTTTTTTATGGAATGGAAATCTATTCAAGTGGAGAAGAGGCCAATATAACTCAAGCCTGAGTATATGATGTCCAGAATCCTTATGGGCTGCGCTTTTATTTAAACAAGGAAAACACATCACTTCTTCTGGTTAACTCTGCATGACTTTTAGCTTCTATGTGAACTGGGAAGACCTCTTTGTAGGTGTATATCCAGATGAGTATGCACGTACACAGAGGTAACAGAATTTAGAGGGACAGACTTCAAGAAGAAAAAAAGAGAGGTAAATTAAGTGACACTGACCTGCTGAGCCTGTGAGAGATTCAAGATACTTAAGTCAGGAGTTATTCTAGAAAATATGATTCTCTATACATTGCAGCTGCAAACAATGTATGGAGCGTGAAGCTTGGTAAGAAATATAAGCCAAGGGTATTTTCTCAGTCATTATGGGTGATGTAGCTACTGCACCACTGGTACAGTACCAGTTTCTATTCTGCAGTGTGCTGCTAATCACTCGATGTTCGGTTGGCAGACTGAACGAACCAGCTGCCAAAGAGACATCTTTTAATTCCCTGTGCTTCCTGAGCAATGGCAGAGAGGGGAGTTTCTCCAGTGCAGGAGCTATTTAACCCAAGCACCCTCAGTTCTGGTAAACTTTGGATAAAACAAATTGAGAGCTAGGAATTAGAAGCTGAGGTTGCTAAATATGCTGGCAGTTGTGTTAACAGCCATTTCCTCAGCTGGTTTTTCAACATTTTTAAAGGAAGGCATAAAAATGAGCTTGTTTTTACTGCCATCAGGTGTGCAAGAATGCAAATAAAGGCTGTTCTCACCTGCAGCCTTGTGAAGTCGATGACAAGATTCCCTTTGCTCCCAAGGCAGCTTGGCCAAGGCCTCTTGGCTGTTACTTGGCGCGCTTGGTCCGTGCATTATGCAGCCAGCCTTCTCAGGAAAAGCTACAGAAATACACGGACAAAGCAGAATGATACCATTAAATACCTATTGCATTCTATACATAACACATAACTGACAGATATGTTTCAGTTTTCAATCCTATGCTGTAGTAGCATATAGATGAACTGATTTTTAATGGCAAAAATTATAATAGGAGGAATGATGACCACACATCCAAGGGCGCTGAACTTTGCTGGGTGACACTGACATAGTAAAATCTTAGAAAGAAAATCATATAGGTATAGCTTCAGAAAGGAGTGTGAAATGTCATACCAATCTCAGGACTGGTAACTACGCTTCTTCCAGTGCAAGATGGCCAAGCTTGAAGAGTGTCTTTTGTTCCTAAAGCTTCTAACAGCCCTGGGCAGCGGCATCCCTTAACAATGATTCTCTGCTTGAGTCTATTTCACTGTATTGGCGATGTCAGTAATACTAAGATTGTTGAATCTTCTGTAAGTAACATAAGAAGAGAGCAGCAATACTAATGCAGGTGAGGCCTCTCTCTTGCATTTGCCTCCAGGGATGCACAATGAAGTGGCTTGATAAATTAGAAGCTTTTGTGAACAAGCCATAAACAATACTGAAGCCTATACTTTTATTAAAAGATCTAAATATACTTCAACAGATTTTTTTTGTCAGAATAACATTTGACAAAGCATACCTCCTAAACAATTCCATTCTGGGTAGCTGATGGAAGAAAATAATTGTTTCTGTGACCAAAATAAATCTGCTCTTGTGCCAAAGCTATAGAAGACAAATCTTTATTCAAATACATAGTGAAGTAATAAACCTGTTTAAGAGACAAATTTAATGTTTGTTGTGACTATATATTTGCAATAATTGTTTATATTTTTATTTTAGTAGTGGTTTCACTAGAAAGAAGTTCGTTCCTTAAAAAAAATCTTGTTAATTCCAGCAATGGAGTAAAGAATTACAGTAGTGTTCCTTGTGGAACTGTTCTTCATAGATTCATTTTTGTTTCAGACTAGAGAACAAAACAGCACGAAATTATGCAGCAATGACTATAAGGAGGAAAAGAAAGGTAAGAACTACTTAATTTTATCCAGGCATAAATTTCTAGAACTAATGGTAAGAGCCATACCATTTGCTGGCTTTTGTAAAAAGAGAATCAGTGCTGTCCTATTATGTTATCTTTGTACCTCATCAAACATAGTAACAGCTCAACCCATAGCTGCCTCTTGCAGGCACAGTCACAATGCGCGTTAGCATGAAACATCTTATTATTAACTTTCAAAAGTACTTAGCCACCTTAGTCCCAGTTTGAAAAAATTATTTTGGTGGTGAGGCTGTCAAACTTACATTTTGTAGCTTGTGTTCTCTGAACCACCATACCAAGTACGTCCAAGTCTGTGTTGTATGAAGAATGAACACAGGTTGTTAATTCTAGGTGTTCAGAATCCCATCTGGTTAGAGGCTTTATGGTGCCTAAACTAGATTGTCCTGGACTGACAACTGCTTTCTTTCAAGAGCCTTGCTTAGGCACTTAGCATCAGCATCCTTTGCTCCCTCTGCACAGAGTTGGAAAGGGTGGGAACCAACAGCAGCTAGGCTTTTAGGCAACGAAGGGTGTACATGGTCTTTTGAAGGTAAATATGAACTTGTTCTTCCCGTACTCCATGCCAAACCGAAATCTGCTAATCAAAAGCATCTGTTAGCTCATGGCCTCTCTTCTTCTAGAGCCAGCTAATATCAAACCATGTTATAAACCACTGAGTTTATGGGTTTTTGTCTTATCACCAAATCTGGCACTAAATTTCATAGGTATTGGTGTATTTGAACATTGTCAGTATTCAAGTTTTGTAGCTTGAATGATGCTGAGGTAGTGAAATGATGGCAAACCCCTTCAAGCAGCAACAGTTATATAGCAGTTTTTATGGCAGTATGGCTTATGCTATAATCGGAAAAAAAACCCAAACCGATTAGTATAAAGGGTCTCCTGACAGCTACACTTCTGTTTCACCAGCTTAGTCAAAAATAAACCAAACCAACCTCCTTTTTTTTTTTAAACGTTATTTGAAACATAAACAATATCTGATTAAGTATAATCTTACATTTTAGATCTCTGTATCTGAGCAATCGCTGTGAGAAAAGAGGAAAAGTGCTTCTATGGAGCAGTTCGATTAGACAAATGTATAAGATTCAGGATAAGATGAACACAGAATAGCAATGCCTACTTCTCTCTGTTGACTATACAAGCAACTTCAGCAACCGCATCTGCTGTAAGATGCCTACTTTGTAAGTATCTGAGGAATATCATGTTAGTTATGTAAAAATTGTGTAAACTATCATCTAGTCTCTTCACAATCAATTAGAAGAGACAATCACCTCCAAATGTAGTGCTTATCTTCATCATCTCAAAGGAAAAAAAAAGAAAGAAAAGAAGAAAAAAAATAAATAAAGAAAAGGTTGCTCAGGATTGTGTCCAGTTGGGTTTTGAGTATTTCCACTAGTCTTAGCTTTTTTATCATCTGCAAACATGCTCAGGGTGCACTCTGTCCCATCATCCAGGTCATTAATGAGGATGTTGAACAGTATTGACTCCACTATGGACCCTGGTGTACACCACTAGTTACTGGCCTCCAGCTGGTGTTTGTGACAATGATCACAACTCCTTGAACACAGAAATTCAGATGTTTTTTGATCCATCTCAAGGTCTACTTATCAAACCTGTACTTCATTAGTTTGAGGATGTTATGGAAGATAGTGTCAAAAGCCTTGCTAAGGCCAAGATAATAAATACCCACTACTCTGCTGTTGTCCATTTATAGAATCATAGAATCATAGAATCTTCATGGTTGGAAAAGACCTTTGAGATCATCGAGTCCAACCATACACACACACAAAAAAAACCCCCTACAATCTCTGCCACTAGAGCATGCCCTGAAGTGCCAAATCTGCATGTTTCTAAAATACCTCTAGGGATGGTGACTCAACCACCTCCCTGGGCAGGATATGAGTTTAGTCAAGCATGATTTCCTCTTCATAAATCCATGCTGACTACTCCCAAACGCCTTCCTGCCCTTCATGTGCTTGGACGTAGTTTCCAGGTACATCTGTTCCATCATCTTAAAAGTGAAGGAGTTGAGTCTGATCAGCCTGTTGTTCCCCAGATCCTCCTTCTTGAGGTTAGGAGAAACATCTTCTTTCTCGTAGTTGTCAGGAATCTCCTGTGATTGCTATGACCTTTCAAAGAGGTTGGTCAGCTCCCTCAGCACTCATGGGTGTATCTCATCAGGTCCGATGGACTTGTGTAAGTTCAGTTTGTTCCCAAATTTGATCCTCTTCCAGTGAGAGTAAGTCTTCCTTGTTCCAGACTTTCCTGCTGTCCTCATGGACCTAGAATTGTTAAAGGCAAGTAAAGACTGAAGAAAAGAAGGTATTGATAAGCTCACCCTTTTCCGCATCCTTTGCCATCAGGTCCCCTGTCCCATTCAGCAGTCTTTCTTTTCCAGTGAATACACCTGAAGCCTCCCTTCTTGCTGCCTTTCATATTACTTGCCAGATTCAGTTCCAGGTGGGCATTGGCTCTCCTAATTCCATTCCTCCTTGCCATCCTGGCCTGTCATTCCTAAAGAGCTTTTATACATCCATTGCAGCACTCCACCTGTGTGGCAAAGATGCTTTTGCCCTGCTTGTTTAGGTGGATTCTCTCCTTTGCTAGAGATATTCAGATTGAGCTTCTTGGTCCTCAGAGAGGGTCCCATGTCATAAAAGCAGAATCCCCTATATTCAATAGCAGTTGTGCAACAAGTTGTTAAATCACAAAATCCATCCACTCCTCCTCCAGCAGTTCACCCTCACCGGCAAGGAGGAGGAGAAAAAACATCTGGGATCCTATGCTCTTGGACCGTAATAGTCCAAGGCTCAGATGAGCCTTGGCAATTTCTCCACAATGTCCCCAATCTAGAGCATCTTGGAGGGAACATCCTCTTCTTGGAGCAGAACTGACACCCTGATGTTCCTTGAAGGGTTCCCAGGAATCCCCCAGTGATCTCAGATAAGTTCCCAGAAGATCTAGAAGATCTCAAAACAGAGCCCAAAAGCTGCTGCCTCTCTTGGTGGCCCTCCAGGATGTCGAGTTCCAGGCCAGCTCCTCCGTTTTGAGAATAATTCAAAACTCCTTGTCAGACTAACTTTTAAATCTGTTTGCTTTTAGTAAAGAAGAGATTCACATGACAGACTGATTTTTTTTTTTAAATTTGTCAAAAATTACAAATAATATTTTTTTTCCTGATTTGACAACAGATTGAGAAATTCTTCAGTCCAGCAGCATCTGAAGAAAAAAGAAAACACAAACCCCGCAGCTGCCTGCGTGGCATCATCTGGAAACAGTGGTTTGGTGACTCCATTTCCCCTTCTTTCCTTTCCTCCCTGTTGCCCTCCTTTCCTCCCATTTCCCACCCTTCGCCTCCTTCCCCCCTTCCTTTTTTCCTCTCTTCCTTTATTATCTTTGAACTTTGCCTGTAAGTATTTGAACCAATTTGTGGCCAAGCAATATGCAGTTTGAATTCTTACCTGAACATTTTTTTTTCCTTTCTGTCCTGGAAGGGAAATTATCAAAACAATGTTTTTCTGGCTAACGCGAGAAGAGACTTGAGACAATCATGCTAATATGCACGGGGAGAACAGCACTGCTGTGAGCTTTAGGAACCGAAATGTGACGGGATTCAACAAACTCCCAGTTCTCCAAATACTTAGTGCAGAGAGCTCCACTAAAGTCAATCGGTACTCCATAGGCAAGGAAGCAAAAAAGCTGTTCCTTGAAATTACAAATGGAGTTGATTGATGCCATCGATTTTTGATTTAAACTGATTCAGTAACGTGAGAAAAACAAATTGGTTCCTTGGTGGTACTTTCATGCATAAAGCTGTAGATAACATGATATCTGAGTAATAGGCACCAGAAACAGGTATCATTGATGGCATAATTATGCATTTGCTGTAGTTTCAGATTTATCAGCACATAAAGGACATGGATTACTGCACGTTCCACAGTGTTAACACACTTAGGGCAATTTGATTTCATCTAAACATATTAAAATCAATGCTCAGTGTTTGGTTTAATTTCAAGCATAAATACTACCAAGGGTTTTCAAGATGTGGAAGGCAGTTTCTTAGTGAAATGCATATTTCATAGCGTGTGTCACTTGTCCATTATTTGGCTGCAGAGTGATATATCAATTGAGAAAGCTGGTAACGAACCACAAGTCACTCAATGAAGCATCAAATAACGGTAAATGAGAATTTTTTGCTGTCAATTCAAATTCAATCAAAAGCAGCTCACTTTATTATTTTGTACAAAGTTATGAAACTGCATTTGGAATTTATTCTCTTTCCTATGACCTTTTGTGTTTTTTTTTTTTCTTTTAAAATGTAAATAATTACTGTAAATGCAGCTTCCAGTTTCAGGACTATTTAACTGAAGACTACTATTCTAGCTACATCAGAAGGTGGGGTTTTGTGGTGGGTTTGTTTTTTTTTTTTTTAAATGCAAATGCTTAATATCTGCTGTGATTGTGGCATTTAAATCAAGGTCTATCTATTGCAGATCTTTTCTGTTCTGGTTTCTGCTATTTCCGCAACAACTACATTTTTCTCTCTCTAGTGTTTCCAATTACCCTTCTGGTAATCTCCATGCCTTTCTTCTATTTTTATCCTCTTCAGCTCTTATGTGCTTTTTCTCACCGCTGACCAATCTTACCTTCTGTCTTTTGTGTCACTATCAATGCACAAACATATCCATTTGCTCCTTGAAACAGTTGCAATTACATCCATTCTGGCATGCTTAAATATTGCCTGTGCATAAAAAGCATTCTTTTACAAGTTCCTCATGTAGTACATCCCTCTGGCTCATGTATGTGTGACTTACATGTATCCTTTTTATAAAGTTTCACGTGAAGATCTATATATGATGAGTATGACTGGACTTCCACTGTATGTAATGTGAAAAAGCAGAATAAGTGCACAATGTTCCTACTGTTACTAGAACCAGACGGAGTTCTGATACCTAAAAAGAGTTGGAACTGGGAGAGTAACAAATAGCAAAGAGTAGAATGTAGATGTTTGTGATTAGGTCACATATTTATGATATTTAACCCTTATATAGAAGAATTGTTATGTAAAGAGGGTCGTCTTCAAAACATTTTCACTTGTAGAAGCCTTGGATGACTATGGCTGCTGTGACTTGGAAATTATTGATCATCTTTGGTATTAAAAATACTTCAAGCAAATGTAATTTGATTAGGTCACAGCAAGTAGAACAGAACTACTGCATATAGCAGTTTAGTATAATATGTTGTAGTGATTTGTTTAGCATTCATTAAGATAGTCTGTTTAAGCAGAGAGGAAATTTAGCAGTTGTTCTGAAGCTTTGATGCATTTTAGATTTGTTCTCTAAATGAAGTTTAAAGTGACTAATGAAAAAATGTCAGTGGTAGGAGTTGCACCAAAGCACTCTACAGAACTGATGACACCAATTCACCACCTCTGGAGTTTAAAACATGGGAAACAAGTACAGGTCATGGTTTGAGCACTTTCTGGATGTACTATGGTCTTAGAATATGTCATTATATTCTTAACCTTTTTCTGCTCACAGAACAGTAGCGTAATCCAAGTTGGAGGGGATGATCTGGTCTAACATCCCACTCAACGCAGTTCAGCTAGAGCAGGCTGCTTGGGGCCGTGTCCACCCAGTCTGAGAAAACTGCCTCCACCTCCTCTTTGTATTGTGAACTCCAAGGCCTCAACTATGTTCCTGGCCCCTCGGTGGACTTGGTCCACTATGTCCATATCTTTCTTTTACTGGGGAGTCCAAAACTGAACATTACTCCAGATGCAGTCAGAGAGGTGTCTAATGGTGAGGAATAATTGTGTCCTTTGACTTCCTGGCTACAATTTTACCAACACAGCTCAGTATGCAGTTGGTCTTCATTTCTGCAAGAGCATGGTACTGACAAATGCTCAACTAATTGTCTACCAGAATCACTAGGTTATCTTTTCCAAAGCTGCTTTCCAGCCTGTCAGCCCTCTATACAGATCCATGGAGTTATTCTCTCACAGGTACAGGACTTTGCAGTTTTCTTTACTGAACTTTGTGATATTTCTTTCAGACCCTTTCTTTAGCCTCTTCAGATCACTCTGAATGGCTGCCCTCCAGCATATTGACTGTGCTTCCCTTTTTGAGGTCATTCATGAACTTGCTGAGGATGTCTTCCACCTCATTGTCTGGGATGCTAATCAAAATGTTATTGGGTCTAGCATGAAGCCTTAAGGAATGCTCCTTGTAACCAGATATCTCTTGGATATTGTACTACTGGTCACTACTCTTTCAGTCTGGCCACACTTTAATATCCAGTCATATTTTCACGACCTAGGTGAGTACACCGTCCAGTGTACTTCACACTTCTGCTTTGAAAATCTTGGCATATAGCAATAGAAATGTGTAGGCTTTAGGCTGTGATTCTCCAAAGCTCTCACATAATAATAATAATAATAAAAAATATACATATATGAATAGCAGCCCCAAATCAGAATAAAGTGAATTCACTGTATGGCGCTGGAGATGTGGTGTATTTCCAATGAATGGCCATTCCTCCCCATGGGGGGGAATTAAAGAGGAAAAAGTATTTTGTTTGCATTTCTGCCATAATATGCTATGCATCACAACCGTCATTTTCTTTGCATTAGCAATGATAAAGTTGTCATTGCTTTTATTACACTGAAAATTAGTGTCTGATTTTTCTTTATTTGTGCAAAGCTTTTCTGAAAATGGTGTTCATGTTAGCAGAAATACTTCCTATAACACTCTATAACGTTGAGCTGTTTTCTGCACAGCAACTGTTTATAGCATTTGAGCCTTCTTGCTTATTTTGATGTAGTAAGTAGCAATATTTGTAGGGTTTCTGTAAATGATGGATTGATTTTTTTAATATATATTTGCAGTTTGACCATGTACGGTTTTTGCAGTTTTTCAGTCTACATGGTTTTAACTACGGATTTGTTAAAATCAGGCAAGATAAACACAACGACAAATTACCTTAAGGCCAGGAACTAAGGGTCTAAGGGACTAAGGGACTTAGTGTCACGCTGAGCACCCTTTGATCTCCCCCTCAAACTAGGTTTGTGGCAGATTCAGGTGATGAATGTGGGAGCCCGGTGCTGAAGCCCAGGTGCAGAGCACAGGGGATCCTCCTGCCTATGCGAGCGCAGCAGCTGGGGAAGGGGTAAGGCACAGGTGGCTGTTTTGGCTGCCACTCTGCCTGCTGGGGGCTGTGGGGAGCATCCTGCTCATTGCTGTGCTTGAGAGTCCCTATGGATAGCCCTACAGCAAAGGTTGGTGGCAGAAGCTCAAAATTGCAGTGGCCTCACAGAATGGTAGGGGTTGGAAGAGACCTTCGGAGATCGTCTAGTCCAACCCCCCTGCCAGAGCAGGGTCACCTAGAGCAGGTTACACAGGAACGCGTCCAGGCGGGTTTTGAATGTCTCCAGAGATGGAGACTCCACCACCTCTCTGGGCAGCCTGTTCCAGTGCTCTGCCACCCTCAAAGGAAAGAAGTCCCTCCTCATGTTCAGACGGAATTTCCTGTGTTCCAGTTTGTGTCCATTGCCCCTTGTCCTCACAGTTGTACCTTGCAGATGGTGGAGGTTGTCTTCTACCCTTAATATGCAATGTATAGAAAATAGAAGTGGTATAATATCTTTTCAGTTACAGAGGTTCACACTTTGTTTTTTTTTTTTATTCTTCAGTGTGCAACTGTTCACTCTCTGACAGGGATGTATTTGCTAAATACTTTATTTAAAACTAACCCATTTTATGGAGACTTTTCCTTTCAAGTTATTTGGGAAAACAGCAAGAAGACCCAGATTCTACCATTTTTAAAACACTAAGAAAAGGAAGTACACCTGTGGCGTATTATTTATTAAATTATATTCTATGATTTTTTGGTGCAAACAAATCAGAATTGACTGTTTTGCCAATATTAATTCCCCACTGGTGCATCTCACAGTGCAGTCTCTTCCAGGGACAGGTCCAGTTCCTTAGGGAAGTAAATAACTCAATGATTTACTGATAAAGCCACCCAGTATATATATATATCACCCATGTCTCATACATCACTGTCACAGGCAACAGCTTGCCTTGCTAAGTGATTCTGTGTTGCTCTTTTTTGGAATTCTTTCTCCTGTAACCAGTTCAACCTACAAAACCCACACAATTTTGCCCAAGTTTATATGAGTGGATTCAGTTTTAAAATGGAATTCTATAAACTTGAATACAATGGCTGTCTTTGTGAATTTATAGACGGCTTATGACTGAAAAAAATGTTGATAGCTGTCAGTAACTATGCTGTGGATTCTCCTCATGCATTTTAGGATGGTTCTCCAAATCCCTTAGAATCTTTAAAGATTCCTGCTCTGATAAGACATTTCCGAAGTCAAGGAGCACTACTATATTTTAAAGATTAGGAATAAAGCACGGATAATCTAAGGCTATATCTAAACTTCTAAATAAAAAAGGGCCAGGGATTTCAAATACATAAGCTGCACACCAGTTTTGAGACTACCCTCTTGAAAAACTCCACATGCTAGCTAGAGATGCTTGCCATCTTGTCAATTGCTCTTGCAGCAAAAGTTATGATCAAGTTCAGAGAGATTTCCAGATTATTTATAGTTCAGGTTTGCTTCAAAGAAATGTTGCCCTAAATTTGAGAGGGACTACAGTTGCTGATCTCAGCAATAAGGTTTGGATTCATATTACCTGAAGGCACTACATGGACCTACAGCAAGAACACCCTTATCAAAATCCAGGATGTGAGCCTACTTTTCTTGAATTTTGCCCTCTGACAACAGCAATGGTGAAGGGATAGTGTTTTCTACCTACTTAAATTTATTCAATGTTCTTATTGCATTGTATCCAAGAATGATAGCATGACTGTATCCCACATAACTCCAGGAATTCTTTTAAAATGCCTGAGCTGAGAGCATAGTCAGAGGCTTCTTATACTGTCAGAGGGGAGATGAGTCCCTCCAGGTGGCAACTCAGATCATCTGCGTACAGGCTCAGTCCTGGTTAATGGCTATGGTCTTCTGAGGCTCAGGAGCATGGGGATAAATGCCTCTTCAAGATTTGCACACTCTCGTCTCCACTGGGAAGACGAGTATCTGGATTGCCTGAGTCAATTTCGATTTTTTTTTTACATCCCCAAAGGACAGTGCTGGTAATCTAGGAGGGATGGTGCAAAGGGCGGTTCAGGCCCTGAGTCTTTCCAATTAAACACATCAAGCATACTAAATAATCCGTGACATGTTTACCTGAGTTTCCCTCTTGTTACCCTCATGTAGCATTGCTTACAACTTGAAGAGGGAAAGATTTACTTTTATACTATAGTAGATCCTTTATGCTGCCTCCCCCATCCCTTGAGGAACCCCCCTAACAAAAAACTGCTTAATAATTCTCCTAAGCTTCCTAAATCCGAGGGATACCCTATTTCTTTGACTCCAAGGTTTTTGGCACCTCTGGCTATCTTTACATTTGGAGGCACAAGAAATAAGTGAAGGCTAGGAGACCAGGCTGAGTGTGGTGCCCCGCTTGTCCACCCCACTGAATTACTAGCATGTTCCCTAGATGTATTTTGGACTCCCTGGGTAAGGTCTCCCCAGCCACATCTATTTGAAGACACTAGCTATGAGCACTGTGGGCTGGAGTCTGTTGGTGCCATTTGACCTTGGACCAGGGATTGCTTCTTGGCCTCTTTTTTTTTTTTTTTTTCAGTGTAAACAATATCTGCTTACTTAATTTTGACCACAAAACATTACACATATATGAAATTCAGGTTCCCCCCACCCTGCCTAATCCTAATAAGTATGTTCAGAATGGAAACCCTTTATCCACACTTGCATCAATGGGCTTGCTTTATTGGTGGATAGTTAACATGTAACTGACCTTGCATGTGCTGTTCTGGCTAAAAGCCACCTCTGGGCTTGGTTGGACTAGGTAGACCTTCAGTAGAGTAACATCCCCATGAAGCTGGTGTCATCAGAAAGGAAAAAGAGGACATTTGGTGGAGAATATATTCATCCTTAAGCTGGCATTTAACCTGCTTGTAAGAATGAAATGTTCAGTTTTATTATTATTTTAAAGATAATCAGCTAAAAAGCTGTGATTGCTGTGGTAGACATTTTTCGAGTGTAGCTTGTGTGCTGAAGGTTGTTATTAAATTGTTTGGGACTCATTTGTGGTGTCTTCTCTTATGCAGGATCACTTTCTCCACAGATGGTTTCGCTGATGTCGGAAGGAAGTAAGGTACAAGTGAGAGCAAATAACACAACAGCGTTTAGCTCTGGTCAGAAACTTTTGCTTCTACAGAGTCTGCCGTCTAAAACCAATGATACCTCTAAATCAACAACAACAAAAAAAACAACCCAGGAGCAAAACAGATTTGTTGCTTTGTTGAAGATTACACAGAGCAAGTAGTAAACCCTGAAGCCTGAAGGGATGCTTCCCCTTTGATTGACTGATAGATAAAGAGAGAGCTTTCAGTCTTCATTAAAAAAAAAAAAAAAAAAAAAAAAAAAAAGAAAATCTAAAAAGCCCCAGACAGTTTCAACTGAGTGGGTGAGTACAGTTTGGTGTTAGATGTAAGCTGATACTGGAAATGTGTTTGGAAGGACAAACAGAAGGGCACATCTCTTCAAACAGAAAGGGGAGCTAAAGTTGGTGTTTTTTAAAGTGGTATTTTTAAAACAGAATCTAGAGATACTTTAAAAATATACTTGTAGTTTGGGCTCCTGTAAATTCTGTTCTCAAATATCTCCGAAAATATATTTTATTCTTGGTATGTATCTTTCAGACAGGAATTCTGTTCGCAGCATATTTTTCTTTAAAGGGTTTTGCATTTCTGCATAAAAAGCTTATTAATTATTTGTAACTGCTTGTCATCATATTCTGATAATAGAGGCCTGGTTAAGGATAATAACTACCACATCCCTATTTTGGGTCATATAGATAATATATATGTATATATACATATATACATACACGATTCTTGGTGCAATATTACCCAAAGCATCTCCTTTCTCCCTGTACACAGGACCAAAAGTGCAGGCACATCATTTATTGATAAGACAAAAAGAATGTAATGAAATTATCAATGTTCTTGAATTAATTATGAACATGATTAAGAAAGCTAAAATCTCAGGAGCCAGGATCTCATTACCCATTCAGTCTTAGGGATTGCTTTCATTCAGCAAGGCAAAAAGGCTTTGAGCAGTCCCACAATTGCCTTAGTCTCATTTATTTGTGGTAGTATTAAGGTTTATTTGTTTTCTGGTTTGCACTTCTTCTGAAATTATTTCTCTTAGTTTATTCATTTAACAAAATGTTCCTTCCTGTGCCACAGAAGAAAGTGCCTATAAGGCCTACATAGGTTCTTCAGTCTGCAAACCTCCCTTTGAGAACATTTCTTTCAACTCACATTGCTGGAGCTCCTAAATATCTTTCAAGGTAAGTCTGAGAATGTAGCCAAAAAAGTTCTTTCAGATTTATGTCTGCAGCTGTACTACAGTACTGTCTGATTCCCATTCAGCTCGGAGCCTTAATGACATCATTATTACGCTGTCTGAACCAGATTTAACTTGGAGCCTGCACTATATTGTTGCTTATCTTCCTTCCTATGTGGGAGATTCAGTATTACTTTGTTTAAAAAATAATAATGAGCAGGCGATGAGGAGTGTCTCAGTGTTTCAGATTCTAAACTTTCAAAAACTGGGGAGACCGAATCAGCGCTGGATAGATGCAAGCACGTCTATTTTAAATTCATTTCTGAGGCTTAGGAAATTACAGTCGGGTGATGCTTTTCTTGCACAATTGTCTGAGTGAGGAGCGTGGTGTGCAGCTGCCTTATTTGCAGAGGCAACATGCACTGTATTACTTAACAATTTTGACTTTTTACAAGGCCCTTCTGAATTTTTTGTTATCGCAGGGTTTGCCCCCAAATGAGTGTCTGAATGATGGGGCATAATGATTAAATTCTGTCAGTAACCCTGCAGAAATAATGCATTTAACGATTTTCAAAAACAGAAATAAAATCTTGTTAGCTCAAGAAGCAGAGATCTAACAGACTGCAGGCTTTTTTGGTGTTTTTTTTTTGTTGTTGTTGTTCTTCTATTAATAGAAGTTTGATATGTCTTTTTTTTTTTTAATATTGTTTCTGGTTTTTATGCTCAAAAAGAAGAGAGGAATCTGTAGCCCTATATTTGGTACAAGCTATTATCTACCAGAATAGACCAAGGACGGCAAAGAACATATTTTAGATTTAAATAAGTGCTGTCTGTGACAAACCAGAAAGATTGATTCCAGTTGTTTTCTCCATAATGCTTTTATATAGTATTTTACTGCCTTTCCTAATCTCGGTTAATAAATATAAACAAAATGCAAAGCAATAAATTTGCTCAGAGTATGTACATCACCTAAATGGGACAGTCAGACTGAAAAAAACAATGATAATGCCTTTCCTCCCTCTTGGTAACCTTGAAATGTAGGATTACATTTACAGCCTGGAACAAAAAACACGTACAAATACTACTATTCATCTGTCCCTGTAGGTCTGCAGACCTACCAAATGACAGTGTGTTTAAAGAAATAAATTTAGAGGAACTTCTGTTAAAACTGACAAGTGAAAGTCATTCATACGGCTGGCATATACATCCCGTGGCAATTAGAAAACAATATTCCTCTTTTTTTTTTTTTTTTTAAGGTTCAGGGATGTGGGTTCTTTACATTTATGTCTAAATGAAAAATTTTACCCTCAATACAAGTCTTTGCTGTCTGCTTCAAGATTTCATATTTTATTTAAAAAATGGCTATTGAAGATAATTTGACATACTCTTAAAAACTATGCTCCATCCCTCTGGGCCTGGTTTTAGCTTTCATTTTGATGGCAACTTTGCAAATGGTAAAACTATATATGATATAAACAGCATGAATTCTGTTCCAGTATCAGATAGGAAAAAAAAAGAAAAAAAAGATTTTTCTCATTTTTAAGATCTTTTTGAAAAGGTACTGAAGGTAAACCTTTTTAATTTCATCTCTTTCTGCAGAACTGAAAATAGCTCTGCCTGCTTTGCTATTTCTCTCCCATACCAGCCTTAAAAAACAATATTCAGTAGATGCAAGAAATTGATCAAGTTACAGAGCCGTTTCCAGTTTTATCAAGACAGAGAAGTTCAGCAGCATATTTTTAGGTGCCATCTCTCCCTTTAGCACTTGGATATTTTCTGATGCTCAAGCAAAATAGTTTGGAGGATCAAATTTATTATCAAATAAGAAATGTATAGCTACCAATAAAGGCAGGAGTAAATAAATAGTTTGTCACCTGTACGGTATGAACCTAGAAAATAAACCTATTTCTTTAAACTCTGTTATCATAAGAAAACACACTGTTTTGTTTTATTAATGTTGCAATATATTTCTAATACAAAATTCATGCTGATTTGGTTATCTCAAAGAGTTCACGTTTGCATAAAGTACTGAGAAAGCACTTACTGAACTAAAATTACACAGTTTAACAGGAAATGTTTAAATCAAAGAATCAGTAAGAATGTAACCTTTTGCATTTGTGGAGAATACTAAATCGCGCTAATTAAAATAGTTCAAATGTGTAAGAGTGTTCATTTGGTCTTTGAACCTTTGTAATGAAGACAAAGCCAGAAATGCTGACTTTTTGTGTGTTTCCCATATCCTAGATTTTTCTTGATTTCTGGCAGGGGAATGTATTTAGATTGAAGATGGGAAAGTACGTGCACAGTTCGGGTCACCGGGGAAGGGTTATGGAAGGATTACAAGGTCAGGCTCTAAACGAGCTCTGAGAAAATGGCTCTTTAGGATCAGAAACAAGCTGCTTGTTTACTGGAATCTGAATTTCTTTTTTTTTCTTATTCTTATTCCGAAGAATAGTCCAGAAATAAAGGCAATGTCTCCAAAATAAGTCACGAGGGAATCCAAGAAGTTCGAGATCCTCAAATTACGCATGCTGATTATATGTCACTTCGATCCCATTAACTCCTAAGACACGAGGGACTGACTGTTGCAATCAATAATTTAACTCAAACGGACTTTGGGGAAAGCAGGATCAGGCCCAAGATAATTACGAAGGTGGCCATTTAGTACAAATGCTGAAGTTAGTAGTGAGAGGGTGTCATCAATGCATATTGTTTATGCACTTTTCTAATATCTCGAAGTGCCGTGTTTATCTGGTGGGCCTCTCCTGGCCGGGAGCCGATTGACATTTCACAGCTGTGTCAAACTGAGTGCAGTAGGCTTTTTTTTTGTTCTTTCTAAACACTAATCAAAAAGTAATGCTTCGAGACCTCTGTTATCTAATTACTGGCAAAATTAGGAGATCATCGTTTAAATAAATTACGTTTGCAGTGTTTTTAAACTGTATTTAAATCCCTTCATGTGAAAAAATATAAACTACACTTTAAAATGATTTTTTTGTTTTAAGCTGGGAGGGAATCTCCATGGATATGATGTGAGTGAAAATACTAAGAATTTAAATAGCTGTGACTCACTAAACTACTGGCTGATAACAAAATATTTTCATTTTACTTTTGGAAGTTCAAGAAAAGTTACAATTGCATTTTCCATTTCAAAGAATAAAACCATCTTCATAAGCAAATAAAATATGAAGACTACCTTGCAATAAGTGTTTTGACAGAAAATTTCAGTGTACTTAGATATTGACTTTTATATAAAAACCCAGATTTTCAGACAAATTGACAGCAAGCTGATTTCAGACAGACTCCGTTAAGTTCTGCATATAGTGTCCTAGTTTAGTGCAAATCAGTATTTTCAAGAATATTAAATTTTACTGTTGCAAAGTATTGTACCTTTGCAGAGTAGCAAGCTTTTAGTATAAGGGACTTTTTTTTTTATTT